>JBBDHG010000005.1:0-395000 GCA_037951165.1 Lophius americanus | reverse complement strand
ATGCATAACATAAAAGTTAAATTATAACTGTATTCCAGCTAGTTGTGGTCCAGTTTGTTTAAAAAGTAACTCTGGTTTCTCCCAGACGTCCTCCAGGAGAAACAGTCCCTCCGTAAACCGTTGGCCTGGAGTTTTCCGGACCCACCGCCCGAGGAAGAGCCTCGCTTCCCTTTGCACTCGGAGCAGAGGGTTCCAGCCGGCGCCGACAGCATCAGCGTCGTCTGCGGAGAGAACTCTCTACGAGTGGAGGCAAAGAAAGATCTGTTCGGGATCGGTAAACCGGTCCGGCCTGAAGACGTCACCTTGGGAGGATGTCCCGCCACGGGCGAAGATCCGGACGCTCAGGTCCTGATCTTTGAGTCGGAGCTTCATGGATGTGGAAGTCAGCTGCTGGTGAGTTTGTTGTAAACATGTTTTATATTTTTTTTTATATTTTTTTTTGCTCTCAACAGGCTGTTTTTTTTTACAAACAGCCTGTTGAGAGCAAAAAAAAATCAGCAGCTGACGAAGAAGAAGAAGAAGAAGAAGGTGACCAAACATCTTTACAGATCGGGTTGATAATTTGATCCTCCTTCTTTTTTCTCCCCACATGTCACTGTTGGATGTCACATGGATCACTGTTATCCGATTTTATTATATCCCGGTAAAATCAGGGATATTTCGGCGTCGTCCGCCTCGGATCTTTTGTATTATCGCGATAACTCGAATGATTTCACTGATTATTTTCAAATTGAATACCTGCTTAGAGTTTAGTGCGAGGAAGAACTGGTTTGATCTTGGGGAAAGTCAGAGTTGCATATTTTACGACACTAGGAGGAACTTTATCTCCAAATGTAGTCCGAATAGTTTGGTCCAAATCTTTTGCGTCTGAATCGACTGGAGGAGTTTTATCTTCATTATATCATATTTTACGTAAATAGTAAAATTTAAGTAAAATTTATAAAATGATGAATGACGGGGTTCTTGGGTAATCGCATTAACACAAAAGGTCGGCGGCGGCGATGAGCCTTTGCTGATATCCCCGACTTTTCGGGATGATTGAGGTGGATTGGTTGTAAAAAGCAGGGGGCGTGGGGGCTTCTCAGGGATATACCCTTGCTGACGCGGGCGACGGTGACGGCCTGTTGATTCATAATACTCGTTTGTGACCTTCAGCCCTTAAAACGACCAGTCAACTGTGTTCCAGATGACCGAGGACTCGTTGATCTACGCCTTCATCCTGCACCACACCCCCAACCCTCTGGTGGGCGGGACAATCATCCGAACCACAGACGTGTCCATCGCCATCGAGTGTCACTACCAGAAGTCAGACTTTCTTTTTTTTTTCTTTTGTTTCACCGGATTCTAAGCCGTTTCTTCAAAGAGGTGTTCGCCAAAGAGCCGAAACCAAAAAGTGTTAGTAGACTTTTCTTCTGGTCTCCAGGAAGCATGAAGTCAGCAGCAGGCAGGTGAAGCCCACCTGGACCCCGTTCAGTGGGACCCAAGCCTCAGAGGAAAGTCTCTACCTCGCCATCAGACTCATGACTGGTAGGTGTTTGTTGTGACTGTGTGAAAAGTCTGTCCTCCGTGTCCTGCTGCACTGGGGGGGGGGGGGGGGAATACCCTTCAAATTGTGTTTGTTTTTTTTTGTTTTTCTGAAACATCATATCACTTTTCTTTTGTTTTTTTTATTGTAATAAGTTCATTTTCAAGTTTTTGTTCTTTTACCATCTCATAAATGTCTCCTGTGTACATTTATAAAGTTTTATATCTATTAATCAGTGACCCTGTTCTAGATACCGGACCCTTAATGACTTTAAAATATGATTAGATTGAATTATTTAAGCATTTTAAGATGAAAATTCTCTTTTAAGTTGGCTGGAAAATAATAAATCTGAGCTTTTGAGATATTTTTAAAATTCTTTTACCAAAAAAGATGTTCAACCGCCCAAAAATCAAGGACAAGGCACAAACTGTTGTAATAACCTTTAAATATGTAGACTGTTTTTCCCTGTGTGCTGACTGGTCCTCATGACTCTCAGATGATTGGCAGTTCCCTCGGCCTTCCGCTCAGTTCCGGCTGGGAGACATGATGAAGTTTGAGGTTACCGTCCAACGGTTTCATCACGTCCCCCTCAGAGCGATGGTGGACAGCTGCGTGGCAACCCTGGTCCCCAACGTCGACACCGTCCCCCGATACAGCTTCCTGGGGAACAACGGGTCGGTTTATCGCTCAGGCGGTCTTTTCTTTTTTTTTTTATCCACAGCCTTCCTCTTTAAGATGTTCTTTTTAAAACTCCGTTTAGCTCATATACAAGAGATTTTCCTGATCGTACGACTATTTTGACTGACTGTTCTTTATGTTCAGGTGTTTCTTTGACAGTCAGCTGACAGGCTCCTCCTCCAAGTTCCTGCCTCGGACTCAAGACGACAAACTGCAGTTTGAGCTGGAGGCGTTCCGGTTCCAGCAGGACACCAGTGGAGTGGTGAGACTGGGGGGGGCGGGGTTTATGATACCGTTTCTCGTGGTTTGGTAGCGTCTTTGCATGAGAACGTGACATTGGGTGGGTTTACACGGGACACTTTTCTCCTTTACGAATTAAACCTTTCCGAATTACGATGTCTGTCGTCCGTTTACGTGACCTGTGATCTTTTCCGACCCGGTGTTTAGATCGGAACCAGCTTTCTGACGCGGGCAGACGATCCACACTCCCGTTCATAAGGTGGCGATAATGCTACGATGATGAGCTTGTCGGCGCCCAGAAGAATAATACGACAAAGTGGGCGTGGACAGGAAGCGACTTTTCGTCCATCTAACCGTCCAACTATGTTAAACTCTCTCAACGTTGCGAGAGTAAAAGACTCTCCGATGTAGACCGCTACCGTTTTGAAGTCGCCGTATTTAAAAATGTCGCATGAAATCAAATTCGTAAAAGTACTTTTCTTTCGGAAAGGTAGTTCTTACATGAATCCAATCGTGCAGCATTTTCTTTCCGAATCCATTCGGTTGGTTCAATTTAGTCCAAATTTCGTACGTTTGGATCAACCCAAGGAGAGTTGTTTCATAAATATCATATTTTACTCTAAAATTTCATGCTTTACCCACTAGGGAGAGATTTATTTAATGAAAAACACAATTTTCCGGACATAACTCAAAAGATATTTCATGGATACTTTTCAAATGGTACAACTACATCCCCCCTGGTGCAAGGAAGAACTGGGTTGATTTTGGAAAGCTCAGTTTTTTATTTCGGACACCAGGGGGAGCTTTTGCTTTTCTCAACCATTTTTCCAATCATTTATTGACACCCATGAAAACTCTTTTACAGCAATAACTTTAACTTTTCAGAATATGAAGTGACTCAAAGGTGTTTATCACATTTAACTCTCAGGGGTTTGGCTTTCTTTTACAAAAAAATACTGTTTCTTGAACATTTAATTTGAGGAGTTCCAGTCGGGGGATTTGGAACTTTTGGGGGGAAACTTACAGATTTGAGTTAAAACAGTGTCAGATAAAAGGTTTATTGACGGATGAGCTGACATTTACTGGTGTTAGAGTTCCAAACGGAGGTCCTTCTCTCCAGACGTCTGTTGGTTTCGCTGTGATTCTGTGCCGACAAATGTAATATTGATGTTTCAGATCTACATAACCTGCAGTCTGAGAGCCACAGCGGCGACGGCAGCCATTGATGCCACCAACAAGGCCTGCTCCTTCTCGAACGGGTGAGACGCCGGCGCCGCCACGACAACTCCAGTCATTCTATCCGCCGCAGACGCCATCGGGGTTTAATCGGCGTAGATTCTTCTTTTCATAGATTAAACATAAATTCAGGCGACGCAAAATTAATGCAATCCATTTCTATAATAAGTAGATATCAGAAATAATTTGTACGATATAAACGTTTCAGGTTAAACGTGAGGGTTGGGTAGAAGTTACAACGAATGTGTGACAGTTTAAACAAAAAGAAATAGAATCCTCCAAATATGACAAATTGTTCTGAAAGCTTTTTTGACGTGTTATGAGATGTGGAGATTTTGATTGACAGGTGGACGGAGGCCAGCGGCAGACTTGAAGCCTGCGCCTGCTGTGATACAAATTGTGGCACAGGAAGTCGGAGTCACCCGACAGGAACACGTACGTATGGGTGACTCACAAAAAAGTGATCCGAGTACTTCTAAGTGCTGTTATGTAGAAATATAGTTGCACGTTATACAATCTTACATAACTTTATCGGCATTGGAGAAGTAAAAGCAACCATTCATTTGCAACACCAGTGAAAAGTTTGGAGGGATCTAGGTTGAATGGTCATGTGACCAAACATGTGACCGGTACTGTGATGCATTCATGTGAATTAGATTAGATTAGATAGATTTTCTGGTTTTCAAACCTTGTTTTTACAGCTGAATTCAGATTAAGAGATGCCGTTGTCTATTTAGTGGTTTACTTGAAGCCGAATGAGGAACTCAATCAGTTTTAAAAACCAGAAAACGTGTTGAGTTAAAGTTCCTCTGGGACAGGAAGCGGTTTTCATCATCCGGCTTCGTTTGCAGGTGCTCAGTGGGAACAGGAAACGGCCGTTGGACCAATCTCTGTGACGGAGAAACTTCTCCAGTAGAACTTCAAAATAAAATGGAAAGTTGAAGGTCTCATACTCTGGTGAGAGACTCGATTTGTGTGAATGTTGTGAACTAACTGTTTACTATTTGAGTCGATAAGAGGAAATGATGGATGATGTGTTCAAACAACCTTAATTATTCCCACTAGGGGTAACGGATGCCACAGATGATCGGTTTTCCATCTCTAACATACTTCTGTCACTCCACACTTCCTCATGCAATCCCATAATTCCTCACAAATTGATTTAGGGGTCAAAGTTCGCTCTGAACTGCCCTTGAACTCCACGCTCTCTAAATGGTGACCTTCGGTCTGGTCTCTGATTCTGCACCCCCCACCCTCTGGTGAGCGGAGTTACTGGACTCGGCCAGCGCTGCGCCATCCCATCATCCATTTTTCGATGACATCACCGGTGTGGACACAGCTGGAGCGACTGTCATCATGTATTATGGTGAGGGAAGGCCAAAGGGCTCATAATCTGTTTTCTGTAGAGCCCGGCCTGAAACCCCCCTCCTCTTCCTCGCCGTGTCCTGACCATCGGAGGCAGCAGCATCCATCAGAGACCGGAGAGGAGCTTCCTGTCGGACCCATCCATCTCTCCGAGGAGGAGAGAAGCGCCGCTGGGCTGGTCGACCTGAAAAAGAAAGGTCGGCGAAGGTCCGGTGAAGAACCGCGTTCTTGTCTTGAGTAAAGATGTGATCATTAGATTATTGATCACATACACGTGTTCTTATAGTCCTCACTTAGACCTGTTCTGAGGATCTTTGTCATTTATTACCTCCAGGAGGAAGGAAGGAGATTATCTCTTCACTTCTGTTTGTTTGTGAGGAGGATTATGGACAATCTACAGGATGGATCTGCATGAAACTTTACCCAGAAGAAGGTTTTGGCAAATCCTAGAGGTGATTAACTCTTGCCTACGTTACCTGTTTTGCAGCATTTCAATTAAAATCAAATAAAACTTTAAAAAGAACCCACTTAGCTCAAACTTCCGCCAAAGTTTAACAGAACCCAAGGTTTAAGGAAAATACCTGCAGATTTCTGCATTAATGTCGGAGTTACTGCCAGCCTCTAAATCTACCGACACCTCCGACAAACTCTCTTAAGTCTTTCTGAAATACTCTGCAGTCGCCCGTCAGCTGCGCCTTCCACTTCAGCGTCTCTGTTCAGCCCACAGCTCCATCCTGTTCATACCATCAAAAGAACAAAGGCAGCAATAGCCACATTGTGACGTCACTCCTCCAAACAGCAATTGCCCAGAATTCACAGATTCTCCAACTTCATTTCATCAGTCTCATCAGGTTTGGCGTGGTCATCAGCCACCACCATTCTGCTGCGATAAGAATCGTCTTCATTCACTCGCCTCCTGACTGACATAGAAATAGTGAGCTCAGAAAGGTAACGAGTGTAATTCTTGATGAGATGAAAGTTATCACACGAAAACTATATGTACCTGGATCAGCCATAACATTCTGACCATTCGTGTAAACACATAAGGCAGCGATCGCCACTTTCAACGCAAATTCTAAAATAAAGGAAGTGTTGACAGATATCTTTGACGGCCTGTTCATCCAAGCATCAGCCGCTTCAACGCGTCTGACACTTCCTGCCGCCCTCAGACCTTCGTGGCGTCTCTTGACACCCGCGATCTGTCTTCCAAAAGGCAGCTTTGTTCTTGTTTCCACCTCTCTCCCGTAGGAATTTAAATTCATCATTGCTCTGAAGTTTATTGTTTTCAGTCCTTCGCCGTACCTGACACCAAGCAGCTGTCATTAGTATTTGTCAGAGGCGTTCCACGGACTTTTTATGGGCAACCGCGGGCGTTTCATGAAGCCTGCAGATGCTTCGCCGCACTTCCTGTGCGGCGAAGTGTTTTGATTTATAATGAAAAAATCTCTGTAGGACCTGCGTGCTCAATCTGATTAATAAATCCAAATGTTTTTGTGCGCTCACACCTCCTGTTTGTCCCGCCTCCTCCTGACGCCACTCCGACAGTTTTATACAGTCTGCAACAGTCAGAAACCTCATCCTGACCCTTGACTCATTTATAAAACCTTTTTTCTGTTCATACTCTGTGCCAAAGTCTAACATGGATATACTTCCACACACGCCTCCAGCCGGACGCCACAATCATCACCGTTTCAGGGTGAGAACCGGAGATTAGCGTCACCAGAACAGTCCAATTGTTGAAATACGGTCACGATGTCCCATTCTGTTCTTGAGTTATTGCCCAGAACAGAATTATACTGAGACACTCAAGTCGACCTTTTTACCGTTTGGATAAGAAATGTTCATTTTATATCAATATATCCCGGAGTTTAAACGATGGAATGTGCTAAAGGTGAGGAAATCCCTCGAGACTGATTTTAAAATATTACAAAACGGAATGGACAACCCCAGAAACATAATATCCCAAGAATAAAGTTTTCTGAGGAACATAAATGAGGGTGAATAATGTGTCAGGGTCATGTGTCCGACAGTAAAAAACAACTATATAAACCATCTTTGTCTTTTCCTAAACACTCGCCCTTGACCTTTATTGAAAACATCATCAAATAGTGGAAGATGTGAAAGAGGTATCTGACCAATTTTCTTTTTTTTTTTGCAAGAAGGCCGCAAGGAATTGTGGGAAGATTGTCTTTTTTTTTCATTTCATACAAGATTGTCTTGTACAGTTTTTGTTTTGTTGTTAGGTCATTTCATCATTCCAGTGAGTTTTTTTTTTAGATGTTATTGATTCAAAGCGTAAATGAACCAAACGGGACAGTTTGTCATAGAAGCTGGAAATGATGCAGCAGCGCCCCCTGCTGCATTTGAATAAAACTTTATTTGAAAAGATGCTGGAGGGAGTGGAAAACATTCCTGGACACACAAACTGTTTGGTTATTTTTCATATAAGTAATTTAACAGAAAACAATTTCAGGCACTTGATAGATCCATTCTCTCAAATAGTTTCATTTAATCTTAAAACGCTGAATGATGGTTAAAGGTTAAAGGTTAAATTGATGTTTAATTGACACCTTTTGAATAAGTAAACGTTTTTAAACACTAAAATAGGGATAACAAAACAACCTTATAGTGATCACACAAATTACACTTACACATTAGGCAAGACATATTGAAGACAAATAGACATATAAATCTGTGTACATATACAAATATACACATATGTACATACATGTGCATTTATATACATACATACACATGTGTATAAATATATACACGGAACATATAACATCACCAAAATGTAATTATATCTAGAATATGCCCAAACCAACCTCTGGCCTGAATTTCATGCAAATGTGTCCATTAGTTTTTATAATAATAATGATAATAATCATCATCATTATCAATGATCAAATAATAAGGTTGTTGACAAACAAACAGACAAAATAACTGGGGTGAAAATGGGACCCCTGTCCTTGCGAAGGTGACAAAGTGTCTTCTGTGTTTGACAGAGAGGCGCTCTGTCCGTCATCTTACCATCGTTCAGTCAAACTGCATGATGACGTCAATGACAATAGACGTAATTGATTTTAGACACATTCAAATGTTCCATATAGCGTTGGAATTGTGGCCACTGTTGTGTTAATGATCTTTGTTGTTTTTATTTTGTTTGTGTGTGTGTGTGTGTGTGTGTGTGTGTGTGTGCGTATGTGTGTGTGTGTGCGTGTGTGTGTGTGTGTGTGTGTGTGTGTGGTTGTGCTCGCGTGCTCCAAAACACAAACAATGCCCAAAGTGGGAGAGGGGGACATTATTTTTTTTATCTTTCTAAGTGGCGTTTAATGTTATCACGTGCCTCCAGCTGTATCCCGAACTAATCACTGCTGCCGATCTGCGAAACTTTTGAGTTTTCAGTTTTCTTGCAGTACGTGAACGCAGCATATGGTCACAGCTCCTCCTACTTCCGTTAGGGACCGCTATCTGTCAGGAAAACGTCGCGAGCTCAGATCCGTTACACGGGCACTCGCCAATTCTTACCGTCGTTGATTAATAGTCGTTCATTTCTGGAGTTAGGAGCCACTGCGGAAACCCACACAGAACATGACCGGACGTAGGTAACGTTCCCGGTACTGCCGCTGCCTCCTCAGCCGGCTGAAGGACGCAGAAGGACTGATAGACGCCGATGGAGAGGCCGAGCAGGCAGCTGCTGCTGTCCGAGCTCCGCATCAGAAACACCGCGTACGACGTGAGCCTGAGTCGCGCGCTGCTCACCTGGAAGAAACGGATCTCCAGTCCCGTGTACCACCCGTTTAGACCCAGTAAGACCCGCAACACACGCCTCTGCTTCCCCGTAACCTTTCTCTCTAACGGTTAGCCTCAAACAGACCCAGACATCCTGTGTTATAAACAAAGGACGTTGCGGTTCTGGAGGACATGTTGGCCGCTAGGAGAGTTCGGACCCTCAAATGACCTTAATGGTCAGAACAAGAGTTCGGTTCTGGACCGGAACAATCAGTGAGACGTGATATCTGCGGTTATATAACACAACGTCCAGAATGAAATGTAATCCGTGGAGGTCAGAGAGAAGCTGCTACTCCTAACACAACATATCATATATATATATATATATATATATATATATATATATATATATATATATATATATATATATATATATATATATATATATATATATATATAATCTCATAGTTTTATATTCATCCTTTGTTTTTTGGCATGTTGGTTCGTCTGCAGGATTAAATTGTTAGGGGGGCTTTGAGTTTGAGTTCCTCCAAATTATTTTTCCTGACTTTATTTCTTTCTCGTTAACTAATTAAATTTTTATGTTTTTAAGCCAAGATAAAAAAAAAATCATCTGATTGTATTCTCAGAATGTTTTTTTTTTTCATGTGATCAAATTCACATTCTCAATTGAAGTAATATGTATTCCGATAAAAACAACAACAACTAATGCGATCAGAAATCTCAGAATAAATCCACAATTCTTAAGAAAAAAAGTGGGACTTTTCCTCTTCCATATAATGGGAGATTCAGAACTCTGATTTTATCCTCGGAATTCTGAGATTCAAGCCAGAATCCTAAAAAGAATAGGGGAAAAGTGCCGTAACATAAAACAAAAAAGATTGTGGTACCGACCGGTTCCGACACACTTTATTCGCTTTACTGAAACGTTCCCTGGATGAAGTTTCGCGTCTCGCGTCTCCGTGTGAACACGAACCCGACCGTTACCTCACCAGCCTGGAATAATGGTGTTAAGTGTCAGCGGGTTTTGGATCTCCTCTCCGGCTCAGTTGGTCCCGGCGTTCTCACCCACAATGCTTTGTGTCTCGCGCTGACGACAGAAATGCCTCCTGGCCGTTTTAACCTGAAACAGACGGCTGTGAATGTTTGAGTAATAATTATGTCGGGTTTGCAGCTCTAACGTTTCACCTGCTTTCCGTCAAATACTGCCGGGAGGAGCGGCGTCAACCGCTGAGACCGTTTACCCGATTACATTACAAATTATTTTCCAAATGACATTGTCAATATATTTCGCCATGGGTGGCGTTGCCGCGACAACGCACAGTCAGGTTCATTCAAATGTATTTAAAGTTATTTTTGAGGTCCACCACATTTCCTCTGGGATAAAGAAAGTGTGTCTCTGTCCATCAAAAAGCCCATTTATACCACAATCTAGTGGACTAGTAAAGTAATTGTTTTTATGATTGTAGGGCCTGAAAGATCGACTCGTATTTATGATTTACATAATAAAAACAACCCAGCCCTAGTCTCCTCCTGTGTGAACGCTGCTCCGAGGAGTGTTTGGTAACTGTTCGGTTCTCCTGCAGGGTTTTCTTTTCCTTCGTTCCAGCGTCGGCCCGACTCAGGTAGGAGATTCTGCTCCCACAATGCAGTGGGCCACCCCCTCCTGCTGACTGTAGATTAGTTTTAGTGATTGTGTTACTGCTGTTGGAACATGTTTCTGTGTTTCACGGCCGGGCTGTGAACCCTGTTGAACCCGCGGTTGTGTTCCAAAATGATGACGATTTCAAGAAATAACTACACTTTTTCTATTTTAATCATGATTATTGAGGGTGGGGGAGGAGAAACGGGGTTTATTCAAATTCCACCGTACTGTCTAACTCAGAAGTATTTTACATTGCTGTGGAAAAAGTATTCAACACTTAAATTCTTGTCTTGATTTCTCATACTTCAACAAAAGGTTCCTTTGACACAAAGCAAATACTATAAAAAGCGCTCGCCACCTCCGGTAAGAAACGACGTTAGACGTTATTGTGATCAGAATCAGTTCGATTTTCTCATGTAGGGAAATGTCATGACGATTTCTTCATTAATGCCTGAGCCTCTTAATCCAACGACAACTCCAACAACTCTCTCAGTCTCTCTCAGACGGCTCGTCTCCACAACATGACATCACCAAACGGCTAAGTTATACAACATGTCGCCACAAGAGGACGTACCAAATTACTTCGTTATAAATCTTGCCGCCAAAAGATGAAAATAATGACACTATCAAAGTTATCGCAAGAAGATGATATCACCAAAATGCTTAGTTATGAAGTTCGCAGCCAAAAGATGACATCACTGTTAATCTTAGTTATGAAGTTTGTCGCCATAAGATGACATCACTGTTAATCTTAGTTATGAAGTTTGTCGCCATAAGATGACATCACCAAAAAGCTTAGTTAGGAAGTCTGTCGCACTAAGATGACATCACCGTAATCTTAGTTATGAAGTTCGTCGCCATAAGATGACCTCACCAAACACCCACGGCGGTAGCATAGCACGCAGGATTTAAATGATAATTCTATTTCTTGGACCATTAAGGTTTTCCTATACCAAGAGTCTGTGGGAAACAATATGTCCTCCCTTAGAATATAAAGGGGAAAAAACTACCAAACCGCGTTATTAACTTGA
Organism: Lophius americanus; assembly: GCA_037951165.1. NCBI lineage: Eukaryota > Metazoa > Chordata > Actinopteri > Lophiiformes > Lophiidae > Lophius > Lophius americanus. The sequence goes on along the minus strand of JBBDHG010000005.1, from coordinate 383,524 downwards.
AGCTGGACCTGACCCCCACTGTTCAATAACATCATCGCTTACTCTAAGTACACTAAGGCTCGCTAAGACTCGTCTGAATTTTTCCACGACACGGATTGATGAACCTTTGGAGAGAAAATTCAATGGACTAATAAGTCAAAAGTTGAAGCGAGTCCTGTTACATCTGTTGTAAAACAAACACAGCATTCCACGAACAGAACCTTACATCTACGGCCCGGCGTGAAGGCGCCGGTGTGGTGTTGCTTTGGGGCCGGCATGGCTGAAGGAAACATGAACTTAACTCTGTGCAGCTCATCAGTCTGAGAGATCAGGCACAACTGGGTCACATGCAGAGCAGGCAGAAGAGGAAGTCCTCGTCTGAATGTCTAAAAGAGGACTACAATTCCAGTCTGAGGAATGAACCCCGTGACCTCGTGGTGAGACGTGAAGGAAGCAGCTCATGCTCACAAAGCCGAGCCCTCCGATGTGGTGGCGCCGAAACTGTTCCGCGAAGAAGAGCGAGCCAGAATTCCACCAAAGCACGTCAGAGAGTGACTCCAGCGACCCGAAGCCTTTGGATGCAGCTGTTGCTGACAGATGTGCCATAAGTGACTGTTCAGCTCAGCCGGTTGAATACTTTATCAGGCGGGGGATTTAGGTTTTTAGTTTAGGGCAGTGATGTCATAATATTATTAGGAAGAAGTTGTCATTTTACGAGAAAGTCATAATTCATAGTCGTAAAAAGAAAAGTCGTGAGTTTTAAAGAATAAAGTCAAAATTCTTCAAGTTGTGAATTTAAGAGAATGAAGTTTTTATTTTACGAGAATAGTTACAATTTTACTAGAAAAGTCACGATTTTAAAAGAATTAAGTAAGAATTTTAAAACAGGAAGTTGTGAATTTAAGAGAATAAAGTTATTTTAAGAGAATAGTCATAATTTTTCAGGAATAAAGTCATGATTTCACAAGAAAAGTCGTAGTTTAAGAGAATAAAGTCGTAATTTGACAAGAGAATTCCTGATTTTACGAGAATAAAGTTATTTTACGAGAATAAAGTAATAATTTGACAAGATAATTGTATTTTTCCAGGCGGCCCTAATACTCCTTTGTGTGAGATAAACATTGTGGCCTATAATATAAAATTATCTTCTAGAATTCACAAGAGAAGAAGAAACCTGGCCTTCCCTTTCATAAATCTCCTCTGCCTGCCGCGGTTCTAGACTATCCTTGGCCTTCTTTCTAAGAGTGAGGCGTTTGAGGAGCAGATGAATCTCCCGTCTGCTGGGTTTCTATCTTGTAGCCGATGTGGGCGACATCTTCAACTCGCTCTTCTCCCTAAAACCACAAACTGGTTATTACTGCCGGTTTGTTCTCTTTCTGCTCTCTCTCTCTCGGGTCGGGAGTCACACAAACCATAATTAGTGGTTAGCGTTTCCTCCGGTTGGCGGTAAACTGTGACGCACCTGCCACCTATTTACCGAGAACACGCACACAGATTGAGTACGATCTGAAAACACGCCGAAACGGGAAGCAAAGAAAATGACAGTGTTTTGGATAAAAATGGAACAACCCGTTAAAATCCTTAAGGTCAGTATTTCGGGCCTCGAATAATTCTAAAGTTCTGCAGCTTCAGAGGCTAAGTGGACCGCTGTCACCTCACATGTGCTGATCATGTGACCTCGTCCTCTGTGTCACATGATCATCTCTTTTGATTCAAAAGATTTAATGCTGAATCAGCATTTTCAGGATAGGCTGAAAATGCATTTTCAGCATTAAAAGCCTACATTAATAATAATAATAATACATTTAATTTATACATTACGCTTTATGTCTTACTTAAAATATCCTTTATCTGTAAAAAAATATATACATATATATATATATATATGTATATATTTAAATATTGCTAGTAAACTGTGTTTGCTCTTTAAAAATGATATAATGACTCAACAAAAACAAATTAAAATCCTGACAACTAGACAGACATGAAGCCCTTAGAAACGCCGATCCCTGCTGGTTCTGACTGTTGTTCTTCGGCACCGTCTTGTCTTCGGGCCCCACGTTCCTTGTGTGGTTGAGGCTTATATACAAGATTAGCAGATTCTCATGTCCTTGTGACCTGCCGCAGCACAACAGGAGAAAGTCAAGGCTTACTGCCCCAGATAAGCTGCCCCAGAGTTCTGAATCGTGAGATCAGAACATTCAGAGAAGCAGTCGAGCAAGAGTTCTTCAAAAGAAATCTTCAGAACTCATAATCAGCTTTTCTGAAGAAAAAGAAAAAAAAATCTATTTTGAACCATGTATTTATATTTTATATCTATCGCAGACGTTCTTAGAGGCTTTGACCAGAACCTGAAAGTTCTTGTTCCAGTTCAGCTGTTTTACATCCACTGAAATACGGCAGAGGTTTAAAGTTCCAAACGACCTTTACTCAACAGACTTTAATCTTTTTCTTTCTTTGGTGAAAAATTGACATTTTTGGTTTGCAGAAAATGGTGGATCCGGTTTATATCTTTAAAACTCATGTTTAATATTCAAAGTCCATTGATCAATCAACCTGCTCTGTGTGTGTGTGTGTGTGTGTGTGTGTGTGTGTGTGTGTGTGTGTGTGTGTGTGTGTGTGTGTGTGTGTGTGTGTGTGGTCAGATGTGTGTCACAGCGTATCGGTGTCAGAGATCATCTCTGTCAGAGAGGAAGACGGCGAGAAAAGCAGCAGACGAAGAGACGATGGCAGCTGGAAAAAGATTAAGGAGAAAGAATCAAAGGACTGCAGACATTCGTTTACAGGTAAACATCTGATGACACAGCTGGAGGCTCATTGAAACATGACGGCTGAAAACCCAGACCCACAGTTAACTAGAAACACATTAACCCGTCTGACATCGAACGGATCAACACACGGTTACACAGATGACACATTAACTCTAAACTACAAGAAGCTTCTCTTAATGAGTAAAATATGAACTATTATAGTGAAGTGATATATGTATGCAAGACAGATCTCCTTGTGTAGAGACGTAATGGGACATGTATGTGTGTTTGGGAAGTAACGGTCCAAACACTGCTTTTTTCAAAACACACACACACACACACACACACACACACACACACACACAGGATAGGTCAAGTTGTTTCATATGCAGCAAATTTGGACTATATTGGTGCAACGTTTGAGAAATGTGGCCTGAAAACCTTTGGAGTTATATCACCCCCTAGTGGCAGGAATATGTAATGGAACTTTTTCCCAAAATCCCTGCAGTTCTTCCTCGCACTGAAGTCTATACAGGGCTAAAATTTAAAAAACAATTTGCGGCGGTGTTCATATTTCAACTGTTCGGAAATATGATAAAGAAGAATAAAATCTGAAACAGGAAACTCGTACGGAGTCAGTAATGATATGTGAATTGATTGGTTTTCGTTTGTTTCTGTGTGTGTGTGTCTGGTTCTTCAGTTATGTACGTGGAGAGGTGTCGGCGTCACCGCTGGCGGTGTGCTGAGGTCACCTTCACATGTCCTGAAGAGGCCCTGTGTCAGCAGTGGGCCAACCGCATCAGAGAGCAGCTCGCCGCCATCAGTACGCCGTTACACCAACACAGACTGACAAACGTGTGCGAAGCTCAACGAAACCTCCGCTAACAACCATTTTTGTGTTCCTCAGCCTCCAGACCCAAACACCTGCTGGTCTACATCAACCCGTACAGCGGGAAACGACAGGGGGAACACATCTACGGGCAGAAGGTGGCGCCGCTGTTCGCCCTGGCGGGCGTCTCCGCTCACGTCATCGGTACCTGTCATCTTTCCCACTTCCTCGTGTTTAGAAGTGTGAATCGGGGATTACACGTCTAAAAACATGTCTCCTCTGTGTGCTCGCCGCCGTAGTGACGGAACATGCCAACCACGCCCGGGACCACCTGAGGACGGAGGCAGAACTGACGACGTTTGATGGGTGAGCATCGTCACATGACAGGGAATAATCGTGTCGGCAGGGTTTCAGCGTCTTTAAGTGAAACGACGATCTTTTACTCTTTACACACGAGTCACTAACAACCGATTTTGACTCCCCGGCTCAGGGTGGTGTGCGTGGGTGGGGATGGCATGTTCAGCGAGATCCTCCACGGTCTCATCTGGAGGACGCAGATCGATGGCAGCGTAGATCCAAACTGCCCAGAGGGAACGCTGCTTCCCTCCTCGCTTCGCGTTGGAATCATTCCTGCAGGTCAGAAAAACTCTGTCCCTCAGAGCAGCAACATCTGAGATTGAAGAAGTCCCCCCGTTTCTCCTTAAAGAAGTTATTCTGGTCCCGCTAGAAGGTTCCAGAGGTCTTCAAAGAGGTTTTAGTTGCCTAGGGCATCAGGTCGACCCCGAGGAACAATTCTAGCCGGCCCTCGAGACAATACACACCACATAGACTACATATCCCAGAATGCAATGCAATAGCCGCCACATCAATCAAGACCTGCAAGCATTAGCTGTCCTTCCATTGTGGGTCTTTACCCAGAGCTCATGACCACAGGTGAGGGTTGGAACCCAGACGGACCGGTGAAGTGAGAGCTTTGCCTCACGACTCGAGTCGTTCTTCACATCTTTCTTCACACTCCCGTGTTTTCACTTCCTGTGGGGTGTAGATCGGAGGACTCGAGTCTGGTGTCATAGAAACGATAAACAATCGGAGCCGACGACATCTGAGGGCGGCGCTGAAGAGATTTTAATAGCTGATAGATGTTTTAATAGTGATTTAATGACAGCCTGTCAGGGAGCTGGTTATAAATACACGTGATGACGGGGGCCTCGCTTTCCAGTTTGTTCCGTTCTGTTTGTGAGCTTCCTGTTTTCTGTCGCACTGTTTACAAGGCTCCATAAATATAAACACACACACACGCACACACGTCCTCCCTGCTGACGGCGCTGGAGTTGAACAGATTAATGGTCACGGGTTCTAAATTTTACTCTTACCATCTTCCAAAAGGACAGTCCCCACATTCCTGTCGACACATTTTAGTTTCAAAGCCAAATGAAGAAGGTCGTTTTTGAGGAAATGATTTTTATGTTATTTTTACACAACATTATAATTAGTGTTCCAATCTTTCACGTGTCAATAATACCAGTTTATGACTCTGTCTGAACACTCAATCCTGCTCTGATACTCTTAGATATGAGGAAGATGAAGTCAATCACATCGTCTGGATCTTGTTTCCAGGTCCACTGGGCCTCCATCTCGGTACCTCCGGTCCACATGAGGTTCTGTTGACTCTCACTGTCTCGTTTCTTTCAGGCTCAACTGACTGCATCTGCTTCGCCACGGTGGGCGCCAACGACCCTGTGACCTCAGCTCTGCACATCATCGTGGGTCAGTGACGTCATCTCTCCCTTCTCCAAAGACGAGATGAAACATTTCAACCGCAGGTGGATTAAAGTCAATCACCCGTTTCCTGTTTACCAGGCCGTACGCTGATAAACAGGAAATATAGGCTAAAATTCATGTTCAAAACAATCAGAGACATAAAATTATTCTAATAATAATAATAAATGTATGAATATTAAAATAAAAATAATACAGATTTAGTTAAATGCCTGATGAAAATGATGAAAATAAGAATGGAAAACTAAAAAAGAAAAAAAAGAAGAAGTGAACAACAGGAAGTGGAAACACTCCATAGGTGAAGTTACCTGTGGGTTCAGGAGCAGGCCCGCCCCTTCCTACACAGAGTTCTCGCTTGTGTAGGGCCCCAGTGTGTGGGGGGCACCGGCTATTCTTGCTTGTTGGCCCCCCACTTACATTCCGCCATGGGGAATCTGTCATTTCATTCATTTTCTGTAACAGCTGATACATTCAGGGACGTTTTTTATTGCTATTTGACGCCTATCAGTTTTTACCTGACCCACATTTTCCATTTATATTTTGCTGTGTGAACTTTGATCGTTTTATATTATTACATTTTTCATCTAAATTTCAACATCATAATAACAGTCATAAACAATGAATATAACAATCACTTTATTATTATTATATATATAATTATGATTGTGTTGTTATAATTGTGCTTTATGATGATGATGACGATACATTAGAAGAATCATTTTAAGGTTTTTGTTCTGTCTTAAAAAACAATATTAACGTAAATAATAGATCATTATTAAAAGCCAACAAAACAGTTATTATTTTAAATGTAGACTTATTGTAATGATTTGTGTTGTACATATAAACATGCACACGTATGTACAGACCCGGGGGATAGGGGGCGCCATAACCCAGTTCCGCTTAGGGCATCAGTTGGGTTTTTAGGGCGGCCCTGGACAGGAAGGGGAACTTTAACATGCCTGATAGATTTCACAAGGGTCTCACTCAGTGTGTGTTTGATTACCTTCTTCTTCATAAGGACCCTCCACCTGGACCCCCTGGACCAGGTGGAGTTAAAGATGCAATAAAGTCATATTGGTATGCAGACGCAGTACAATCATCAAATGAGGACGCGACACGAGAAAAACTCAAAAGAGGAGATTTGTTTGTGCTCTTCTGATGATTTTAGTCCAACATATAATATTAATTCTGTGTGTGTGTGTGTGTGTGTGTTCAGGAGACTCTCAGCCCATGGATGTGTCCTCCGTTCACCACAATAACACCTTCCTGCGATACTCCGTCTCCCTGCTGGGCTACGGTTTCTATGGCGACGTGTTAACTGACAGCGAGAGGAAGCGGTGGATGGGACCCGCCAGATACGACCTCTCAGGTACAAATACACCCGTTAAAACGTTTACAGCAGCTGCTGCTGTTTGTTTGTGAACGCAGCTTCCAAAGGGGGTAGTCCGGAAACCAGGTTTAACAAACTCCGAGTTGATTAATCCTGAGAACCACTGGGACGTTTCTGTTCCAGAACAGCTGATCTGAGTCGGTTGGTCGGTGGCATAGAAAATGTCTTTATTGTCCATACCCATGACCTTTACTTCAAATTATTTTGAAAAGTCTAACCCTTAACTCGAGTAACAAAATTAAAAGAAACATAAAATTCTTTTTATAAAACATTTGTGCGATAATTATTAGCACCCCTAGGAAATCCTGCGATTACAAGGTAACTATAAAATATTTCCAGTACTGTTTCAAATTTGTGGGTTCACTGGTTTAAGAAGGAACTCTGAAGTAGTGAACAATGACTTCCTGATTTATTCTGGTATAAATATGAATATGAAACATCGGTTTTAACAGCTAGATCAATGATGAAGAAGAACTGGAGATGTTTAAAAACTGCAGGGAAGAGGACCTGTCTACAAACTGACCCACACACTGAGAGGTTGATGGTTGGACTCTCCAAGAATTACAGCTGGAGAGGTCGGGGGTCCCTTTTACCTTGGGCTAAAGAAATTCTCCCGAACCACCACCAGATGGCGTCGACATCAACGCCAGATGTTTGGGTGGGTATCAAGAAAAAAGCCTCTTCTGTCGACCAAACACAAGATAACGCTGCTACAGTTTGACAAAAACCACTGGGACTTTCACTGGAAGAAGGTCAGAGGTCAGATGAGACTGAAGTAGAGCTTTTGGGCAACAAACATCTAAGATGGGTGTGGCGTAGCAAGACGCCATGGAGAAAAGCGCTTCATACCCATTGTGTAGTCTGGTGTTGGATCACTGATGCTGTGGGGCTGTTTTTCTTCCAACGGTTCTGGCCATCTTGTTAAAGACATGGTTCCGTGGAACCTTAAAGTGGGTCGTGGTTGGACCTTCCAGCAGGACAATGATCTGAAGATCACCTCAACATCAACCCAAGAATGGTTCAGAGGTCACAGAATAAAGGTTCTCCCATTGTCACCCCAGTCACCTGACCTAAACCCACCAGAACATCTGTGGAATGTGCTGCAGAGGAGAGTCCACAAGCGTGGACCTCAGAACCAGAAGGAGCTGGAGAGGTTCTGGATGAAGGGATGTTCTCAGATCCTCTCCGTGGTTCCTCAAACCTCATCACAGACCACAGAAGGAGACTCAGGCTGTTATTGTGTCAAAAAGGGGGCGGGGCAACACATCAAATGTAAGGCGTGCCAATAATTGTGACACAGGTTTTAGACAAAAGTATTTGTTTGATGTTTTAAATGTATTTTTAATGATGTAACTGGAGTTAAAGGTTTGATTTCTGTCAACACTGGAGTGAAAGATCTTTGGTGAAAACAATGAGGACATTTCTTACATCTCATTTAACTCTTAGCTCTGAGGGCTGAAGCGCGCGCGACTATTCCGAGGATGAGGATGGTACCGCTCTTCGATCCGTTCACTGTCTTCCTCTCCAACTCCTGCAGGTGTGAAGATGTTCCTGACTCATCACTACTATGAAGGGACCGTGTCCTACCTGCCCGCCAAAGGAATCATAGGAACGCCACGCGACGCCACCAAGTGTCGATCTGGGTCAGTTTGGTCACGTCTGACGGCTCTGCCTCAGGCTCAGAAGGGGGAGGAGTCAGGAACCGACTCAGACTTTGATGACGGTTCAAAAGTCTCAGTTAAGATGTGCGCTTATTGTTTTGTTTTTTTAATCATCATGTGTCGTTACTCTTCCAGCTGTGTGGTTTGTCATCACAACGGGCAGCTGCTTTCTGACGGCGCCGACACGTACGAGCTGAACGAAGCATCGGACTGCGGTGAGCGCAGCTTTCTGAAAACACACAGATAAAAATTGTTGGATTGTTGTTGCGTGTCAGAGTCTTTGAACGCGTGTAAATGAAGCTGGTCCAGTGGAAAACCTCATGACGGTGCTGGGGGTCGACCCGAGGGTCAGAAACGACCGCCATTAACATGAAAGAAAAGAAACCTCTCGCGTAGAAAAGTGCCCTGACAGAACCTCAACCTCCATCCGGTCAGAGACTGTTCTGGGGCTTTCACACATATACCATACTCTTCATCGGTTCTACGTCGGGCCGGTCGCCACGGAATTACAGACGCTCAACTGTTTCCTGTCCGCGTCTGAAGCTAGTGCGCTTTTTAAAAACGAATGGGACATTCTGGAATCTTCATCACTGCGTCTGCCGCCGGGGGTCCTTCGTCTTAACTCCAGAACCACATCATGGCTCATTTTCTGATTTCATACCATTTGTGCGAGGAGGAAGGGGATCGATCCTTTAAAAGGTCGGTTTTGTATTTCCAATACTGGGCGGAGTTTCATCTCCAAAAGTTCTCATCCCCTGATTTCTCAAACGTCCGATTTAGTCCAAAGTTTTGGTGCCGATGAATCGACTGGAGATCTGTCTCGTCTTCATCATATTTTATTCTAATAGTTCCATTTTGACTCACTAGGAGGAGCTTTACAAAAAACTCTTCTTCTTCAGACTTAAGTTCACATTTAATTTGATGAGTTCAATCAGGGAGAACCAGGTTCTTTAAAAAGTAAGAGCCTCCACACAAACAAGGACTTACAAGAACCTCCATCCCTACCAGAACCAGCTCAAACCATTCTAGACGCTGATGAAGGTATTTCCTGTTGAACGTTGTCCTAGCCGACTCTCTGCGGTCCGTTTCGTTAAAGTAACATGGAGCGGCGGTTCTGTCTGGTGTTTTTCCTCCCAGAGGGGGACGCAGGATGGAGGACGATCCGGGGGAAGTTCCTGGCTATAAATGCTGCCAGTATGAGCTGTGCTTGTCCTCGCAGCCCCAAAGGCCTCTCACCTGCTGCTCACCTGGCCGACGGCACCACCGACCTCATTCTGGTCCGGAAATGTTCTCGCTTTGACTTCCTCAGACACCTCCTCCGACACACCAGCAAGGACGACCAGGTACTAAAAAACATCGTCGTCTTCATCTTCTTACAGATGTTCCCTTCAGGGGTCTTCACAGCGGAACATCTGTGTCCATCTCCTCCTGCCCTCTGCATCGTCTTCTGTCACACCGACCAACTGCATGTCCTCTCTCACCACATGCAGAAACCTCCTCTTTGGTCTTCCCCCCCTCCAGCATCCTTCTACCAGTAGATCCACTATCCCTCCTCTTCACGGGTCAGAACCATCTCTGTCCTCTCTGACTCTGTCTCCAGGACATTTAGTCTGGGCCGTCCCTCTGACGTCCTGCTTTCTAATCCTGTCCTTCCTCCTCACTCCCTACTCTTCTGTCACAGATAACTCCTGACACTCTTATCCACCAACTCCACCCTGTTTGTACTCACTTGCTCACTTTCTACAACAGAACCCCCGGTTACTTTGATTTAAGAAAAAAAAAAAACAGGAATAATTAAACCTGATTTTATTCAATCCCAATCTTCTGGAACAATCGCCCCTCCTCTCCTCCAGATCCCGTTAATTTTCTTCTTCTTCTTCTTCTCTTGTTTCTCTTTCCACCAGTTTGACCTGGCCTTCGTTGAGGTCCACCGGGTACGGCGGTTCTGCTTCACGCCACGCCACTGTCAGAGCGACTCAGACTTGGAGCTGGACTTCCTGGAGAACGGCAAACGCCAGATCTTTAGCCAGATCTGCCGGGATCACCCGGCTTGTGGCTGCGCCCCCGCCTACAGCAGCTGGAACTGCGACGGCGAGATTTTGAACCACACGGCCATTGACGTCAGGTACCGCAAACCCCTCCGGACCTTCCTCGCATTTTTACAGTCATGTCATTTGACTCAAGTTACATTTCTTTGCAAAAAAAAACAATCTTCTCTTTTTGTTTGTTTTTCCCAGAGTGCACTGCCAGCTGATTCAGCTTTTTGCACGAGGGATCGAAGAACCGACGGTGTTTGAGGATTTAAGCAACCCCTCTGCAATATAGACCACCACCTTTTATATTCTGTGCAGCTCTCTCCAGCCTCCGCCCACGGCTCTGCTGCTGCTGCTGCCGCCGCCGTCGCCACGTGATGTCATCACCACGTGATGTCATCACATCCTGGTTCTTCAGAAAAAGTCCCCAATAACCTCCTTAACAGACAGGAAGTGGTCGGCCGCGTCCTTAGAAGTCCATCAACAGCTGTGAACCAGCAGCTGTTTGTCGACAAACTAATCTGGACAGTGAGAAAGTTTCCCACTCGGATTAGGTGTGGACGGCGCCGTTACTTGGATCCAAACTGGCGAATGGTAGTCGGGTGTCTGGTCGGGTGTCTGGTCGGGTGTCTGGTATCGGATCCGTCTAAATACTGAGCTTGAGGATCGTGTTACCTTCAGGTTACAATTATCGCCTGTTACATTAAAGAGAAAGCTGCTCCTTGTGGAAACAGCAACATGGTTAGTTGCGTTGTCCAGAAAGTTGTTGCCCGTTGATCCGTTATACATGTAGAACCAGATAGTCCTGAAGGATTGGATTTTTTTTTGGGTTTTGGTAGACCTTGACGTGTATATCTTGGGCATTCTGACCCGTTATGGTTTCAGGACCCGTGGGTCTTAACTGTTACAGACTCTTTCTTCCCCATAAGGTCCGGATATTTATTCAGCTCACTGGTCGGTCCGCTGTTGGGGGACATTCCTTCTTTTCTTTTTTTTAGTACCAGCCGTTTTCATAGATGAGACACGGATTTATTTTCCCTCTATACTAGAAAATGTTACATAAGTCAAAGATTTTTGCACTTTTGCATATTTTAACTACCTTTTCCCAAAAATTGCCTTGGATTCGGATCGATCTGTTGCTTGTTTGTCGGATGCCAGACACCTGCCAGTCATTCTTGGGGTCATGTGACCAGTAGAGGTCAGGGGTTGATCACATTAGTCGCGAGCTAAAGCTAAAGGTCACATGGTCGTCCTTCGTGGGGGAAAATGCAGACGGGAGATGGAGGTTTGTGTTACATCAAGCGAAAAACTTCTGATTTTACTTAATTAAATCTTCGGTTTCTCCGGCGTACGCACGGATTTAATGTCACATGACCTTCTGAACTCATGAATCCATAAATCCAATAAGAGCCGCTGAACGCTAAGGTCATTAAAAAAGACTGTCACAACATTAGAACCAATAACTGGGTTTAATGTTGTGGCAGACGTGAGTCTCATCACTGTTAAAATCATCAACATCGTTAGGAAACTGTCAATCAGCCATAACATTAAAACCAGCTGGTGGTTGTAATGTTGTGGCTGAACGCTGTCTATTATCCTTCATCTATGGCATTATAATATTTTGATGCTACTTTGTTTGGGCGTTTTGTGTCTCTTATCCCAGTTCAAAACATCAATATAGTGTGAACACCAATCAGCCATAACATTAAAACCAGTTAGTGGCTATGTTACTTATGACGAGGCTTTCATCAGTAGACACTGTTCTCCTTCGGGCTCGCATTCCTAGAAGGTACGGGATGGGCGCCATACCTTTTTTTGTGTGTGTGTGTCCAAAAACAACCATGTGTATAAATGATGACATCTCATGGTGGAATAGATGGAGCATTTATGTTGGACATTATGCGTGGGTGGAAAGTTCATATTATTGGTATCGAGGTTCATCTAAAACATCATGATACTGCTTAAATATTAGCTTTTAATAGATCATACGGTGAGTTCAATCTGGTTTAAAGAATGTAAACGTGACTATTTCAGATAGTGAAGAGTTGATTTCATCTGTGAGGATGAAGTGGAGTATCAGCACTGGGTTGTCAGACTGCTGTTTATGTCTTTGCCTGTTGTCCACTTTCCCTCTGCTGACATTGAGCTGGACTCAAACTCAACAAATGGAGGGAACCAGTAGCGGTCACGGCGCTCCAACCAATCAGTTCTCAGCATTTCCTCATCCTAATACGACCAGATACTGAAGTAGCTCCAAACTCACGATGAACTCGCTGACCTCAGTAGACTTGAGAACAATCGACCCGGTCAGACTCGGCTCTCAGGTCAAACCTCAGCCAGCAGGAAGGAAAGCGACCCGTGAAGGTCTTCATCTGCTCAGTCGTCTTCCTCACGTTGACTCCTCTTTCTCCTAAACTCGTATTTATGTACAATCAGTTGCTGTAAAAAAAAAAAAAAAACGAACCAAACTATAAAACAAATGTTTTAATCGTGCGCAAACAAACTTTGACTCATAACTGACGCGTTAGGGGTTTTTTTTCGATTAGGAAAAGATGCAAATATTCACCAGTTATTTGTAAAACTGTCGCGGTTAATTAAAAGTATTTCTTCTCAACCTAATATAGATTTAATGCCGGATAAAAACCAGCAACAGGCTAACTAATGTGTAAGTTTGGTGAACTAGCCAGTGCGCTAGGCTTCGTGACATTAGCATACTACTGTAGCGTTGTGCTAACCATTAGCTAACATGCATCTTATAGCCAGGAACATGCTGGCATTAGCTTATTTGCTAACAGGCAGTGGGTAACCTGGCCAGCCAGAATGCCTAGCTGCTTATCTAGCTAACGTGTTAAAGACTTGTACAGAGTTAAAACACCTGGCCAGGGCTAAGGCCAGGCTCGATATGCAATGAAGCTAACCGCTAACACGCTACCTGGCCGGGAACATTCAAAGTCAGTAACACCAGCTTCTTTCCCATTTCTCTGCACTGAACCGCTCACTCCTTGCTGAGCCCAGAGCTCGCCGTAGGATTGTGTTTATTATCATTCAAGAAAGAGTTAATGAGGAGATTTATAAACGCACGGTCTGCTAGCAAGCACGTTAGCTCGGTCCTGGACGGGCCGTTATGTCGTCTTAAGTCTGAAAAACGTCCTACTTGTGGAGCATTTTTACACGCCGACGGAAGTTGTTCATTTAAAACCGAATGGTGACACGCGGCTAACAAGCTAAGCTAAAGCAACATTTTGACAGATTCCTATTGGTCAGAGCTAGGTTTTGTGTTCACATCAGACAAATCCATTTAATTCTGATTAAGACATAGGTCAAACTAGAAAAACATACAAACACTGATAGCAAAGACGTGTTTTCTTGTTTTTCACCGTCTACTGACACACGTTAGCTAGCCGTTAGACAGTTAGCAGTGTTACTAACTATGGCTTTGTAACCGGCTTAGTTTATTTTTGGAGCAACAAAGCTGGGCTATTTTAAACTGGATAGTGAAAGCGCTAACATGTTAGCATCCTGAACTGTATTTCCTCAAACACGGTTGAGACTGTTTGAATGTGTGCGGAACAGATTTGCATGTCAAATTTTAGCATCAATGCTAAGGCTTCACTTCCATTACATCATCCAGTGGTTGCCGAGGTAACGTTTTTGTTTTTTTTAACCATCTTGAATATTTTAATATTATAGAACTGCTGTTGTGATCCAGGATCTTATTATAGCAGAGCAAACTAGCTAAAGTGCAGTTCTTGCTACTAGGTCATATTTAGAATTGAAGATTACTAGAAATTATTATTTTTAGTAAAAAGGTTGTTTTTAATTTTCTTTCTCTCTCCTCAAGTGAATTCAAATGTCTAAATATAGTGTGATTTTACCGGAAGAAGTGGGATCAGTCGACCTCTAGCTGTAATCAGAGCTGTAGACGATCTTTACCTTCAACTGTTTGGCTGTTTCAATAACATAAATAAAAAAGAAAGGAAAATTAAACTACTCTGTGCGCTCAATGAGGGTTTTATTTGTTGCATTACCTCACGTCACAACTCATTTCAACTGATTTGTTTTTCTCCTGCCAAAAAAAGTGAGGCAGGGATAGCTTCAAATCGTCTCGCTGCTTCTCCCTAGTGGTACTGTGGGGTACTGCAGGTGGTATTATAGATAATGGATTACACAGAAAAATGTCACGCATGGTTTCTAAAATAATTCTACAATTACAAATGTTGACAACTGAAACTAATAAACCACATTTAATGTTGACCACATTTATTCCTGAATATTTATTAATGTCCATCCCCGAAAAGTCAGGGATGCTATGGAATCGTTGTCGGCGCTCCACCGTCGCAGATCCTTTGTTTTAACACAATAACTCAAAATCATTTTGTGGATCACTTTCAAATTTCATACTGCCATTGAGTTTGTTGCGAGGAAGAACAGGGTTGATTTTGGGAAAGGTCGGTTGTATATTTTCGTCACTAGGGGGAGCTTTGGCCATAATTGTATTTAAAATGTTCAAATTTGTCCAAATTTGATGCATAATAATTAATTCAAGATCTTTTTTTTCTTTTTTTTTTTAGAAAAATGCTGGTTTTAGGACATAACTTCGCATTTAACTTTATATTCACAGGATTTGCGTGTACAATGCTGGGGAATGTGAGCTATCTGTGAAAGTTTTTCTTGGCCTGGGCCTAGAAAAATTGTATGAAAAACTTTTTATCTTTTTATTTCCTGCTTTATTTTTCTCTGACCTTTTTTTTTAATTTTTCTTCTTAATTCAGAACATCTGCCGAACAAAAACATTTTTTGCATCCATACATTGTTGAAAAAAAAGGAACAAATGCTTTAAACTTTACATTCTAGATTCGCCACACTTTCCAAATATAAGTCAACCATATTACACAGATGTGCTGTTTGATATTTGGAATTGTTCTAAGAATTGTGCGTTTTCCATAGAAACGTGTTTTTTGGTGTCTAAAATGTATTTTGCAAACATACATCTATATAGAATTGTGCCTTTACATATCTTAAACTTTCTACAAAGACAGTTTTAGACAAATTATTAACCAAACAAGAGTTTTTGCCATTACGCCGTAAAAGAGAAGAGGCTGCAAACATTAATAATTAAGAGGATTATTACAAACGTTTCCCTCTGAGGACAGAGACTCCACCGATATCTGTGACAGCAGCGCGAACAGACGCAGGAATCGTAACAATAAAAGCATATAAATGTTTGCCTGTGGATCGATACTCTGTGTTGATGTGTGCAGAATTTCACGTGAACAGATAGCGGGCGGCGCTGGCGGGCGATTAGAGCCCATTAAGGAAGTGGGAGCCAATAATCTCATTAAATGTCAGGAAGCCAACAAATCAACGCTGCTGCTGGAAAATCTGATCCTCACTCTACAAATGAACACGGTAAATAATCACGCCAATAAAGTCAGGGTGAGATCTGTCGTACGGTCGATACCCAATGGGCTACAAAAGGAGGCGGCCGAGATCCAGAGAACCAGTCTGCAGACCTGGTCCAGCCTTTTCTGGTTTCTTTGCAAGATCTGTCCAGGTGAGTCTCTGGTGTTTGCCTGGTGTCTCCATTTCTAGTCTTATTTTGCTGTGATTAGCTCCTTTTGATCCCCTTTTCTTAGATTGACTTATTCCAGAAGGCTTACAGATGCTAAATTCTAGTCTTTAAAACGAGCATGTTATTTATTTTTACTTCTGCTGCTTTATTTCGATTACACACATTTTGTTTGTCGGCTTTGAGCAACAACCTTTGCAAACATGGCGCAGTAACATGTTATTACCATGTTATTAACATGTTAAAATAATAACACGCTATTAATGTGTAATAATATTTTTTTGTCTAACATTTTATTAACATGTCCTTAATATGTTATATAATGTATTTCTTAACCTGTATTATCACGTTATAAACATGTTATTAACATGCTATTAATGTTTAATAATATATTATGGTCTAACATGTTATAACATGTTAAAATAATAACATGCTATTAATATGTTGCAATAATGTTATATTGTCTAAAATATTATTAACATGCTATTAAGATGTTATTTACATGCTATTAATGTGTAATAATGTAAAACTCTAACATGTTATTAACATGCTATTAATGTTGTAGCACCTTGTAGCACTTTGAGATTGAATCCAAATGTAAAGTGTGTTCTTAAAATGTTTTATTATTATTACACCCGATTTTAGGATGTGACTAAATACAGAAACATATTTAATATAAATGGTGTAATACATCTTTTTGTAACTTTGTGACATTCATCTTTAAAGGCTGATCAGTGCAGCCAGATTTCAGTTTAGGGCCGTTTGAAAATTTGAAAAAAGCCTAAATAAGTGAGTATAGTGACTGTTGGATTGGGTTCTGATTAGTTCAGAGAGTTTGGAACCAGAACAAGAAAGGGATGAACACCTACGGTAAAGATGGAGGTCCAAAATAATCATCCGGCCTCTCCCATCAATTTCTCTCCTCAGGAAATCCTCGTCTTCATCATCCTCATGATGCTGCTGTCCATCAGTGCGGCTCAGGTCTTCCTGCTTTCAACACTCCTCCACCTCTCAGCATCACTTCCTGTCCGGTACCACCACCTTTTTTGACACATAGATTTTTAGGAAATGATCTTTTCAGCTTTGAGTTTCAATCTTACGGATCAAAAATCATCATCATCATCAACATCATTTATCCCTTTAAAAGGTCAAAGCAGTCAAAGAAATAGTCCAAATGTGGAAAGTGTTTTATATCGAAACCGCACCGTCTAGAACCGTTAATCTTGTTCTCCAGGAATACGTCTGACCCGGTTTTAGGCGCTTGTTAAGATGATGAAGTGTCATTCTGTGTGCTGACCTCAGGGACGAAGAGGAGGTGGAGAGTTTCCTGACTCAGATGAGACTCATGGACGGACCGGTGTCTCCGTCAGAGATCATCTCCGGAGACGCTCTGCTGGAGGCCAGACTCAGGTGACTTTGGTGAAGGGTTCCTCTCTCTGCTGTGATGTCAGCAGAATCATCAGAATCAGAACCATCTACCATCTACTAGTTTTACTAGTGTTACTAGTTTTACTAGTTTTTATTAGTTGCATCCAGACCCTAACAAACGCCGGTGTGTGTGTTGATGCTGATCGATGTGTGTGTGATGACGGCCGCTGGGACGGGTCCAGGCAGCTGCTGTCTTCGGGTCTGGACCGCAGGAGGCAGCTGGGAGACCTGGAGTTCTCCAACAGATACGCAGAGTTCCTGAGATCCAAAGCCAAACACAGTTCCATCTGTTCATTCCTGCACCGGATAGAGGGGGGCAAGAAGAGGTGTGTGAGGCCGCAGACACACACACACACACACACACACACACACACACACACACACACAACTCTCACACACGCACACACACACACACACACACAAAAACACCTCACACACACACCACACACACACACACACACCTCACACACACACATAAACACCTCACACACACACCACACCCACACACACACACACACCAGAACACACATAAGGACTTCACACACGCCCAAACACCTCACACACATAAACACACACACACACACACTCACACACACACACACACACACACACACGCACACACGCCCACACACACAACTCACACACACACACACACCAGAACACACATAAACACTTCACACACGCCCAAACACCTCACACACATAAACACACACACACACACACACACACACACACACACACACACACACACAAAACTCACACACACACACACACCAGAACACACATAAACACTTCACACACGCCCAAACACCTCACACACATAAACAGACACATACACACACATACACACACACACAAACCAAAACACCTCACACACACACACACACACACACACACAAACCAAAACACCTCACACACACACACACACACAAACCAAAACACCTCACACACACACACACACACACACACACACACACACACAAACCAAAACACCACACACACACACACACACACACAAACCAAAACACCACACACACACACACACACACACAAACCAAAACACCTCACACACATACACACACACAAACCAAAACACCTAACACACACACACACAAACACCTCTCATACACACCTCACACTCACACACGCACAAATACAAATTCCAAAAATCAAAAATAGAACAATAACAAGTGTTCAATAGTAAATTCCAATTATGAGGCATTAGGGGAATAAAAATAACTAATAGCGCACAAATAAATAAATGCAGAAACTTTATGTAACATTACAGAATTTTATTTCCCTTTAAATGTTTTCATAAACGTAAACATCACGACTCCTTCCTCTTCTCGATGAAGAGTGTGATTGAGTGTGTTCTGTGTCCACAGTGGCGTGGGAGGAGAGGTGGAGCGGGTCAACCTGCTGCTGAGGCAGTACATGTGTCCCTCCGTCCACAGCAGCTGGTCCAGCAACCTTTAGGAGGTTCTGATCAGGGGGTCCGGAGCGGTTCCGAGGAGGACGGACACGTTGGCGATGTTCATGCAATCTTTGTTATTAAAAAACGTTTTATGAAGTACTTCAGGTGTTTGATGACTGTGTGGAACGTTTCAACACTCGAACAGAACCGACACTTTTCTCACCAGAGGTTCTGGTGGGGTGGGCTCAGGATCTGGACCTGTATGTCAGCCGGTCCAATCTCTATGTCGACGCCATAACTCAAAAACTATTTCATGGCTCATTTTGAAATTTAAAACCAACATAGACCTTCGTGTGAGGAAGAACTGGATTGTTGTTTGGTTTAAGGTCCGGCGTATTTTCCCGCCACTAGGGGGAGTTTTATCTGAGAAAGTTTTCTCTTCTTTCTTCTGATGAACAATTCCCCCCCCCCCCCTGGCTTTTTAACATGTAGAAATCTCCGAGCGGACCCCGCCTCTGGGTGACCACCACATTCAAGTTCAGCCAACATACACTGTAAAAAATAGAAAGAAAAAAAAAAAAAAAGTTCAGGAAGCTCATGAAGTATAAACTTAACTGTAAGTTTCAAATACTTCATTTTAAGATTTAAGCTGGAATATGAGTTTTTTTTATTTTTTAAGTTTTATTGTTTTAATCATGCACTGTAAAAAAGAAGATTGTTGATGAACTTAAAGAAACGACTTCAAATGGTTAATATTTGCTTTTCTAATGCTGCAGAAACGAAACAATGTCAGATTTGTCCACCGTTAATAAACACATTTTTATTTAAGGTAAAACAGGAAATGCAAGTTTTTGGAGGGAGATTTGAAGAAGTCTTAATCATGCACTGTAAAAAGTAAAATTGTGCATAAACTTAAAAAGAAATGACTACAAAACTACAACAATGTTTTTACAGTGTGCAATATTTGTTTTATAATGCTGAAGAAATAAAACAACGTTTAGGGAGATTTGAAAAAGTCTAATCATGAACTGTTTAACTTAATTTATCTGAGTTTTATCAGTTGAAGTCATTTTTTTAAGATAAATGTTTTTATTTATTCCAATTTATCTCCAAAATTGGAATTAATGGCGAAAAGCCTGATCCGATTTAGTCCAAATTTGGTGCCTATCTTTTGAATATCATATTTGACTCTAATAGTTTGTATTTTACTCACTAGGGGGAGCTGTATTTAAGAAAAACAATGTTTTCCGGACATAACTCAAAAAATATTTTGGTGAACAAAAACATTTCATGACATTTTGATTAGCCGCGGTAGCTTCGTTTAACTTCCGGGTCTTGCGGTCATGTGACCGAGGATAAAACTTTAATCGACGTCGTGAAATGCAACAAAATAAAAACTTAATAATGCACAGAACCCAACGCTGCAATAAACAAAGTGTTTTATACCTGCTGAAGGAAACGCCTAACCACCATCGCTCAAACTGACTTCAGTTGTCGCCATGGTAACGTGTAAACAACGCTCAGAACCCCTCACAAAACAAAAGTTATTAAAGATGGCTGCTTAAGTGTTCTCAACAGGGATTATAAGAACTCGGCATCTCGACTGTGGAGTCTGGACTCTCCGTATATTTATCTTGTATTTATGCCATCATTTAAGATGGATTAATATTTAATACATCTATTAATACATTCTATTTCTGATTCCCACTTCAGGGCTTCAATGAAGCTTTTTTTATTGGTGCAGCGTAAGGGAAGAATCTTCAGGCAGCGGTTTAATGTATGTTAACTGTGACCGTGGCAACGGAGCTTCCTGGAGGTACTGAGAGGTTAAAGGTCAACCGCAACTTTCACCAGAACCAGGGACCGTTTCAGTGAATTAGAATGTAAGAATTTTTTTATGTAATTCCCTTTTTATTCTATTTTTGTCCCGTGTTTATTCTTTGTCCCCGTCTGTTTGTTTAATGGTTCATAGTCAAACATAAATGGAAACCGGGACTGACTGGAGTCGGATGATAATGGAGACTCTGTCTGATGGAAATCATATTTTATGATTCCCTCTTACGCGTAACTACGATGTGTCTCCAGTCGAAACCACTCGCTTAATTTAACCCTTTAACAGTTAAAGAGTATCAAGTAGCGTCATTCTGTTCTTTAAGTCTTCCAGAAAAGTCCGATCAATCAGAAAGGATTTTCTTTCAGCAGCCATTTTTAATGCCTCCTACTCAGTGGCCCCCTTTTAGCTGTGGTGCCGCCCAGGGCTCCGTCCTTGGCCCCTTACTCTTTAGCATATTAAAGCTGCAACTGGTCCGTAGCGTAAACAGATTCAGTCACATGTTTGCGTAAACACGTGACTGAACGTGTGTTCAAAACAAACACTATTTTTTTTTTTTTGTATAAAAGAGACGAAAAGATGAAGCAGGAATAAGAGTCTAGTTTTTTAAGTTGAAGTTAAAGGTTGACCTCATTTTGAGTCTCTATTTGTAACGGAAACATGTGACTCAACCTGTTTACACTTTGACCCAGTGGCGGCTTGTATATGCTAAACAGTAAGGGACCAAGGACGGAGCCCTGGGGGACACCACGGCCAAAAGAGGCAACTGAGGATGAGGAGGCTTTAACCCCGCCTATTGAAGAAGTCCTGTTCCATAAGTATGACTTTTTGTTCTAATAAATAATTTGACGACTTACATAACAGAATTATTTAACACAACATAAACAAAGTTGAAAAAAACATGTTTCTAAAAACATGTTTTACCAAAACTGTTGAGTACGTCAATTAAAATTGACTATTTTCAAGGAAATAATGAGATACTTTTACCGTTTAAAATCACGCCGGACCAAACAGTTCGTCATTTTGCGTTAAATTTAGATTTTCTAAGAAATAAAACTCGCAAATATATAATTTTTTTTGCATATTTAGTTTTTTCGTGATGAAGACGTTAAAGTTTAAATCTTTGCTTTTCATCCGTAACTTTGTCAATAATTGACCAGTTTGCTTCAAATGTTGTGGCCGTATATAAACCCGGTACCCGACATCAACCTACTGGAAATAAACCGGATCCGGAACCGGAATTGGATTTAATGATGGATTTCGTTTGTTGTTGTTTTTCTTTAAACCTTCTTTTTCGTCTTAAAATTAAAGTATATTGTTTTGAAATCTGGCGGTAAGTTAGTCCACTTATCATATTTATTCATTCTACATGAATTAAATATCGATCTACTATATATTGAAAACATTTTCCTAGGAAGTTATGAAAATACTTTTGAGTTTAAAATCCTGCTTGAACGAACATTTTTATCATTTTACGGTAAATTAAGAGAATTTAAAACATGCAAAGTTACAATTTTTTAATTTTTTTTTATTGATGAGGACATTAAAGTGTTAAAAGACAATTAGTTAAAGAAGAAGACGACAAAAAAAAAGAGGGATATTTTTATGACTTCTCGGCAAACATGCAGTGTGTGTTCATGGTTGTTTTTTTTATGGCGGGGAAAAGTCCACTCCACAATAAAGCCCGGCAGATAAGCCGAGACCAGAGACAGACCGGGATCAGTTCAGACAGGACGGACGCACAAACATGGACGGGATTCATCCGCACTTCACGCTGAAGACGTCCTTCAGCCTTCTCCTGGTGATCCTCCTTCAGACGCCGGCGGAGGCTCAGACCCGTGAGTATTCAACTCTGACCTCCGACGGCGTCGCCTCACGGAAACATAACAGTCCCAGAATGAATGTTCTGACCGGGCCGTGCGATAGAGAGAAGACCGGTTCTGGAGGCTCCCTCTGTGTGAACGCAGTTGAATGATGGTGGAATGAGACGGCAGGATAAAAGATGGTGTCTCTGGAGCAGGAAGTGGTTTAACAGTGGATTGTTGGCAGGTCGGAGATAAACAGGCGGAGAAACATCACGTTTTTATCAGTGCGCCTAAAAGGTCAAATCTACATATACGACTTTAAGACACTCTTACAATATAGATTGATATGGAAATAGTTAAAAAATATAATTTAAAGAAGGTCACATGACTGGAAACGAAACCTTCAAAAAAAAAAGAAGAGATTTTATATAGATTTTACAACAATTGTTGTGTTTAAACGCCTTTCTTTAGGTCAAACCATGGAATACTTTTATTCTGTGCCGGTTCCGGTGGAGTTTATCCCAGAAACTTTTTAATTGTGTGTCAAAAATCGCAAAAAGGAATTCTTGCATGCCAAATAACTCGCAAAATAATATTTATTGCGCGCAACGTTTCGGTGTTAGACCTTCCCCAGGCAATATTAAGCAAAATAATATGTTTTTATTTCAACTTTTCGCCGCTTTACGTTCATAAAGAACTGTGAAATAAAAATCTAAAACTAAAACTTTGCAAGAAACAAATATTATTTTTTGTCAGTAAAGTTTGCGGTAATTCCTTCTTGATTGTTTTGAGACATTGTGACAATCCGACTCAACCTGTGATGAAAGAATGGAGCTGAGAAACGTTCACAAGCCGATTTAAATCATTTTAATGCAAACTAAAGTTTTTATACGAACGTAACTCAGAGGGCGGAGCCTCCACGGCGAAACAGCAGAACCCAAGTCAAACGTCACGGTGTCAGAATCAATCGAATTTCTTTATTTCTGATGATTGAAACCCTCTTAATATATAAATTGGTATCTTCATTTTCTATAGCTAGCGAGTTTTTTCTGAATGCAGTTTATTATTATGGGATATGCTTGTGGAAACTGACTCTCTCTGAATTTATGGCTGATTAAAGCTTCGTACTTGGTTTACAGTTTCAGTCTCTCAACCACTTTTTATTCGTATAAAATCTATGACAAGTGGACTAACTTAGCAGAAGATTTCAGAACGATATACTTTATTTCATTCTTTCTTCAACTTATATCTTTGCATGTTTTATTCCTTAAACTCTTATTGGTTGTATCAAGTAACAGAATTCTGTTCTTTAAGTCTTCACATCCTTCAATATGCCAGAAAAGTCCGATCAATCAGAAAGCATTTTCTTTCAGCAGCCATTTTTAATGCCTCCTACTCAGTGACCCCCTTTTAGCTGTGGTGCCGCCCAGGGCTCCGTCCTTGGCCCCTTACTCTTTAGCATATTAAAGCTGCATCTGGTCCGTAGCGTAAACAGATTCGGTCACATGTTTGCGTAAACATGTGACTGAACGCGTGTTCAAAACAAGGAGATTTTTATTTTTATTTTTTTTAAAAGAGACGAAAAGATGAAGCAGGAATAAGAGTCAAAATTGTTTTTATCAACAGGAGTTTCCCTCCTCTTCCACCTGTACATCCTGCGGTTATGGAGGCGTGAGAGTGTCGTTGGGATCGTGGAAAAGACGTGGCCACGATTCCTTTATTCTAATTGAAAATCAACGACTCATTACTTTCGTGAAACACGAACTATCCAAGCAAATTTGCAAAAAAATAAGGATTTATGGTGCATTTTCAAATTTCCCAAATGTCGGTTTCAACCCTATTTAGCTTTGGAATATGAACTTAAAAACTATGATCTGTATTTTAACAGTGACTATCTGGATGAAAACACTTGATGCCACCATTAAAGAGAACAAAACAGAAAAGTCGGAGATATTATGGAATCATCAACGCGTTCGCCGACGCTGATCCTTCATGTTAAGCCCGATAACTCAAAAACTATATCATGGATCATTTTCAGATGTTATATCCACTAAGACTTTAGTGTGCGGAAGAACTGGGTATATTTTGGGAATGTTTGGTTGCATATTTCCAACACTAGAGGGAGCTTCATCTCCAAATGTTTTCGGGCCATAATTTCTCAACTCTAGGTTTGATTTAGTTCAGATTTGGTGCGAATGAATCCAGAACATGTATCTTGTATAAGTCATACATTTATTTTGAGGAGTTCAATCAGGGGGATTGCTTGTACAACGCAGTGGATTGGGGGCTTTTTTTTTATCGCGGATAGGCCTAGTAGTCAAGGCATAGCTTGAAAACTTCTCGCCGTTCCTCAGCTCCAGATAAAAACATCTTATCACCGTATGACTAACAATCATCACGTAATAGTGCGAGAACTTTGTTTGATAGTTTATAGTTTGACTCATAGTTAGTTAGTTAGTTAGTCAGTTAGTTAGTATTAGTTAGTTCTAGCCTGGGTCTGTACCTCTGAAGGTTTTTAAGTGATGTAGTACGACCTCTAAAAACTGTCCTGGCCACACACAGAGAGGAAACTGACTAACTCTGACTTTGAGAAGCCGGAGAACAAACCAGATGTACTTCATCCTGGTGATTTATCTGATATTTCTCTACCAACAGAGTGTACTGCTCCTACCACTGTGGACTTTGCAGAAAACAATGCGGTGGGTGCCGTGGTTGTGGCGATCGAGGCCAAGCCAGAGGTGACTATCACCTTTCAATCGGAAAATCCCAAATACCCATTCAAGATAGACGGACACAACTTGTTGGCTGAAAAGATTTTGGACTATGAGACTATGGTAACGCCGGTCTTGTGTGAGTTTACAAATAGTACGTGAAGATACCTATCTGACTATTGAGCATGGAATTTATCTTGTTTTCAGGTTGACAAAACTTTTACAGTCAAGCTGACGTGTACCGGAACCACAGGCCAGGTAGTAAAGATGACCAACGATCGGGGAAATCTGTTTTATGTTGCCATTGTACCTCCTTAAATATGCCATTAGGTTGTCTGAAGGTTGTAATGGTTCTTGAGAGGAAGACCACGGACTTTGTGACTTTGTTTATGATGTTCTTGTAAAGGGTGCACAGGGAATTTAGGAGTTAGATCAGGTTCTTGACAATTTTGTACCGGGATTTTAGAGGTAGTCTCTCAATGATGTGGCAAAGGGCATTTCCAGACAATGTGGTTTTATGCGGGTTCAAGAGGATGGGCAGGGCGTGTCGGAGGTGGTACAGGTTATAGAAACGGATGGACAGGGACTTTGGGAGGTTTTCATGTTCTTGAAAAGGGAAAAAAGAGAATTTGGGAGGTGGAACTGGCTCTTGATGATATCGTTAGAAGTTTGTACAGGTTCCTAGTGATGTTGCACAGGGACTTTGGGAGGAGGTGACTTTATGGGTTCTTGAAGATGTTGTACAAGGTTTGTGAAAAGGATGTACAGAGAACTAAGGATATTACGTATCTCGTATTATATTAGTAAAACGGGATCTTGAAGAGGTTTTATGGGACCTTAGGAGGTTGTACGGGTTCTAGGGGGGTCATACAGGAACTGTAGGACCTTAAAAGGGATGTACAGGAAGACGTACAGTTTGTTGAGGAGATGGTACATAAGAGTTCTACAGTAATGATTCTGCAGTTTATGCTCATAATGGAGTTGTACATGTGCTTGAGTCTGTTCTCCAGAACCTTGAAGAGGCCATGAACGTGTATGTAAAGAATGTTTACAGACTTTGAGAGGAAGTGTAGGTTCTTGACAATATTGTAGAGGGATTTTAGGAATTGCACGGGGCAAGGATTCAAGGAAAAGGCGAAGGAAATTTAGAAGGTTTAACAGATTCTTGAAGAAGATGATGATGTGGGAATTTACAGGATCTTTGGGATTTTGTACATGTACTTTGAGAGGATAGACAGGTTCTTTGAGGATGTACAGGAACGTTGTGTAGGTTCTTAAAGAGGTTATAAACGGTAACCTGGGGAGTCTCATGTGTTCTTGAAGAGGTTCTCCAGATACTTGAGGAGCCAACGAAGGTTATTAAAAACAAACTATGTGTCATTTAACATGAGAATTCTCTTTTTGTCTCCAGTTAAACATCATCATTATCGTTATTTTGCTCAATTTGAATGATAACCCTCCAAACTTTGAGAAGAGCCTCTACACCATCGATGTCAATGAGGTAAGAGCTCCTTCACTAAACAATTTCATGGATCATCTTTTACTTTTATACCCACATGGACCTTACTAAGAGGAAGAACTGGGTTGATTTTGGGAAAGGTCAGTTGTATATTTTCGACAAGAGGGGGAGTTTTTTCTACAAAAGTTTTCGGGGGCCTCATTTTTCAACGGTTGGTGCGATTTAGTCCAGATTTGGTGCGTATGAGTCAGCTAGAGGAGATCTGTCTTGTATATATTGTGTTTTACTTTAATAGTTCACTCATTAGGGGGAGTTTTAACGATAAAAAACTAGATTCGGTGCCTATAAGTTGATCCACATAAGTTATAAATCTCTCTCGTATTTGTCATATTTTACTCTAATAGTTCATGTTTTACTCACTAAGGGAAGCGTTTTATTTTCGTGGGTTAAGGGGGTCTTTTTAGCCCCTTGCTTTAATCCATTTTTACTGATCAAATAATTTTATAGTTCATAGGCCCTCTGGGTTCTTTGATAACCCCCTGATGTAGAGTTTAAGTTAGAGTACCGTATCCGTTCAGCACTGACCGCCGATCAGTTTCAGCTAACAGTCGACTGCAGGGTGGTCCAGAGAAAAATGACATGAAATGTGGAAAACGGTTCTTTATATCGTGACTCCTCTCACACCGAGCCCCCCGTTTTGTCCCAGATGTCTCCTGTAAACTCAGTCGTGGGCAACATTCCTGCAGTAGATCTAGACGGACCACGGCTCAACTACAGACTGACCCCAGAATCGGTAGGATTTCAATTTAATCTCCAACACAAAGGTGCAATCGGTCTCAACGGCGGGTTCTGAAGAGCGCTTCCTGACCTTTTTCTTTTTTTACAGAGTGGCTTTAAGCTGAAGTCAGTTAGCAACCCAGAAATCCTCATTCAGACGCCTTTAGATCATGAAAAGGTCAAAGAAGTCCGACTGACCTTATACGCAGAGGTGAGTGCTTCTATTCTAAGCAATAGTCTATGTCCGTTCAGACATCAGCTGGGGGTTCTGGGTCAGCAGGTGGAGCGGGTCCACCATTGTGACGAAAAAGCCTCTCTGAGACATTTAGGGTCTTACAGAATCTTAGTTTCAGTCCAGATTCTCAGCCCTCTGACAGCCAGCCTCACTTTTATATGAATGAATGTTCTTTCTTACAGGACGGACCGTTGACATCAACTGATCCCGGCGTTGCGTCTACTGCCTCCACCACCATCATGGTCACCATCAAAGACGGGGATAACAGACCGCCGTGGTTCAGGCCCTGCAATGAGCTTGAGATTGAGGGAGTCTTGATCTGCCAAAGCAAAGGCTACACCGGGAAAGTCTTCTTCAACCAGACGGAGGTGCGACTCTCTTCCATTATGATAACCCTTTAGCATTGATAGTGAACCATGTCAACAACTTTGACAAAATGGGATTAGGCCTCAGGCGAAGAATTTCAGGGCCAATCAGATCGCTCCCTAATCGGCCGGTGTGGAACAGACGATTTTAAAGACCGACCATAGCAGCTCGTGGGTAAAGGGATAACCCTTTCAGATGGGGGGTGGCAGTGTTGCACTGGATTGAGCTTTGTAAAAGAGACAGGAGCGGTTGAGTGAAGCATGACTAAAGATCTTTAAACTCTCCACAGCTCACAAATCCCTTCAGAAGGTTTGCATAATCATAGATCGGAAGAAGTCATGTATATTATGGAATCAACATCACCGCCATCGCCTCGGTCACCTGCGTCGCGTTCCCGTACTTTATGCATTGTGTTCAAATGTTATTTTATCCCCAAAATGTACAAATGATGACTGAAACACCGTCGGTTAGATCTATTTTATCCTTTTTTTTTGGTGAGCTTTAACAGACGGGATGTCTACACTATCATTATGTGACAGTTTTATGAAATAAAAAGTTATTTCGACACTGGTCATGCTAATCCCTGCTTTCTCGTCTGCAGCCTGGAACGGTAACGCTGAAACCAGGACCGGTCTACGCCATTGATGGAGACGTAGACATAAATGAGACGATAATTTACTCATTTTTGAGCGGTGAGTTGAAGGGATCGGAATAGACAACAGCACCTGCAGGAAAAAGTTACTATTTGGTGTAGTGGCATGAATAGTCCGTCTCAGTCTGCCTTTGTTTCAGGAAATGAAGACGGTCTGTTTAACATCCACCCCAACACGGGAACCATCACCATGCTGAAGGTCGCCAACGTGTTGAAGACAATCACTCTGATAGTGATGGTAAAGACAAAACTCTCAGTTTGTTTCTTCTTCTTCTTCTTTTTCTTCTTCTTCTTCTTTTTCTTCTTCTTCTTCTTCTTCCTCTTCCGGCTGGTAACTGACTCAGAGGTTAAACGCTGAGTCAGTTGCCGTGCTAGCTTACCCTGTGAAGCTAACCTTTCTCAAACAAACCCTGAGTTTGTTCATGACTCCTCCCCCTTGCGAGCCCAAAGCAGATCTGTCAGACGGGCGAGGACTGAGAGACCCAGATTGAACTCGCTTTCATTCCATTATTCATCTGACTGACACTCTCAAACCGTACGTCTCAAACATCCCTCGTCGTGGACGTCTCTCTCATATCTGGTTTATTCATTTGAACATCTTTTTCTGTCACAGGCTGCTCAGACGGTGAACAGGTATCAGTTTGCCACCACAACTGCCACCATCAGCGTTGTGATGCCGAGTCTCCACCCTCCACGGTTTCAGAAGAACGCGTATGCAGGCATCATCTCTGGAGTAGGCGTCATAGCCAAGGACGCCACCAAGAACCAGCCGCTGGTGATCCTCGCCACCGATGACGACTACACTGCTACTGGGGTAAATCGCAGTTTTTTTTTAGTTTTTTTTACTTGATTTGCGACGCTAACACCTTTTCCATTTCTGTTTCAACAGGGTCTGAACCCTCACATCACCTACCAGATCAGTGGTAGTAATGATTTCTCCATCCTTAACAGCTATCTATTCATGATGAAGGAACTCCCGGAGGCAACATTAGCTCTGCAAGTGAGTCTCCAAATGTAGTAACTCTTAAAAAGACCGACTGATTAGTCATTAAGCAATCAACTAATTGTTTTTCTACCACCAGGTGTTGGCAGTAGACACCTCCAACCAACAATCAGCTACAGCTCAGCTCTCAGTGGAGGTGACATCAGGTAGGAGGGGAACCTTCACAGAAGGCTTTATTTTCATTAATTGTTTGACTCAATGTTATTCATGACCATCAGGTAGGCAAAACGTGAACTCTGGAACGAAGAGCCTGCAACATTGGGTGAATTAGCCCCCCCGCTCTCCAGACCTAGAGACCCTTTACTTTTAGTTTTACTCAGTTTGAGTTTGACAATGGGGTCGTTTCCACCTCAAAGGTTTTTCAGGAGCTAATGGATCCCGGATCGGGATTTTTCACGGATCAAAATAGTGCTTTCTTTTCGTTATTATCATTCCTAGTTCTAATTTTTCCGTATAATCAGACACTTAACTAATTCAAATGTGGCGAACATAAATAGCCATCTCAAATTAATTGAAAGAATAAGGTATACAAATGAATGGAAAGTTCACAATAAAGTATAAAGGTCATTAAGTAAACTAAAAAAGTTTGGCGCCCATTCGCAAAAGTTAACTCGTGGCCTCGCATCGGCAAAAACATGCTACAAATGCTACATGCCAGGCTAGCAGCTAGTGACTGACTTTTAAAACTCATCACAACAGAAAAAGACAAAAGAGATGGCCCACCATTGGTTTTTGCTGTGGTTCAACAATAATGTTCAACAGAATTTGAACCAATTTCAACACTGCGTTTTCAGGCCCCTAAAATGCTTTAGTCGTTTACGAAGAAGGACATTGTAGTGCAAATAATCCCTCAGTAGTTATTTGTGCTGAAGCCACGACCCCAACACTTGTTCATTTCTGCTGATGCTTGTCCGTTACTCCTAGTAACTCCGGTACTAGAAGGAATTTTACCTCCATCCCACTTTTTAAAACTACATGTATTTACTATAAAACTGTTGTTTTCACTTTCACTCTTTAAAGCGTTGTGTCTGTCTGAACAGAGACTCTCGTTGACGCTGCGCGTTCTCTCCGCTGTTAGCCGTTAGCTTTGTTAGCTAGTAGCTGCCTTAGCCATCAAAGGCATGGACTCTGCGGCTAAGTGGCTAATATCTAAATAGCTTCAGTCCTGTTGAAACATTTCTGAAAAGTCCGAAATATAATGGAATTGTTTTTGCCGTTGCCGCCGTTGAGACGTCATGTTAACGCAATAACTATTAAACTATTCAATAAATATCCCACCCACATTGACCTCAAGCCAAGGAAGAAGTGGAATGATTTGGGGAAAATTTCTTACACTAAGGGAACTTAATCTCAGCAAGTTTGTTGGTCCAATTAAGGCGACTCAAGATCTGTTTTTCATGAATAACATTTTACGCTTATAGTTCATACTTTACTCACTAGGGGGAGTCACATGAAGTCCACAATTCTAAGGATCTGTGCGACTTTGAAAAGGGCAAAATGTAATCGCTATTTTCCAAGTATCCAGTGGCTAGTACCTACAAAAAGTGGTGGTCTAAGGATAAACAACTAGTGAACCGGAGACAGGGTCATAAGCGCCCCAGGCTCATTGATTCAAATGGGGAGCGGAGGCTAGTCCATGTTGTCCAATTCCACAGAGTAGCTAGTGTACCACTAAATGCTAAAGGAAAACCTAAAACTTAGTATCGGTTCTGACTCTAAGGTGTCCGAACACCACCATCACAAAAGCTGTTATGGGGTCAAAATGTTGACCTCCACAGTATTAGAGAGGTGGTTTTGACGTTAGGGTGGACGGATGTTTTTGAGGAAACCTGCCCGCAAGCCATTTGTCTCCAGAAACCGCATGAGAAGAGACAGATTCCACTGTGGTCAGCACTCAGTTCAGTCTGCCAATAGTGTGTCTGCGATAAACAAATTTCTTTATTATTTCTTCCCGACAGTGTGGTATCACATTTAAGTGGCACAGAGAGACTTTGTTTCATCTGTTGATTGCCTCTTTATAGAGACCATAACTCAAGTTATTTATAACTTGACATGTATAATCAGCGGAGCACAATCTTCCCCCCGTCTGTCCGAGCGCCGTTATCAGGAACCTTTTCCTGAAACAGGGTTAAATTTAATACCTTGTCAGTTGCCTTTTGGCAAAAACACTCATGTGACTGATCCCTGACCAAGGTCTGTTGGAATTGTACTGGTTAAGGTGTTTAGTTTAGGTAGTAGTTTAGGTTTTCAGTGAGCTTGAACATTTTTTGCAGTGTTGCATCATAGACTTGATTGATAACATTCCTGGTCATTTTTATACAGCTCACGATGGAAGTGATCTTGTTTTTCTTTTCTACCTCTGTTGAGAGTTTCGTGTGTACAACAACAAGCGGGTACCAACCGTTATCCTGAGATGAGATGGATAGCATCATGCTAACTTCCTTTATTTCAAGGCTCATCAAGGCATTGTGCAGTAAAGGGGCTAGCGCATTAATAATATCCGTATTTTGGTTTTGGTTTTTTGTCCGAATCTGAAAGGGATACCAGTTTGATGCATGGGGCCTGAGGTGTGTGCTGCCATCAAAAAGAAACACATGAACCCCTTAAACCATCTAGAATACACAATGACACCGTGGAGACCACTGGTTTCAGACAACAAGTCTCCTGCAAATCAGTGACGGTCAAAATTCCCTCTGCTTCCAAATGTTTGGAGCATCTAGAGACTTGAACGTGTGTTCTCCTCCCAGGTGTCACCACTACCACAGTCTCTCTGAGCACTACGACACCCATAGGCGTATCCACCACCAGCAGCAAGACCACAGAAGCTACCGGGTCCACCTCCAAGCCCAGTACTTCCACTGACAGCATCGTCTCAACAACCCTACCCAGTATGAAGCTTCACCACCGCTAACACTATCACGCCCAGAGAGGGCAGCACAGCCCACCCTCACATAGGTTCTGTCTGTTTATGAAGTGCAACCTGGATTCCAAAAAGTTGGGTTACTCTGTAAAACGTTGACAAAATAGAATGTGATAATTTCCTAAAAATTTTTGACATTCAATTCCATTGGCGGTATAAAATAGTGATGGTGTAAAGACAATATATCTAAAGTTCAATCTCTTCAAGGCAGCAGGAATCAGGGAAGGTTGTGCAATGCTGAAAAACTCCTGTTTGGACCATTGAAGAGATAAAAATGATAACTGGTGAATTCACTGGGTCAACAGGTGATAGTATCATGAATGAGTAGGAATTCTCAAAAGGGGCAGTTTTACACCCAAAAAAGTTCAAGAATAGAGTTTCTAGACATGCAATTGCAAAGATTGTAGTGATTTCCTCACCTACAGTCCATAATGTCATCAAACTATTCAGAAAATCTGGAGATATCTCCACGAATAAGGGACAACAAAAACTCAGGTAGATCACCTGTGACCTTCGATCTATCGTCTAACTGCATTAAAGTAAAAATATTAATGCCACTCAGATTCCCTGGGCCCAAACTCATTTCAAGATGAAGTGACACAAAAGTCGTCAAGTCGACAAGTCAAGCTGAAGAAGGAGGCCTTTCGGGCCTGGTTAGCCCAGGGGTCACCTGAATCCGCTAACATATACCAAGAGACCATAAGAGACTGAGGGTTTGGACCTCGGACATCTTGAGAAAAAACGGCTTTGGGAGGAGTCTGGGGAAGGCCATCGGGTCGGCATCAAAGAAGGTCTGGCAAATCGTGTGACCAGTGATCCAGTGGCCGGGGTAGAGAACTGCGGATTCGCAATGAGGATATCATCGGACGGTGGAAAGAACAATTTGAGGAGCTCCTGAACCCAGATACCACATCTTCTATAATGGAGGCAGAGTCTGAAGACTCCCGGGAAGGCCCATTCATTTAGCTAGGAAGCTACACAAGGCACCAGGGGCAGATGAGATTTACCCTGAGTTTCTTGAAGGCTTTGGAAATTGAGGGGCTGGCATGGTTGACACGCCTACCCAATGTTGTGTCGAGGACAGGAACAGCACCTGTGGAGTGGTAGACTGGGGTGGTGGTCCCAATTATAGTGGAATCACACTTCCCAGCCTTCCTGGGAAAGTTTAGTCCATGGATCTTGAATGGTAGTTTCCACCAATTGTCGAACTTCAGTTTCAGGAGGAACATCGCTTATATTGTCCTGATCCCTTCTGCCACGGCGACTAGACCCCGGAAAAAATTGAATGGATGGATGACAAAAGTAGAAAAACGTTCTTTGTTCTGAGCTTAAGAATAAAAGGCAGTTCAGGTGGACTGAACTGCCTGTCCACCACCAAAAGTCCTGAGCTCTTGGAATGTTGAACAACTGAAGACGTGCATCAGACAATCATGGGACAACATTGAATTTTCACAACTTTAATGGCTAGTTTTCTTCTAAAATGCTTTAATGTTGTGAAACGAAAATGTAACACAACACAACAGAAAAACTGTCCCAAATGTTAAGAAATACATTAGCATGAGCATATATTCATAAAAACAAGTTTACCAGTTTGAATATTCCGGATCTTTATTCCGTCTTCAATTGCATTGAGGTGAAAACAATTTTCAAATGACGACATGTTTTTTTTTCACAACGTCACGCATTTTTGTGAATTTGGGTTGTACTTCGGTCTTTCTTTCAAACTTAATACTGACTGAACAACGTTCAAGCACAGTTTGACGTAACTTAATATTTACGTGCCACTACAAACCAATGGTTTGGCCAATTACAAACCTTCCAGGAAACCAGCCTCCTGCCAATAAATCAAAGTCAAAGCTTTGCTTCGAAGGTTCGGAGCATCTAGAGACTTGAACGTGTGTTCTCCTCCCAGGTGTCCCCACTACCACAGTGCCTCCGAGCACTACGACATCCATAGGAGTATCCACCACCAGCAGCAAGACCACAGAAACTATCGGCTCCACCTCCAGGCCCAGTACTTCCACCCAAGGCAGCACCACCCAACCCCCCACAGGTGCTTTTCTCTCAGCAGCTTCGGTCAAATGAAAATGTTTCCCCTTTTCATTTGTTTTCAAATCAGCTTTTTTCCTGCTGTCCACATCATTAAGTTGGACAACGGGGACAAGAAGAAGGCCACATATGCAACGGATCCGACTGCATCCAGACGAGCAGTGTTTGAGGGAACGGGATATTCGGACGCTTCTTTTACTCCAGCGCGTCTCATAGCATCGTGCTAGCAGAGGGTGAAACTACAGTAATGGGCGGATGTGGTTCTGGAGGTAGAGCATTCATCAAACGCTCAGGGGTTCAATCCCCAGCTGTTGCAGTCCACAAGTCAAAGTGTCCTTGAGCAAGATGCTGAACCCAGAGTTGCTTCTACTGCCTGTTCCATTGGTGCATGAATGATGGCGACATGGCGTGGATGGTCATGACTCATGATGAGCAGGTGGCGCCCTGCATGGTTGACTCTGTCACCATTGTAGGAATGAGTGTGAGTGGATTTGGGTTTGTGTAAAGCGCTTTGAGAGTAGGAGCTGACTAGAAAGACGAAACACAAGTACAGTCCATTTAACGGTTTGATGAGTACAGATTGGGCTTTTTCCCTGATGTAACCATCTAGGTTACACAATGGTACCATGGAGACCACTGGCTCTTTGCGGCCAATTCCAAAAACCAGCAAATGAATGGAGGTGAAAACTTTTCTTCAATGGTTGGGATAGAATAGAGCCATAAAAGTCTGCTCTACTCTTAGGTATCACAACTACCCCTGCAGACGGTGCGGCTACAACATCCGGAGGGGAGGCAACCACTACTAAAGAAGGTATGAGGTCCACTGAGAGTAGTATCTCAGCTACGCTTCCAAGAATGACCACTGGAAACTCCATCACCACCACTAACTCTATCGTGTCCACTTAAGGGAGTGTTTCAACTATTACTCCCAGTCTGACCAGTGGAGGAGGCGAGCCGACCCCCAGCACAGCTTACCCTCACACAGGTGCTTTTATCTCATGGGCCTCCATTTGGAACGCACTTGGCATGCTGTAAACCGGTCCAGATGAAACCCAAAGTCAAAGTCAATGGACTGTTAGAATACGACTGTGGAAATTAAACTTCTGCTGATGACAGAATATCTGGAATTGCAAGAGCAGTTAGCAACAATTAGCCGTACTCTGAAGTTTGTCACACAGCTTTTACCACCTTTCATTGAAATATTATAAATTTAACATCTGCAAAGTGTAATAGAAGTAGTCTGAGGTGCAGTAATTAGGTAATTAGCTGAGGTAGCTTCAGCTTTACTCAGCAGCTTGACTGTTAGCTTAGTTCCTAACTAGCTGTATCTTAATTCTAATGTTGAACTTGACTATTGACTTTGGTAAACTGGTATTTCAGTTCACTACATTGTTAAATTCTCATTTGCTCAGTCAAACTTTAGTTTTCAGTCTATTAATTTGACTCTCAAATAGAAAATCTGACTTAAGCTAGCTAGTTAGCTGACCCCCCCGTTAGTTGTTTTTTTGGTTTACCCCATGTTGCAGTGCTTATCTAAATTACGTTCTCAATTGTTTGGGTGCAGCGTCCGGACTTTGTGGTTCCAGTTTTAATGACGTGAATGAGCTTGAACTTAAACCTAAGAGTATGAGCAACATACAAAATCTTCTAACCTGAATTCTGGTTAGAAGATTGAGATCAATACAAACATGTATCTGTTTAACATTCTGGAATGTGATACTCTTTATTAGCAAGTTGATTATTCTGGGGTTTTTTTTGGTGACTTTCCTGTTTCTTTATTCCGGCAGAGATCCCCCTGTCGGGCGGCTACAGGATGGAGGAAATGGCTGCTCTCGGCGCGAGTCTGGGCGTTATCTTGTTCATCTGTATGGTGGTCATCGGGGTTCTCTTCTTCTACATCCGCAGAGGGAAAGCAGATTGGAAAAAAATCTATGAAACCAGCATGTTCCGAAGTTCTGTGAGTTTTTTTTAAGATTGTATTTGTTATTTTTATCACCCAAGTTTTGCAGCGTACGCTCTGAAAAAGGAAAACACGCACATTTTCTTATTATCACCACAACTCAGAATGGAGATTTATGGGTAATTATTACATTAAGAGAGTAGCATAGCACAATCTGTACCGAACGTGGGTCCATTACATTCCAGTACAACCAGGAATCAGGGAAACGATTTCCAATCCTGCTGACCCATCTCCGTTCAGGTCTCAGGATTATTGCTAAAGTTGAACATGCAGTCATTTTTTTTTAGAAAAGCTCGTTGTGGGAGGCGGGAGAAGGAGTTGGCATTAGAGGTAATAGTAGCCGAAAGCCTGGCGCAGACGTGGTGACCACTGCCGACCAACTGGCTGAGACTCAGGTGGAAGGGTCTCTGCGAAGGGCAGCATGGAATATCCTCCCTTTACAGTTTGGATACTGGTGGTGGTGGTGGCTGATGACTCTGCTGAGGCTGATGGATCTCTGAGGACTAGGTGAAGATGGGGAGTTGGAGGGAGTGTGAACCAGCAGCAGGAAAGAACTAGATGGACGGAGACCGTCACATTTAAAGCCAGCAGCTAATGGTGATGGGGCTAAACATGCAGCTGGGACACAATTATGGGATGGATGAGGCTACCTGCATGAGTGCAGCTGACATGAATTGAAGTCCCAGACCATGAAGAAAGTATCTGAGACTGAGCAGGAGGTCGTTTCCCTTTCCCTCTGACTCAAAGTAGGGAACCGTGATCAAAGCCGTCAGACCCAGTTTTGTGGCTGGTTAACTTCTGGAGTCCAGACTTGTGTTGAATCTAGTCTCTGGCGTCTTTTCTCCAACAGCTCCATGAAAAGCTGCTCCTGCTGTCCTGCAACAAGACCATTTCAAAAACAGTGTAGCTGTCCTGGACCGAAGGGCCAGTCCAATACATGAAATACTTAATGGAAGACTTTAGACCTTTAGAAATGGTCCAAAGACTGACGTTTCTTTAAGGCTCGGAATGTTTTTGTCCTTTCGCAGCTGGGTCAAGGTCCCGGCGCCCAGAAGGAGGTCATCCAGTACACCAACAACGCCTTCCAGAACGATGACGATGGTGATAGTAGCTCCGGTGGTCCACAGGGCAGAACGGTCGCGGGAGAACTACGAGCAGGAGAGGACCCTCCGCATTATGAGTACATTGCGAGAACGCCGCTGCAGGGTCTCCCGCGTGACGACACCAGCCAGGCGGGTTCTGACAGGTCCGACAACGACAAGGACGTGAGGCCCATCCTGACCAGGGAGAGACGCATTGATGAAGGGTACAAGTCGGTCTGGTTTAAGGAGGACATCGACCCGAACGCCAAGGAGGAGGTGGTCATCATCCCAAACAATAAAGACAACGACAGCGACGAGGAGGACGGCGAACAGCCGTCCAGCAGCAGAGAGGAAGACGAGGCGAAAGATCTGCAGAGGCAGAGACCGAGAGCGGTCTTCAATGACGTAGATCTGGACAGCGGACTCGGCGTGAAGATGGACGATCCAGCTGAGGACTCGGACGGCGATGACGCGTTGTCTGCCGATCTGTGAGGGAGGCTGAAAGGAAACCCCGCGGATGTGGCGGGAACTACCCATAATAATCATTTCTTTCATGAGTTGATTAAAAAGAGGCTCAGCTCCAGAATCAGACGCTCCAGACGGGGAGAAACAAAGTAGGAATTTGATTTTATGTAAGTTTGACTTTTCACTCCGTTCTATCAATTTTATTGTTCATGTAAATACTTTTACTGTGATTCAACCTGAAGGTATTATTTCCACGTAGTAGTTTTTATCGTAAAGTGTTAAGTTTCATGTTTTTACATGAGAATCTTCACTTTATAATGTGATCGATACTTTTCATGTTTTACTTAAGTTTCATGTTTTTACGCGATCATTTTTATGTCATAAGGTGGATAAACGATATTTGACGTGATAAGGTTTGCGTTTTTACGTGATCATTTTCTCATTTTAACGTAAAATGTTTCAGGTATTTTACACAATTGACCATTTTCATTTCTTAAAATGAGAATTTCATGCCATAATTGTACAATCATCACGTTATAATGTGAAAACTATGTAAAAACATTGAACTTGTCACGTTATAAAATACAGCAAAGCACTTCCGTACATCGTAATCCTCTGAGATCAGGGTTGACGAATCGAAATAAAAGATTTCTGTAGACGCCTAGTGGTCTCCATCGGTATTGCAGGATCATTCTCACTATTTTATTTGAAAGTTTTCATCCTGGGATTACTAATTTAACTAAAATGTACAGACTTTGGATTAGTGGAAGCTTCAGTGGAACAGACGTTTCTGTATTCTGAAAATATAATGGAGCAGCAGGAGGAATCCGCTGCACTTATAAACAGGAATCATTTCTCCTTTTCTCAAAGCTTCTGTTTTCACTGAACATGTTTTGGAACTAGAAGGGGGAAAGAAACGGACGGCCTGGTGTGTCGGAGTTACTGGTATTTGTGGTTAATTATTGATGACGATTAAATGCTGTTTATCTCTCTAACCTGGAAACACGCGGAGCGAAACTGGAGATAAAGAACCTTTTTACCGTCTGAGGACTGTAAAACATTACGACCCAAAGAAACTCTGAACCTGCATTAAGAAAAACAATAAAAGCAGTGATTTAAAAAAGAGAGAGTGTGTCAGCAGTTTCTCTCGTGTTCAACCGTTAACATTTTATTTTTTACATAAATAAAAAAATGCCCATTACATCACAACCACGGATATCATCCAAGTAAAAATCGTTAAACCCACATGTCCAATGACGGCGTCTTATAAAAGCGGTAAATCCGAGCAAGAAATGGTAAAAACAGTAAACGTCACAGAAACGACAGCTTCAAAACAAACTGAGAAAAACAGGAAATGAAGTAAAACCGGTCAAGTAATGGATTTAAATCATCTGAATGAGGCAATATGGCGTCAATATTACAAATACTCAAAACAGTTCAACAAATGATCAGCATTCATTTGGCAACAAAGGAGCTCAGAGAGTTCCAGTGAATAGTAATGAATATCTAAACAAACTTTAATACCACGTGACTTCAGGGAGGAAATAAAGTCTTTATGTTTTATGATTCAAGTAAAGGTAAAAGTAATGATATTTATTTCCCACTGATACGTACTTTAACATTGAAGGACTGTGACGTTCGTCCGTTAAGCACCATACAGGATTATGTGTGTGGTTTTTAAATCGTGTGGTGCAGGAGGTCATTCATACGTGTCGTTTCTGACGGGTGGAGATGGAGTATAAACAGGAAATCAGTTCAGAGGCCGTGTTTTTGAGACATTCAGAAAATACATGAGTGATGTCGTTTTTTCCTTCTTTTAATTCCTGCTCTGTGGATTCCAGCGGAACCGCAAAGATTTTCAGCAAAGCTACTAAATTTGCTCGATTCCACTGGTCACCATTTAGACACTTAAGATTTTAAATAAAAGGAAGGAAGGAAGGAATATTATTACTTACTGGAGTCAAAGTCAATTTAAAAAAAATGTATTTTAAAATTTCAAAAAAAAAAAAAAAAGTCCCCCGCCCCCTACTGGAAGAAGTTGCGCATTACAGCCGACTGAAACTCTTCTTGGATTACGTACCAGTGATTTTTCAGAAGAAAATAAAAGTTTCCCTTCCCCCATATCCCTTCTGAGGAGATGGTGTCGGGTTCTACAGAACTGTGAATGTGAAGCGTACTCTGACTGGACAGCGTAAAAAAAAAAAACTGATAGAAACCGATGTAGTTATAACAAATTGATCAGGTGAGATAAAAGCTCATAACCCCGCCTCCCGCAATAATTTCCACCTGGTCTTTATTCTTAAAGATTAACTGAATAAAAAAAAGGCAGTTCTGACAGAATAATCCCGTTCGGCCGACTGCCGCTGGTTTTGGCTGGTTCTGTGTCGTTTTCTGTTATTCAGCTTTAAAGTCGGCAGATTTCGCCACAATCATACGAAAAGCAGCAGAAACTGAGGTCGGCGTCCGTCTGGAGACCTCACAGGTGAATCGTCTGAGACGGCGTGAAGGACGGCGCTAAGTCTCCGGGCCGGTGCCGGCGGCCGTGGCGTTTGTCTTCGTGTGCTGCGTGGTGATCTGGTCGAAGGCCTCGTCTCGGTGCATCATCGCACCGAACACCATCGGCTGCAGGGCGACAAAGGAGCAGGAGAGTCCAGCTGAGAACTTGTGGGACAATGAACTCAAAAACGGGACATGACATGAGTGAATCAGGCAGAGTTCTTGTTTTCCAGAACCGCTCCAAAGAAAGAAAAAAAGAAAAGCTTTCAGGAAATTAACACGACCAAGACCCACAAGGGTATGTCTTTGAAAAGCCCCCAATCCCCTGCGTTATACGATCACCCGGATTGAACAGTTTTTTGTATAAAAACTCCCCCAAGGGAGTAAAAAGATTCGACTCATACGCTCCAAACAAGGACCGGTTGTTTGTCAGAGGATGGACCCGAAGAACCCAAAAAGATGAACATTCGGACCCAATGGGCTGGTTTCTCTTTTTCAGCGGGTGATGTTTGTATGGGAAATAAACATTTCATGCTATTTTCTGAAAATGTTTAGCCTGATCAGGGTCGCAGGTGGGGAAGGAACCGATCCAGGATGACGTGGGGCGAGAGGTGGGGTAAGAGGTGGGGTAAGAGGTGGGGTAAGAGGTGGGGTAAGAGGTGGGGTAAGAGGTGGGGTAAGAGGTGAGGTAAGAGGTGGGGTAAGAGGTGGGGTAAGAGGTGGGGTAAGAGGTGAGGTAAGAGGTGGGGTAAGAGGTGAGGTAAGAGGTGGGGTAAGAGGTGGGGTAAGAGGTGGGGTAAG
Organism: Lophius americanus; assembly: GCA_037951165.1. Classification (NCBI taxonomy): domain Eukaryota; kingdom Metazoa; phylum Chordata; class Actinopteri; order Lophiiformes; family Lophiidae; genus Lophius; species Lophius americanus. The sequence continues at coordinate 342,080 of JBBDHG010000005.1, read as the reverse complement.
AGGTGAGGTAAGAGGTGAGGTAAGAGGTGGGGTAAGAGGTGGGGTAAGAGGTGAGGTAAGAGGTGGGGTAAGAGGTGGGGTAAGAGGTGGGGTAAGAGGTGAGGTAAGAGGTGGGGTAAGAGGTGGGGTAAGAGGTGGGGTAAGAGGTGGGGTAAGAGGTGGGGTAAGAGGTGGGGTAAGAGGTGAGGTAAGAGGTGAGGTAAGAGGTGGGGTAAGAGGTGGGGTAAGAGGTGAGGTAAGAGGTGGGGTAAGAGGTGGGGTAAGAGGTGGGGTAAGAGGTGAGGTAAGAGGTGGGGTAAGAGGTGGGGTAAGAGGTGGGGTAAGAGGTGAGGTAAGAGGTGGGGTAAGAGGTGGGGTAAGAGGTGGGGTAAGAGGTGAGGTAAGAGGTGGGGTAAGAGGTGGGGTAAGAGGTGGGGTAAGAGGTGAGGTAAGAGGTGGGGTAAGAGGTGAGGTAAGAGGTGAGGTAAGAGGTGGGGTAAGAGGTGGGGTAAGAGGTGAGGTAAGAGGTGAGGTAAGAGGTGGGGTAAGAGGTGGGGTAAGAGGTGAGGTAAGAGGTGGGGTAAGAGGTGGGGTAAGAGGTGAGGTAAGAGGTGAGGTAAGAGGTGGGGTAAGAGGTGAGGTAAGAGGTGAGGTAAGAGGTGAGGTAAGAGGTGGGGTAAGAGGTGGGGTAAGAGGTGAGGTAAGAGGTGAGGTAAGAGGTGGGGTAAGAGGTGGGGTAAGAGGTGGGGTAAGAGGTGGGGTAAGAGGTGGGGTAAGAGGTGGGGTAAGAGGTGGGGTAAGAGGTGGGGTAAGAGGTGGGGTAAGAAGTGGGGTAAGAGGTGGGGTAAGAGTGGGGTAAGAGGTGAGGTAAGAGGTGGGGTAAGAGGTGGGGTAAGAGGTGGGGTAAGAGGTGGGGTAAGAGGTGGGGTAAGAGTGGGGTAAGAGGTGAGGTAAGAGGTGGGGTAAGAGGTGGGGTAAGAGGTGGGGTAAGAGGTGGGGTAAGAGGTGGGGTAAGAGGTGGGGTAAGAGGTGGGGTAAGAGGTGGGGTAAGAGGTGGGGTAAGAGGTGAGGTAAGAGGTGGGGTAAGAGGTGGGGTAAGAGGTGGGGTAAGCCGGTTCTTCAAAGGAAGTCTTCGGAGAACTGTGGGAGGAAGCCGGAGTACGTGCAGGAGTTGAATTACTTGGGTTCAACTGAGTTCTTACCTTTTGGGTGTACGGCGTTGCTATGGAGATGCCCATCCCAGATCCAGGAAGCACAGACAGAACTTTGTACTGCGAGGACAGAGAGGAAGACTACTGTCAGATAGACTTCATCTTCATAAACCAGCACCAGATTCTCACTCACAGAACCCAGACGGTCCTGCTCTCAAACATCACGGGTGACGCTCAGCGCCCAGGAATTAGACCCCGCCCACCTTCTGGATGTCGGTGACGTCGGTGAGTTTGATGACTTTGTTCCTCTTTGAGGATCCGGATCTGGAGCTGGAGCTTTCGAAACACAGATGACTGAGGAGAGAGAAGGTTCAGGTTCATTCAGACCGGGTCAGAGACTGGAGCAGAACCAGGAAACCGCTAATGAACCACCTCATTAAGATCCGTCTAGAATCACACATGGTGGCTCCTGATTGGTCAAGAATGTTTCCAGACTTATAAAACCAGAGGAACCTCCAACTAGACCAGCACCATGCAGCCCAAAACACCAACATGTCAGGATTCTATTTACACGTTTGAATGTTTTGGTAACTGAAGAAAAGAACATTTTGGAAGCTTCTTGTTTTTTCTGCTGACACTTTTGAAGGTTTGAAGCCCTAAATGTTTGTTTTTTTGATAAAATAACCATAAAATCTCAGTTTCTCCACTGCGACTAGAATAAAACCTGAAGAGGCGGGCTTACTTCTCGGTGACATAGAGGATTCCGTTGCGGATGTAGTCTGTCGGCGTCTTCCGGTCCCTGTTGATGAGGCAGCAGCGCCAGCCGCTCTCTGACCCGACAAAACAAACAGCACAGACTGGAATTACACCTCCGCCACAAACCAGTCGGGTCAGGAATACACAGACTCATATACCTAAGCAGTGACCTTTGACCTTCTGTTTCTGAGTAGTGGTGCTGAATAAAGGTCAGAACATAAAGTCACCGTTTCATCGTTTAACCCTCTCAGACTTCAGGAGAAAACAGACTCCATCGATTATTTATCTATCCAAATCTAAACAAACTACAAACAGAACCTTTGTGAGTGGTGCCAGCAGAACCAGTCAAGCATGCCTGACACTCTGAAGGCTCCACCAGGTACACACACACTAGTAACACACACACCCGTGACACACACACCAGTGACACACACACCAGTGACTCACCAGTAACACACACACACACACACCAGTGACACACCAGTAACACACACACACCAGTGACACACCAGTAGCACACACACACTGGTGACACACACACCAGTGACACACACACCGGTGACACACACACACAAGTAACACACACACCAGTGACACACCAGTAGCACACACACACTGGTGACACACACACCAGTGATTTTGTTTACCACTATTGTTTGCTGCTTATTTCTGACCCTGTGTTTTGTCTGAAAGCCTGTAGCTCCGCCCCCACCTGTCAGAGGGCGCTCAGTCTCCGGTATGTTGAAGACCTCGTGAAAAGCTCCTCTCTTGGTGCTGTAGTAACGTCCCCCCTCCTCGTCCCGGCCCACGCCCAGGGGAGCTGCAGCGTTGAGGCTGCCCCGACCCGCCGACGCCGGGACCTGAGTGGGTGCACCGAGGGGAGGAGAGGGGAGGGGGAGGGGGAGGAGACAGGATTAGTAAACCACGAGGGAGGGCTGAGAGTCCAAATGCAAACTCACCTGCACAGGTGAAAAAGTTACATTAGACCAAAAACAAGTTTAAATGAGATAAAAGTGAGAATTGGTGTAGCGGTCGGTGATGTGTGTCTGTCAGTAGAACCACAGAACACCGTCTGTGCCGTGGGTCCGGACTGGAGTTCAGGGATGGACACAAAACCTTTTGTAGAGACCAAAACCCTCATTCAGGTGAAAATGTTAAAACACGTACACAAACCTGAGGACTCACACTTACTGCCAGGAGCACTGAGGCGACTCTGGGGTTTGTCCTGAAGGAGGCGCTAGAGGAGGAGCTCATGAATATCTAAAGGAAGTAGAAGTACCAGGACCAGGCTGAAGAACGAAAAATACGAGGAGGAAGATTTTTATGATGATGATGATGATGTTTTGCGTCTGGTTGTTTGTTTTGTTCCATCCACACGACGTAGCCACTGGGAAACCATCGATGCAACCATAGATGGCGACGCCGTACGGCTTCAGCTCCTCATACCAATCCATATTTGGACTTACTTCTCAAAATGCAGATCAAAAAAAAAAAAACTATTCAACTTTATTCTCAAAATTAAATATGAAAACAAAACAAAGACAAAACTTCCTCCTTTAGTATTTTTCCGTCTGCCCGGCCCTGATACTCCTTCGTGAGGATTCCCTTTAGAGGAATAAAAGTCTGTGCCGTCATCAGGGAGGTGCTGTTTGGACCTGCAGGAGGCTGGGATGATGTGAGTGACTCTCTGTCCAACCAGAAAAAGAGTCACGGGGTTTTGAAGAACGGACTGATGGGTCTACTTCTGCTGTACAAGACTCTGATGACGGCCGACTAGAACTAGAACCTGTGACCCGGTCAGCGTCTGCAGCAGGATCTGGGATATCTGGGTTTTCAACAGGCCGCAACTAACGCTCAGCTGTGATTGGTCACATTCAGTGACGTCACCATCAGCCTACGCCTCTAATTACCACACACACACACACACTGCTGACCTCTACACTGTGACTACACACACACACACACACACACACACACACGTCCTACCTGTTCACACTCAGACAGCTGAGAGAGAGAGACACAACAACAGAGCACTGAGACCAGTCAGAACCAGTAACACACTGATCTAGCTTGTACTGGCCGGGTTCCCTCTGCAGATCCCAGACGGTTCCGTTCCTCCAGAGAATGAAGTCTGAATTCATCTCACTGCAGCTGTAGATCATTAGAACGGAGGATATTATCTCACAAAGGAACCAAAGACCCACCGGAGCTCTTCCTCTGAACTCGCCGCATTAATCCCCGCATTTTGTTGACTCTGAACCCGTTGACCCGACTGAATGAGACGTAAAAACAGACCCCGGCCGCTCGTCTGCGTGTTCTGAAGAGTTGGTACTGACCCGTCGGCTCATGGTGTTGCTGCGTTCCTTCAGCTGCAGGTCGGTGGGTAAATTGGTCCAGACGATGTAGGGCGTGTCGTAGCGCTGCCTCAGTTTGGGACAACTCTTAAAGATGAAGTCGATGATGAAGAACTTTATCCCGGCGTACATGCCTGAGGAGGAGGCAGAAGAAGAATCAGAGACTCTTCAGGCGGTTCCAGATTAATCATCTAGACTCTAGATTCTAGAGTCTCTAATGGAGGATTGGGTTCAGCTTCGATGTGAAGAAGTCAGGATTTGCAGAATATTTGGAATGAAACATCTAAAACACAGAGCGATCCTTACAATTAGGTCCAAAATAGTGTTTCTCATGAAAAAGCTCCCCCTAGTGAGTAAAATATGAACTACTGGAGTAGAATAGGATACATAAAAGATACATCTGGACTAAATCAGACCAGCGCTTGAGAAATTATCCAAAACCGTTTGGAGATAAAGCTCCTCCTAGTGGCAGAAATATGCAACATGACCTCTCCCAAAATCAGTCCAGTTCTTCCTCACACTTAGGTCAATGTGGATATCAACTTTGAAATTGATCCATGAACAGTTTTTGAGATCTCACATTATTACGGAGGATGGGCGGCGGCGGCAGTGATGACGACTCATTTCTGAGTTTTCCGGGCCAGAATTTCTCAACAGTCGGTCCGATTCCGTCCAAACATGGTGCCGGTGAATCGACTCGAGGCGATCTGCCTCTAATACGTTGTGCTTTACTCTAAAAGTTCATGTTTGACTCCGGAGGAGGACACAACCTCACATTTAACATGAGGGGTTCAATCAGGGACATTACTCGTACGACGCAGGGGATTGGCGGCTTTTCAGGGATCAAACCCTTTGCTGTCGGGGATGTGAGAGTAGTCCCGGTTCTGCTGAGGAGATTTCCCGCGCGGGTTGTGCAACGGCATGATTAAAACAATGACTTCATCACGATGAAGGTCTGTTGGTGTGGAGAGAGTAAGAAGCGTACCGATGAAGAATCCCATCAGCTGGTACGGCAGCAGGCAGGAGGAGATGAAGGCCACCATCAAACCGACGTAGAGCTTCTGAGTCAACTCTGGCTGCACCCACATGAACAGACTACACACACACACACACACACGGATGAGAACACACACACACACACACACACACACACACAGTGTATTCTGAGCGTCTGAATCGCTTCTAAACAAACTTCCTGCAGAGAAACTCACTTTTTGATTTTCTCCAGGATGTTGGCCATCTTCCCAAACAGATTCTGTGAGGAGGAAACAAAAACATCCGTCGTCTCTTTTTCACCAGGAGGCGTCAGCCGTGACGTTCTCCCTCTGACGGTTCCCCTCGTCTCACCTGAGCTTTCTGAGCGACGTCCAGAACCAACTGGAACTTCTCCGACACCGTCAGATCCTCTTTAGGAGGCTCCTGGAGAGGGAAGGGGAGGACTCCGTTAATCACCTGCGCGCCATCATGACACCAGAACCAAACCTGGTCCCGAAGCCACGACCCGTCATCCAAATCTAGCCGACCGTTAATGATGACGTTAAACGTCACGAAAAAAAAATACGGTAAAATTTCTCACCACAGGCTCTGAGATTTCAGGGACGATGCTCCACTGGATCCTCCATCCTCTGAGAGCAGTGCATTGTGGGAACACACAGTGATGAGCTCATATCACAACTCACAACCTCTTTGGGTGTCAAACATTTAAATCCCAAAGTGTCAGGAAGTCCAAACAGATCTGAACCATCGGGTTCTGGAGGACTTTTCTGACGGAGATTGGCACTGACCTGGCGATGAGGTAATTCAAGGACAGGCGGATGAGGGCGAGGAAGAGGAACATGGGGATGACCCAGCCGTGCCACGCTGCATACATGTAGAACTACGGAGACAGAACCGCACACACACACACACACACACACACACACACACTAAATAAACCAAGAAAAAAAAACCCCATCCCTTATCTAAATGAGTTGAAAAATAAATCCATGAACCGGCCCATTTATCCTGATCCGCTCTAAAACTGAATTCTGACCCCTCCCACCGAGGTTCTTGAGCGACCCGCTGATTGCGTGCGTGTGGACTGGACTCACGATGAAGGCGATGGCTGAGGTGTAGGCCGAGTACCAGCGGGATAAGGCCGAAAGGTTCCTCTTGAAGTTGGTCACAGGTTTGAATCCTCGTTCTGGACACAGAGAGACAGAAAGTTTTATGCTAATTCTTCTCCTCCGATGACATGTATCATACGTGTATCATACGTGTATCATACGTGTATGATACACGTATGATACACGTATGATACACGTATGATACACGTATGATACACGTATGATACACGTATAATTACATGAATATTGTCTCAGGTATGGGTCACTCAATCCCCAACTGCCGCCAAATCCATAATCTGTCTTGTATTGTTTTAGTATTTTAGTTGAAGGCAAAGTTCTGGTTGTGCTTGAGTGACATATTATGGGATTAACGAGATTATCAAAAGTCCATTATTTAGTTTTGTTCAAAGAGTCGGCAGTTGAAGTTGAGGGTCTCCTGTGTTTTTGTGAAATACTCACTGAGCCGTCGCATGTTTTCAGTCAACCTGTGGATCAGACATCAAACGCACGCTCACATTAAACGCCACTAGATAAATAAAAACAAAAGGATGTTCTACGGAGACGACCCCGAAAAGCCGCTGAACCGTCGTCACCTCTTGCCGCTCAGAGGTTCCTCCGTCTCCACCGTCTGCTCCTCCGGCTGGAAGCGGAAGTCCTCGATGTAGACGGCAAAGCGCTCGTAAAGCCACTTCAGGAAGTTGTCTGACAGAGAGTCCTTCTGCTTGTCTGAGAACAGGAGAGGAAAGATGGAGGAAATCCGTGAGTCCTTTCACATGCGACCCTAATATTAAAGTCACCTGTCCTTTTCTTGGCCGATCCGACCTTTCATCTTCTAGAACCATGAGGTATTTCGTAGGACTGCAGTGGAAGTCAGGTTAGTCGGCATTGTGTATGTGTTCTGACTTTTCGAAACAAACGTACGCTCTGTCCTCCCTGCGGTGAGTTTCTTAAAACAAATTGTACGACATTTAGAAGTGAAAATTAAACTTTGTAAGCCTCGTTCAGTCCATTACGTGTTCCATGTTGGCTCTGCGCCGTCGCCAGCTTTAGCCGCCCTGCCAAATGTTTCCTTCTTTTACCGGAGTGATTAATTTTTAAGTCTGATTGAGTTTGTTGTGTTGAACGTTTTCGGGGTTGTTTTGTCCTAGTTTTGTGTTTTCTTCAGTCACAGTGAAAGATTTCCATGCTGGTCAGATGTTTGTAGCCATTGTAGCTAATGCTTGTTGTGCATATACAGCGCACGTGTGTAGCCTGCACGGAATCTACCTCGGTGAGGAAACTCGGCCTCATCGAACTAGGCGACCCGAGCGATCGGTGCACCCCTAAAAACAACAGAAGGCTAATACCAGCGTCTTTGATAATAAACTGAGTATGTGAGCTAATGAACATGAGAAACCCCAAAAATCTCCTTTTTGAACGTTTGGAATGTTCTACTGGTCTCATATCAGTTATGGTGTACCACAAGGATCTGTAGTTGGCCCCATTTTTATTTTCCAGCTTAACTCACAGGCTGAACCTTTAAAGGTGAGGGTCTTTTTGAAGCTCACCTGTCGTAGAGGCTGCAGGTGGAGGTGAGGGTTTAGGCGCCAGAGAAGGAGAGTCGAGGCTGTGAACACAGGAACAAGATGAGCTGTGTGACGCCTCCGCTGATTAAATAAAGCTTTTATGGAATTAAGGTTGTCAAAATACCACCTGTACGTCTTCTAAAGTCATGTAAAAAAACAAAATGTGTGTGTGTGTAGAGAGAGAGAGAGAGAGAGAGAGACAGAGAGAAACAGAGAGAGACAGAGAGAGACAGAGAGAGAGAGAGAGAGAGAGAGAGAGAGAGAGACAGAGAGAGAGAGAGACAGAGAGAGACAGAGAGAGAGAGAGAGAGAGAATCACAAAGTCTGTCTTTGTGCTCAGTAGTCAGGCTCAAAAATAACCTGACCTCTTATTGACCTATGACCTCTTATTGGTCATAGGTTTGTTTTTCCAGGAGGCCCATTTTCACAAGTACATGAATGAAAACTCTGTAAATGTAAATGAATGTCCTGAGAGCCCGACTTCAAACACAAACCTCGGCCTCAGGATGTCGTTGATCTTCTGCTCCAGCTCGCTGCATCTGCTGCGCTCCCTCTCCAGCTCCTGTTTCAGGGAATCCACATTGGACTCTTCTCGGAGTTTCCTCAGCTCCTCCTCTGAAAGAGGAGAACGGTCACGTGATCAGGAGAGGAGAATCTCTGCGGGCCGCTCCGAGTGGGTCGGGCAGGAATACGGCAGCATCTCAGGGGGTCGGAAGTCAAAACGGAGTCCGAACGGAAAATCACCGATGCTCGGGAAAATCCTCAATTTAGAAAAAAAACTATGGAAACATTTGCTGATGACATCAGAGTTCTGACTATTTAACTCAAGAGGACATCTTCTAAACTGATGCTAGGATACTTCCTGGTTCCCCACTGCGCCCCCCCAGAAAACTCTAAATAACTCTAAATAACAGTGAATTTTCAAAATAAGAGTCACATCAATCTGCATTTCATCTTCCGGACGCTCACGTCACGTTTTTCCGACAGCGGCTCAGGCGAGAGAACTCACGTAAGAAATGTTTCTCTAATAAGGCAATTTCGAGGTGACCTTTGACCTCATTGAGATCCGTCCTTGTGTCGTCTTGGAGAGCCGCGGAGAAGGAGCCTGGACCCGCCTGAGTCGTCCAGAGACACAAGAAGGAGACACGGACATTGAAAAGACGGAGAGACAGCAGAGAAATCATCAGAGTGGTATTTTACTCCGTACCTGTAAAAAGAGCATTTGTGAAAAAGCGCTCCATAAATAAAACGTATTACTATTTATAACTAATTTCTTCTGGTTCTTGTTTGTGTCCTTTAAAACCAAACTTTGTTTTTATCACGTACTTATACTGTTAATTAATCGATGGTTGTTTTTCCAAATGTGCTTGAAAATAAAGTCGAGTTGATCTTTGACCAAAAACTAAATATGTATATTTACTAAAACATGAATAAAATCAAATATATACGATATGAATGTAATTATTTAGAGAATTTAAAGTAGTACAATATAGCGTCGTTTGGACCGGAGTAACGGTTTGGTTGTTTGGGTCCAGAAAAATGCACTTTAACTGATTTACCCCAAACATAAACCCTAAAGCCCAAAAGAATCACAATCAGAACTTGTTTTTTCTCGGATCACGGATCAAACAAGTGTTTGTTTTTTATTTACCTGGCTTTCGCTCTGCTGCTCTCCCTCCGCCTCTTTTATCTCCTCCGACTCTCGGACAGAACCGCGGGCTTTGATGGCGGGCTCTTCGGCGTACTCCGTGTCGGATGTGTTGGGCGACTCGGCCAGATCCAGGAACTCGTCCCGCTTCTGGCCCCGGAATCGGATCCTGTCCAGGTGCTTCCGCATGTTGGCCACCGTGGAGCCGGTCTCTACCTGGGCATCACTGATGATGGCGCTCTAGAGTCTAGAAGAGCAGGAAGAAACAAGGGATCAACATTTTTTAATGCCAACACTAGAGCTGGAGGGTTGAGTCCAATCGAATTTGTTTTGAGAACGCAAGTTCACGGTCTACAGAGAGAACCGGAGCAGGAAGAAGATCCGATGAACATGAGAACGCCGTTGTGTGAGAAAGACAAAATGTGAATGTTTGGAAGCTCACTCTAGCTTCCTGACTGACCTGAATGTGAGACTCCTGCAGTAACGATCAGAACCGTGTGCAACGAGTCAGCACTCCAGAGTCCAAGCAACTCCCATAAAAACTTCCTCAAAGAGCCAAACCCAGTGCAGGAGGACGACATCACGCTGTTTGTTCAGGGAGGAGAGCGTGTTTATGCTTCTGCTTAATCCTTCACTTCTTCAGGTCTCATCTGATCCTCAGACTGACACATGACCCAAACACGGGACTGTAGGGAGTGTGTGACCCGATCCTCTACATCCTGGGCTCTGGGTCCACCAACCGCCATTATACAGTACCGCTCACATGGTCGGGACAGGCGAGCCGCGACCACAGCAGCAAAACTTGAATGTTTGAGACACCCATCCATATTTTGGGGTGACAGCAGGCTAAGAAGGGTTTTTCCAGATATCCCATTCCACAGCAACACTCTCCAGCTCATCCTTGGGGATCCCGAGACGTTCCCGGGCCAGATGAGCAATATAGTCCCTCCAGCGAGTTCTGGTTCTACCTCAGGGTCTCTTACCAGTTGGATGTAACTTCCAGAGGGAGGCGTCGTAGTTATACGCCTGAACCACCTCAACGCCAAAGAACAGCGGTTCTACTCCGGGCTCTCTCCGGATATCGGAGCTCCGTACCGTATCTCCAAGGCTGAGCCCGGCCCCCCCTAAGAAGGAAGCTCATTTCAGCCGCCTGTATCCTTGACCCCACGCTTTCTGTCACCACCCAAAGTCGGTACCTCCTATTCGGACTCCGTGGTTCACTGCCGGGAATCAGCGGAAAGTCCCCTTCGGGTTGGAGGCGAGTCGCTGCCTCATGAATAAGGAGTTCAAGTATCTCGGTGTTTTATTCTCACGTGATGGGAAAATGGACCGGGAGATGGACCGGCGGTTCGGTGCGGCCTCAGCAGCAACGCAGGTGTCGTATTGGACTGTTGTGTTGAAGAAAGATCTGAGTGGTGAGGCAAAGTTCTCAATGTACCGGTCCATCTACGTTCCAAGCCTCAGACACGGTAGAGTATCAAACTTTCACATTTCACATTTACTTCCAGACAGCCAGCGTTTAAAATCAAGTCATGCAGAACCTCAATTACAGCTACTGCCTCCAGCGGCGCGGAAAACTGAAGGTCCTCCGATGATCACACACCTGTCTGACAGGTCCGACTGCTCTCAATGGTTCCAGTCGGATTCTACACCACAGACTAGTCTAGAACTGAGAATGTTGGACTGATTGTTTACTGACTGACTGTTTAACCTCCCCAGCCTCTAATACGGATAGAGGGATAAGAGACCCGACTGTTCCGACAGCTTGTTCTTCACCGGCACGGATTTAAACTCTCGGCGTTAAGGTGAGACGCGGGTTATTGTCTAACAATAGGCTGAGTCACCCGCTGAACTAGGAAGTAGAAGTAGTACAAAGGGAAAAACACGATCAGATATCACTCATTCCATATAATGAAGTAAAATCATTACGGGTTTTATTTTTATTTTACTTCAGCAATTATTTGCAGTAAAAAAAAAAAAAAGAAAGGGACGGCTTACCAAAATAAGACTGTTAATATAACTTCTACAAAAAAGATATCCTAAAAGTCATAAATGTGTATTAAAGTGTCAAATAAAGGAACACTAGCAGGTCTCAAACTCCCGTCACCTGCATTTAAGCTGATAAACTGACTGATAAATTGATTCGACACAGACGGTTGACAAAAGCTCTATGCGGTTTTCACCATCATCTTCCACTCATCCCTCGCACAAGCCGCCATCCGATCCCGCCTCAAGTCCGCCACCATCATCCCCATCGCCATAAAAAACCTCCTACAGATTGAATCCACTACAGACCTGTTGCACAAACGCTTTTAATTATGAAGTGCTTTGAGAAGCTGGTATTAAAGCACATCAGAGCCGGACATCTCTGATCCACATCACTCGGCGTACAGGGCAAACAGGTCGTCGCCGTAACTCTTCACGCATCGCTGAGTCACCTCCAGCACACTGGGAGTTACCTGAAAACGCTATTAATAGACAACAGCTTAGCGTTTAGCACAATCATACCAAATGCACTGATCTCCAAACTGTCTGACCCGGGTCGCCCCACCCTCACCACAAACATCATCTCTTTGTTGTCATCTGTCCTCCACCCTCACGCTCAGCTCCCTACAAAGCTGCCCGCCGAGTCCAATACTGTATTCCCTGTGCTTTTACAGGTGCGCTCCGACCTCCTGGGACTTCAAATCGCCGATACTCTGTCCTGGACGGTCAACATCACAGCAGCAGTTAGGAAGGCCCAACAGTGTCTTCACTACCTGATGCTGTTGGGTCAGGGGACTGAGAAGCTGCAGGTGGCCATTCACCGTTCCACCTGAGAGAGCACCCTGTCACACAGAATGACATTTTGCTACACTGACAGCTCAGCAGCAGGTAAAAATCACTCTCTAGAGAGTTATTAATAGGGCACAGATAATCATCGGCTGCCTCCCTCCCTCCCTGAAAATCTCTAATGCCCGATACCTCTACAGAGCCAAAACCTTTTTAAGAGACTGCTCACACCCTGAGGGTCACGTTCGACCCGTTACCCTCTGGCAGGTAGAAAATACAAACCACCAGACTCAAAAACGGTTGTTTTTTTTCACCCCAATGCCATTCACACTCTAAACCAAATCAAACAATAACAGTGTTTACGTGCAATATTTTCATCCACTGCCATACTTTTATGTCACTTTTACTTCCTTTCTTTTAATTTTATGTTTTTAATCTTGGCACAGTTCAATTATTATCTTTTTATTTGATATTTTATGGGGATCTCGAGGGATTTTTGAGTGTGGAATGCTTTTGTTTTTATTGTATGATGCACTGACAGCTGCATTCCACTGCAATACAATGCAATGTAATGTAAAGGCATTATATATTTTATTATATTCTTTTTCATTCTTAAATGCAAAATAAATACATAAATAAATAAATAATCCAAATGACAGCGTTCCGTATAAAACGACGTGGGTGTTTGGAGAAAACTGTAAAGATATTTAAATAGCAAAAGGGACCGCTCCGTTATATTATTGATTTTAATACCGTGAACGATTTTTGAGTAACGATTAAAAAAATAATAATTTACTGGACACACCTTTCTGTTAAATCCTGGTGAGATAAAAACTGTTTTACACACCGAGTCTATCACAACAGAAAATACCACTCCTGCCTTTGTTTACCATCTGAACCACCAATCACCTGATGCACACCCATCCAGTCCGCGCGCGGTCGGTTCGACTCACCTGGACGGTTAAACCAACTGAAGAATAAGAAGGTAGGAATCGTTCGAGGTGGAGTTTATCACCTTGAGCCGAAGCTGCAAGCAACTTCTCCTCCTTTATCTCTTCTCACGACGTCGGCGCCAGTCGGAACCCCGCTGCGAACCCACTCGGAGTTTTCTAGACCATTTTGTGACCCGGCAGTTTGACCCGGATTTGTAGGTTAAGGATGTCCGCGCGCACCGCTGTTCTCTGTCACACAATAATCACTGCTGTGGGCGTGGTCGGCAGTGGCAGACAAACGAGGAAGTGACGTCATCACGCGACGCTCTTAAAGAGAACGTCGGAGTTCGGGCACGCGGGGAGCCAAACAGGAAGGAAGGTTGTCGATATTCATTGGGCAGTGGCTGCGTGGAAGTCCATAGGTTGATATTTGACATTTATAACCCCTTAAAGTCCAGGTGAGAGGTGAACATGGTCTCCACGGTACCAAACAGCTACGTGAAGCAGGTAAGACTCACCGGAAGGGAGCACTGCGTCACTCTGAAAGGCCCGCGAGACAGCTGAGTTCAGACACCTACAATCTAATAAACACAAGGTGGATTATCATTATTAAGTACCAGCAACCACAGTTTCAAAGCAGCTCACCATTTCAATCACCAGGCAGCTTTATGTCTTCTCCGGTAGGACATCTCATGAATCCACAGGTGATCTTTTCAGTCAGCCCTCTACACTAAAATATCAAATACCTGGTGACGCAAAAAAACTGGACTTACACCCAATGGCGTTTAAAATGTTCTGTGTTCATCTGCAAAGTTCCTCTAGAAGTTTGTGTTGCGTGGAAATAACCGGTATTTTCTTCCTCTTTGCCTTTTATGATTATCTTAATTTAATCACGCCTAACAAAGATTTAAAAAAAAAAAGCCTAAATAAAACAGGAACCAAATACATTATAACTTTTTATACCATCGGTATTACACAGTTTAGCCATAATATTATAACCACTGAACAGATGAAGTCAGAGTAACTTTATTTCCTTACAAAGGTATTTATCTGTATATGAGATGTTTTTACGCAGCAGGGGAACTTTTTATTTTTTTATTTTAAGATTTTATTGTCATATGTTGGTAGCAGGTAAATTGGCCGAACTTACGGATCTGAGGGACTATGACATCATATAGGTATCTAATTAAGTGATATAAGGAAGGACAACTTGTGAAGGAGCTACGAGGTTTTGGGTCATTGGTGCACATGGGGAGGAAAGTTCACCTTGTGTCATGAAAAAGTGATTTCAGGATTAACCCCGGGATGTGATCTGGTAGAATAATGGAAAGAAATGGATGTATGGAGAAGTAGTTCATTGATCCCGATAGAGAAGATGTTCACTCGCTCACTCATCCCGACACCACAAGTTTTCATTTGGGTTTAGGTCAGGGCTCCTCTAGAAACTGGATGGGGTCCCAGGGTAAGGTCATCGATTTTCACTGCCAATTTCCTCATGTTTTTGTATTTTCAGGCCTGTTATGGACCCTGCTGTTGTAGCAGAAATGGGTCAGAACCTGTTTTCTGGGGTCAAGAGGCAGATATGTTTTCTCTGACACTTGATTCGCTGAAATTCCTTTTCAGACATGAAGATTAGTTTTTTATGCATAGACTTAGAATTATGAAACCTATATATGTGAATCTAGGGTTCTGTGTCTCCTCTGCAGAAAGACGCTGATCGTGCCGTGATTGTTGCAGTAACACAAAGTGCCGTGTTTGAATCCGGAGCTGATGGCGAGGATGACGTGTTCGGAGTGGGTGTGGCTATCCCGCTGCTAAAGGTCAACATCGATCACCAGTAGACATTATCTAAAAACTTATACTGTGTGTTACATGTGGGTGTTATCTTAGATGCCTCAATGCAAAAGTGGTATTTCTGTCCTGTCAGTGTGAAGAAGTATCTGTTATCAAGTATTTAAAACTATATAGGTAAATGTATATTTACCTGTCAACAAATCCAATGTGCAGAAACTAACCGATAATGAATAGATTCTATGGCAGATCCAAAACCTGATAAGTCTTCTTCCTCTGTGACATAGTGCTCAGTTATTGTCCAAAAACTGTTAGAACCACATCAGTGACCCACATTGACTAATACTTACTGGAGCACCAAATGCAGATTAATCTGCTGCTGAACATAATCCCTAGTTAAATAAATATTTCAGCCTGTCTGAGTCTCTTTTTCCAAAAGCCGCAGTGTCAAATTTGTTGAATTCAAGGGCATTTTTTATTTTTCTAAACCACCAATTTAATTGCCTACGTTTTATCCTCCAGGCGCTGCAGAGAGTCAACGAACATCTGTTGCAGGAAAATCCCGATGAGTCGCTGCTATTTGATGTCGTCTTGATCACCACAAACGAGCAGCAACAGCAGCGGAGCTCCCGCATCATCAGCAGCACCGGACGACACCGGACGACACGGTACGAACGTTTTTTTATGATCAGCACCGGCACCGAACATGACCGGGATCCGACTCCAGCCTTCAGCAGACGGACCGCCGTCAGCCAGCGATCAGTGGTGGAGGTGGGGGTCTTATTGAATGCTGTGTTGGTGACCTCCTTCGTGATGTTGTGCCGCTCCGTTTCAGGTCTTGAAGTCAGCCGGTTCTGTTTTTCCAACGAGGAGGATTTCATTGAGAGTTTGCTGAAAAATAAGGTGCAGCTCTTCCTGACGACGGACAGAAACGAGGCGTGGCAGGCGTCAGAAAAAGGTCAGGAAGTTTCTTCTTCTGTCAGTTAATGCGTGTAACATGTGATGAATATGGACATCAGGACGTTTTGATGTTCAAAGGGGGTTTCTGACGGGGGCCGTTAGAGACATTATTCCCAGCCACTACCTCCTCTTCACCCAGTCCATCCAAGTTTCTCCCTCTCTCAGGCGCCAAAGCGTCTGGCAGCGTCTCTGCGGCTGGTGCCATGTGCCGGCGCTCTGGTGCCTTCATCCCCCCCAAACCTATATTTAGATATACAGTATATGCATAGAGAGAGAGATATATAGATAGATATATCTAAAGGTGTGTGTGTGTGTGTGTGTTTCTCAACCCGCTTGTCTTTGGTGCAGGTGTTCTGTCGGCGCTGCTGGACCAGCAGGTAGCTTTGTGTCCATCAGAGCAGCTCAGAATAATGTTCTGTGGAGATTCTGTCGTCCAGCCAGAATCTGACCCAGTGGCGGCGAGCCGACAGGCAGCTCAGGTACTCGTGTCCACTTCCTGCTGATGTGTCTTCTTTACGTCTTTGAGGTATACTGTTTGGATTTTGTCAACTGATGTTTGTAAAAAAACTAGTGACCAGAAATATAATCAATCATTTAGTCTCCAAAGCCACGGAAACATCAGCATTCAATAATCTGGAGATCTTCTTTCATCTGGTCCCATCTTATCCGGTCTTCTTCATCTTCATCTGCTGTACTAACCAACTGCATGTCCTCTCCAACATCATCCAGAAACCTCCTCTTTGGTTTCCCCCTTCTTCTTCTGCCTGGCAGATCCATCTCCAGTAGATCCACTATCCCTCCTCTTCTTCACGGGTCAGAACCACCTCAGTCTGTCCTCTCTGACTTTGTCTCCAGGACGTCTCACCTGGACTGTCCCTCTGATGTCTCCTTTCTAATCTTGTCCTTCCTCCTCACTCCCAGAGAACATCTGAACATCTTCATCTCTGCCTCCTGTCTTCAGAACCACCGTCTCTGAACCATCCAGCAGAACTGCTCTCACCTCCATCTTGGAAACCTTTCCTTTCACTCATGCTGCTCCTCTTCTGTCACAGATAACTCCTCACACTCTTCTCCTCCCACTCCACCCTGCCTTCTTCCCATCTTTTCCACACTACCCATTCATCTGAACCGTTGACCCCCAATTAAATAAACTTCTCCACTCCTTAATCTGGAGATTAGACTCAAGAATCCGTTACCTTTCTTAAGAATCTTTGACTCCCTGCTGCAGTTTTGTGGAGGA
The DNA here is from genome assembly GCA_037951165.1 of Lophius americanus. Taxonomy (NCBI): domain Eukaryota; kingdom Metazoa; phylum Chordata; class Actinopteri; order Lophiiformes; family Lophiidae; genus Lophius; species Lophius americanus. The sequence continues at coordinate 324,827 of JBBDHG010000005.1, read as the reverse complement.
TGCAGGAAAATCCTACATTATATATCTTCAATGCTTATGGCAACTATTTTTAAATTGCATAGAGATGTTTTTATGTTCCATGAACGCACCTGTGACGTTAACATTGGACATTTCTTTTCATAATCTTCCTCTGCAGAGATTCTCGGCCCAGCTTGGCGAGCTGCGGCGGAGGTTTGGCATGTTCGACAGCCCTATCAGCATCGTCTTAGTGACGTCCCGCGGCGGCAGGGAAAGCTGGGGCGCCGCTTTGCAGACGCTGCGGTCTCGTGGTTTGAGAGTGGATGAGGCGTACTGCTTGGCTGGGGCTCCACGGGGCCCAATACAGTCCCTGCTACGACCTCACTTCCTGCTCAGAGACGGACTAGAGGAGTGATGACATCGTGCCGCAATGCGATGTCACATGACCTTACAAAAAAACTTGACTGACCCTGAAGCAGGTCGCCAAATCTCCACCTCAGGCCAGGCCTGTTTGACACGAGCCCATCGGCCATCCTGACTTACAGCCAAATTAGGCTCCGCCCACTGCCAAAATTCCATGGGATTGGAAGCTGTTACACAGATGCCATATATTGTATTCATATTGATATAAATCTGAATGAATTACTGTCTAACTCTTTCGGGGTCCAGTAGGGGGCGCTCTAACCTCTCGGAAATCTCATGATGCTGATAATGTGAGAATCTCACATGTGATAAATGTGAGATTCTAAATTATGCAGTGTTTGTGTGTCTCTACTTTCTTTTCACCATATCAGCTTGATTTAAAGTTTTGGATTAAGATGATGATTAACTTAGATTTGAATTTAAAGACTATTTGACAGGTATGACTTTGACTGGCAGCCCAAACCAGCTACAGAGAATAAATATTAGTCATTGATTCTGGTTTAAAAATAGTTCTGTTCCAGTCATTTGATGAAAATAGTAGTTTGTAGTTCCACAGGCACATTTTTAGCATCATTGCTCAGATGTGATCTAAAAACTTAAATCAGTTTTAAAACTGAAAACGGCCTGAAGCTGGTTTCCTTACTGATGAATTAGAAGTCAACATTTTTGTAACTGAAGAGGTCAGTTAGAAAAATGTCATCAAAGTCTTAGAATTTCTCTTTCAGTGCCTCACCTGTTGTCTTGATAAATGATCGATATCCAGATGTAAAGTATTAATAAAAGAGAAATTCATACATGTGTGGGTTTTTTAATGTATTTATTGTGTTTAAATGTTACCAGCAGGTGGCAGTAGAGGTGTTCTGTTTTCGAAAACTCACAAACCCTCTGAGGCAGATAAGATAGCAGGATAATAAATAATCATTTTATAGGTTCAGTCGGTGTGTTGAAGAGGATTCCGGCACTTTTAATGTTCTAGATGTACATCAAATGTTTCGTTCAAAGTCATGAAAAGTACAGATTCAAGAAAAGAAATAGATATTTTTCATTTCTTCATTTATTTTTTCCATTTGCTTCCTTGTTACTCTCCTTCACCTGTACTCCAAGAAGCTGGAAGGATCTGCGATGGTGGCGATGACGATTCCGTAACATCCCCGACTCTTCGGGTAAATGATAGTCAAGTAAAGTACACTTACCTCAGATGTGTACTTAGAGACCATCACAAGTCTCCTGGGGACCAGGAGGAGGTTGAGGTGATGCCAGGAGATGTCCTTTTCAAGAAACACCATGCCTGCTATCCCATGATGCAACACTCAGCAGATGGAATAGGTTCAAACAGCTGAAGGAATCAAATGTTGGTGAAACTGAGATTTATCTATACCTGAAATCCTTTTTTGCAGTACAAGACAACACCTTCACGTAGTTTGATGGCCGCTTGTAACTGAGACAATCGATGATTCCCCGCCATGATTCTGACTTCTGGGCTTTTTTTCTTCTATTCAAAACCAAATTGTTCCATTTACTGACATCAAATCAATTCAAATTGTATTTATACATCGCCAACTGATGATAAAGGTTGTCTCAGGCTGCTTTCCAGGTGCGAAGGTGAAGAAACTGATCAAAACAAGTGTGGGCCCGTTTCTCTAGGTCCAAACCCAAAGAGGGGTTGGGAGGAAAAATGTCCCTCTCCCCAGCAACACCCTCCATCATACAGGTTCTTGTGTAGGTGGTCCTTTTGGTTCTCTGGGTGGCCAGAGGGGATGGCACGGATCCAATGCCGTGTAGGCCGAGACTTTTAGAGAAGATTCCGGGAGCCTTGAAGACATTTTGTTGTTTTTTTATGAAATAATGGGTGACACAGTCTGAGGGGCGGGCTCATCCAGAGAATCCAGCAGGTTCAAGCGATGCGTCTCAGTCATCGGAGGATGTGAAACAGACGGAGACTGAGTTAATCGCATCAGGGGCCATCATCTCATCCCTGCTGCCACAAATTAAAACATGTTCTATGAAATGAAACAGCGCGGCGCAGGAGACGGCGCGGTGGTCCATTACTGACAGTCCCAATGATGATCGGGAGCAGAAAACACTTTGTTTTCATTATCCTGAGCGAGGTTTGCTGATGAACGCTGCTGCTGTTCAGCCCTGACACCTGAACACAACACAGATTAATAGAAGAAGAAGAAAAAGTAGAAGAAGAAGGAGAAGAAGAACCTCCAGGAAGTTTCATTTCTGCTGTTTCTCATGAACTATTTCAGAGAATTAATTAAAACTTTTTTGTATTAGAAGTGTTTGTGTGTTCACAGTGAAGATGAAGGACATCAGGATAAATTACTGTCTGGTTTTCACCTCTTCTCTGCCGCCGCCCTCTCCCTGGTGGTGATGTGGTTCCTTGAAGAAGTAGAATCTCCGTGCTGTGGTTCCACCGTTCCCAGGTCTATCACAGTTCTACAAAAGAGAAGCAGGTGACCTCAGATATTAAAAAAATAAAAATATGAATATTTAATGTACAGTGGGGAACCCTCAGGGCCTTCTAGCGCCGTCAGAGGAGACCGAATATATCAACTTCGACAGTAGATATAATATCAGCATTAAAAATGTAAGATTCTAATTCTTTCATTTCATAATTGTTCTCTTCAAACTATAATTCTGGCTTCATTTTCTATCAGGTTTGCTACAGAAAAGAAAGGGATACCGTCCTGAGAACGGAGTTATCCAATCAGATGCTTTGGGATTGCTGTTGCTAGGCAGAGAAAAGGTCAGAGCTGGCTCATTGATTGGCTCGAACTGAAGGCCCAGGTTGAAAACCCACAGTTCGCCACAGATAATGTAAATAGTAAAAAGAAAAACTTTATAAAGAGTGAGAATGGAGGTCAGAGTGTGTTTGCACTGAAAAAAAGGATTTTTACACAAATCCTATTTCTGGGAAATTAAGACTATGTCAAAAATGAAAAATAACATTTCTGGGCAGGTTTTGAATTGGAAAAATCATACAATTTGAAACTTGACGAAAGTTGCACAATTTAAGCATTTAAGACAGACTTCATTTAAAATGAGTATTTTATTAGGGTTTAATTTCTTGAGTGAGCTGAAGAGAAGAATCTTAAACTATAGGAGACCAGACTCTTCTTGTTTGGGCTGCTCACTTCAGGGGTCTTCACAGCGGACCATCTGTTTCCATCTTCTCCTGTCCTCTGCATCTTCCTCTCTCACACCAACCAACTGCATGTCCTCTCTCACCACATCAAGAAACCTCCTCTTTGGTCTTCCCCTTCCTCTCCTGCCTGGCAGATCCATCTCCAGCATCCTTCTAGAAGTAGATCCACTATCCCTCCTCTTCACGGGTCAGAACCGTCTCAATCTGTCCTCCCTGACTTTGTCTCCAGGACGTCTAAACTGGACTCTCCCTCTGATGTCTCCTTTCTAATCCTGTCCATCCTCCTCGCTCCCAGAGAACATCTGAACATCTTCATCTCTGCCTCCTCCTGCTCTGTTTCCTCTCTTTTCATCGGTGACACGCCTTTCTTAGTTTTTCTCCTTCCTGAGTGTCTAACCTCTCGTTCACCACTGGGAATACTCTCCATCACTTCGTCCAACTCACTCCAGAACTTCCTTCTCTTCTAACATTCAACCAACTTGTGGGTCGTAAGCGCTGACAACGTTCAACTTCAGACTCTTCACATACTTCCCCTTTCAGGATCACCTTTACCACATTTGCAAACGCCCCCGATGTTTCTAGCCTTGATGCCTTTCCACTTAGTCTCCTTATATGTTCTGTTAATGTCTCAATAAAACCCAAACCCCAAATGAATAAATAAATAAAATGAACTCATTTCAAGCAGCAGTTCTTGCTGGAGCAGCAGGCAGATCAGGTATCGCGGTGTTACGTGGTTAAAGGGGTGGCGCCAACCCATACCAACCCATATCTAATACACGGATGTGATTGGCCGTTGGGATGCAGAGAAATCTCTCTGAATGGGATGGATCCAAGAGGCAGCCATAGAGAATGAAGGACGAGCTTGAAGCGCCACTGTCCGCAAAGCACCTAGTAGTTTATTTTCTTTTTTTGTAGCTGCTAGTGAAGCTTCTCTTTCCTTCGTTCCCCCTTAAATCCCAAATAACTTAATACTAAATACTGTTTTGTTTTATTTCTCAAACGTTAGGATCCATCATAATAGTGACAGAAAAATAAACAAGGCCTAAAAACGAGAAGCTCATGACTCACTTTAGTGACATCCAGTGTCAGATGAGTGGAGGGAGAGAGAGTCCAGATCCTCGTTAGTGTTGGTTTGCAATGAAATGAACCAGATCTAACCAGATTATGTGGAGATAACAACGCTGCAGTGCTGGAAAATGGAAAAAAAAACGACCACGATAAAGTGATTAGAACGCTGCCCGGTTGTGTTCGTCTTCAGCAAAGGGAGCGAAGTTGATTAGAAATCAATAACTGGTTCTCCTACGAATATAACATCAAAATGGCATCGTTGCCTTCCTGTCACCTTTCCACGGTGGATCCGAAATGTCTCCATTGATTCTTAAAGTTCAGATCCCGGGCAAGAATCGCGTTACATGTCGGTGAGTTGCTGCAGTGGAGGTGAAGCAGGAGGCCGGCGCCGCAGCTGCTTACCCGAAGATGCTCGTGAAAATGAAGAGACTCACTCTGCCCTCTTCTTTGCTGCCACAGGCGGGAGTGTCAGGATGGAGGGATGTGATGGAAGAGGTGGAGGAGGGGGAGGAGGAGAAGCATCTGTCGGATCCTGAAGCGAATGCTGGGCAGTGGCAGACACAGTGAGGGAAACTGTGGGAAGATTTTTATCGTTTTACAGTTGAATATTTGAGGGGTGGGGGGGGGATCATAGAAGAAACACAACTGTGTCAAATGTTGATGAAGATTGCATGACTTCTTCATCGATGAGAGGAATAAAAATGGAATTGATCTGTAAGTTTCGTTTCCAACACTCACATAAATTAAATGTCATAATAATCATCCATCAAACTTGAACTGATTATCCTGTTCAGGGTCACAGAGGGGCAGGAGCCTATCCCAACTGACACGGACCAGTTCATCATGATCAGATCAGATCATCGTCTATTTTAAGAGTGTAACTGCAACTAACTGTTAATCGTGTGATTCCTAATCCGCCCCCTCAGAGGTGAGTTTCTCCTACCACACAAATCCAGACGTTGAGGCTTGATTCCTGCTTTCGGCCGTCCGAGCGGGGGATTCCCTCTCTCTCTCTGCAGCTCTAGGCTCCGTTCAACCCTCCGTCCCTCACTCTGCACTGCAAAAAATGTCACGCCAACGAGTTTCAGCCTCTGCGCCATTTGTTGTCTGAGTTGTGCACAAAAAAAAGTTTCAATCATGGTTAAATCACAAAACTCTCTGAAGGAATTTAAATAAATAAATTCAATTAAATCAAATAATGGAAAGAATTTCAGCATGATTGAATGGATTTCATTTAGTTTTAAGAAATCATGTTGGTCTAACTTAATGTACTTAAGTTGGGTGAATTCAATTTATTAGGGCTGATTTTACATTATTACTTTAAATGCAGCCCAGCCCATAAATCAATAAACAAACAAACAAATAGTTCCAGGTTTATGTAATAGGATTGGTCCTACTTATTTTGCAGTTGTGAAATTACCCAACTAAATGGAGTATATCTAAAGTAAATGTATTCATTTTAGAATTTAGAAAGAAATATGCTTTGTAAAGACAGAAAAAAACTATTTACATTATTTCTACAATTAATCCAAAGAGAACCTGTTATAGGTGCAAATAATGTGAACAGTAAAATGAATGTAAGTTTCAATACAGTTTGTAGGCCGAGTGGTTGTTTGGGTTAATTTACTAAAACAAAGACGTGCAGAAAAAAAACAACTTCTCAACTTCTCATCCTTTTAAATGAACAGATATACTTAAAAATCATATAATCTGAAAGACATTTTGTGGAAGCTTTATGATTAGAATGAAAATGAAACCATTAATGGCTGAACTAAATGTCTTACAACATAAAATCAATCCATGAATCGACAGATTAAAGGGTTTTCTGTTTTTGGAAAAAACTTGAAATGTGCAGTAAACACACGATCCCTTATTTACAGCGTCTATTATAAGTTTAGTTAAAGATTTCTGGTCACTTTTAAACTCATTTTAAAACCACAAAACACAATTACAAAACATTGGACCTACTCTGGTTAAATAAGTTGCATCAACCCGAATGAATTATAAAAACCCAGCCCAATTTTATTAAGTTAGACCAACATAATTGTTTGATACTGAAAGAATTTATATGATGTAAAAGTTTGTGATTTGATATTGTGGTTTTCATGTTTATTCAAAGACTGTTCTTGATGCAGTAGGTATAACTGAGAATAAGAGAGTGAATATCTGTGATGACCACTTAGGGTGTACCCCTCTTTTCACCTTGAGTCAGCTGGCATAGGCTCCACCCCCACCCCCACGTGACCCCAAAGGGGTCTTAACACTTCAACCCTTTGGTTTCCTGCTCAACTGTTTGGCTGGGTTCGTTTGAGTCCCTAAATGTGACTGAACCTGTTTATAATATGACACCATGGCAGCATGTATATTCTAAAGAGTATGTGTGCAAGGATGGAGCCCTGGGGGACACCCCTGGTCGAAAGGGGCCAACAAAGAGGAGACATCACCCAGGGTTTTTTTCAGCATGCTAAGCACGTGAAGACTTACTTAACAGAATTAAATCAAAACACTCAAATCATTTCACTTTTATAATGACGGTAGTGGGAGTTGGGCCAATTAAATAAAAAAACGACTATTTTCCATGAAACACATAATGTCGTTCTTTTTTTTTTTTTACATTTACTGCATTTTCCATTGTTGTGGGGTTTTTATTTCCTGTGAGGACATTAAAGGTAAAATCACTAAAATGCAGAAAGGAACAATAAGCACTTAGTTATCTTCATATGTCACTGCAAGAATACAAATGTCTATATTTTTTTTTAAATAACATTGCTGCTTTTGTGTTAATATTGCTATATTCTTATTTTTTTTATTGATGCTTTTATCTCATTTTACCTTGTAACACCCTGAGATTTGATCCAGACGTAAAGTGCGTTATATATAAAAATGTATTCTTACTATTTCAATAAATACTGTGGTATATGTTCAAATCCCTTTATGGTCGCCTCTCACAAAAGATAATAACCCGTGCGCATAAGATTAAAAAAACCAAACTGGATTTATGACACCTCGGTGGTTCCGTACAATCTACTGGCAATTTAAAGTCGGTGCATTTTTTGCAGCGACTGCTCCTCTTCTCGCACGCGCTCACAGACGCGCGCGCCGACAGCTGAACAGACAGACAGACAGACGGACGGACAGAGAGCGACAGACCGGCTGTGTCTCCTGAAGGAGCTCAAGGACTGAAGGACACCGGAACGCGCCACTGATAAGCGGCTTTAATTGTCTAATTTGGCCCCGGTGGCCTCCAGCAGGTGAACACGCACCTTCAGCCATACACTCGCGCACCTTCAGCCCGACACTCGCGCACCTTCAGCCCGACACTCGCGCACCTTCAGCCCGACACTCGCGCACCTTCAGCCCGACACCCGCGCACCTTCAGCCATACACTCGCGCACCTTCAGCCGGACACTCGCGCACCTTCAGCCGGACACTCGCGCACCTTCAGCCCGACACTCGCGCACCTTCAGCCGGACACTCGCGCACCCTCAGCCCGGGCTCTGGATCCTGGACTGTCGGATCTCCTCCTCAACTTTCTCTGGTGGGTCCAGGATACTAATGCGCTTTGGATCGACACCCAATTCTTTCTCTTTTTTGTGTGTGTCTGTCCTAGTGAGAGAAATGTGTTAATTCAAACTTTACCAGCGTTTATTCCGGTAATTATGAGTTAACAGTTAGTTTATCCTGATTAGGAGAACATCTCCACCTGATCCGGGCTTCTTTGCGTAAAGCGCGCACCGGCGCGCCATGGCGAGGGTAAAATGACCGCAGAGACTGTGGACCAGAGTCCAGTCCGGCATTGATGAGAGCCCTCTGGCCGAGCTTCTGCGGCTCGGACCGGGATGGATCGGATCAGAGGAATCGCGGCGGAGATGGCCGTCAACCTGAGCTTGGCGGCTTCGGGGACGGGGACGGGTCGGGAGCACAACGTGTCGGCCCTGGTGTTCGGGGTGCTGCTGATCGTGGTGATCATCTGCGGAAACATGCTGGTGTGTCTGAGCGTCATGACCGAGAAGGCTCTGAAGACCACCACCAACTACTTCATCGTCAGTCTGGCGGTGGCGGATCTGATGCTGGCGGTGCTCGTGCTGCCGCTCTTCGTCTATTCTGAGGTGAGGAAGACTCAAACTGCACTTTCCAAAAAAAAAAAAAAGAAAAAGGATTTTCATTATAAATTAAATATAGAATGTTTCTTGGTTTTTTTTCTTCCAAAGAACTTAAAAGGAAGGACTAGCATCAACTTAATTTTTTTAGCAAGATTCAATCAGTCGTCCTGAATTGATTGAAAACAGCTGAGAAACTTACATTTCATTAAATGTTCAAGTTGTTTGTGCTCAATAGGCATTCTTCGGATTATTTTAACAAAGTCCTGTCGGGTGTTTCGTCTAAACTTTAATGACTGCTGAGACAACTTCATTTATTTGAGTTAGATAAACTCCAGTCAGTTGGTTAATTTCTGCAATTAAATGGATGAACCCTATTTTCGGTCCAAAACCACGCAGTGTGGGTGAACTGGTGGTTCTAAATTAGTCCCAGGTGTTAATGAGAGCATGAAAGGTTGTCTGTCTTTATGCACCGTAAAAAAAACCTACACATAATTAAATGAAGGCGTAAGTTGAAGAAACTTCATGTAGCTGTGTCACCAGAGGAAGTTTTCATTATTTAAATCGCCAACAAATCTTTTTTCCGTCCATTTCTTTTCATGGGAATGTTTAACGTGGCGTGAAATCCGCTCAAAGGATCCTGGCCCAAAACCTGACCCTAAACCTGACTGTAACCCTGACCCTAAACATGACGCTTAGCCTAAACCTGACCCCGACGCTAAACCAGTGCAATAGACCCACAACGGCGGTTATTTAAGTTCTAGCATCCCTTAACCTAAGCTTGACCCTAAAGCTGACCCCTTTTACCTCTTTTGTGTTTCCTTTCCCTACTGGAACATGATTAAGACTGGGCTTACCCCTTAAAAGTATGAATTAAGAAAATACTATTAAAACAGAGAGACCTCATACTCCAAAGGGTTAATAAAAGTGGATCTGGGCAGAACCACCGAGCGCTGAAGCAGCTCAGCTTCAGACGGTTCAGCAGCAATACTTTTCACACAATTTGCCTTTCTTGCATTGGCTTCCCTTCTCCTTTTTTTTTAAAAAAACACTTTGAAGCAAGGATATATATAATCTGGCAGCAGTGTAGATAATTGAGCTTTAAATCATATTATCCCAACAGAACCCTCAGGTCTTCTGCAGAACTGCAGACCCCGCTCCGTGGCGGTGGAGCAGCCTTCCTCTTCTCATCAAACTAGCTGACTGTGCTGCTTTTAAACACCTATTATACGTCTATGGTCTCAATCTTCAGGCTTTCATTTCTGTCATTAATGATCTTTTTTCTTTCTAGTTAACACCGATCAGCCATAACATTAAAACCACTTGTCCCACCAAGACTGCTCTGTGATGCTTTGTGTGTTCAGACACCTTGCCATCAGAACCAGTATTAAGCTTTTGGGTAATTTGTGATACAGTGATTCTTCTGTGCTCCCCATGGACATCTATGAGCTCTGGGCTCACATGACCAACCTGTCATCAGTTCAGCAGGTACTGACCACTATAGACCAGGAACAGCCAACAAGACCTTCAGCTCTGGAGATGCGCTGAAACAGCCATCGCAATTTTGCTCCTTTCAAAGTTGCTCAGATTCTTAAACTGGTCCACTTTTTTTCTTCTTCCCGTTTCTACAATATTGATATATCCCGCCTACTGACAGGTGTCATTGTATCAATTTAAGTAATGTTACTCTGACTTCACATGTTAGTGGTTGTAATGTTATGGCTGATGACCTTTAGCAAACTTTGCTCGAGTAAAAGACATTTGCATAGACAATTTTATATAAGTATAAAGTATTTTCAAAGCACTTTTGTTTGGTTGAAATATCTGAAAACTTCATTCTGACTGTTAACCTTCAGCTGGGGAGAGTTTTTTTTATTAAAGGAGCATTTCAGTGTTTTTAAAGCTAAGAAGTCTTTAGTATATTTTACTACTAGACGGCTGTGGTAGATTAATAAGCTATGAGAAGAACTTATTTCAGTGAACTTTCCCTTTAAAAAGTCAGCATTGACCTCTGGCTTACCTTCTAATGACAACAAGCCTGCTGAGACAATTAGCCCCGCCCTCTCTGGTAGATTTTTTCGGACGGAGACACTTGTCCCGTCACTGCCAGTCTTTGTCAACAAGCACTCAGAAAACGCCATCCAAACAGTCTGTAGGCTACATTCCTCCTGATATTGGCTTTGTGCCAAAGGTCAGAGGTCAGCAAAGGGTCCCACCGTGAGAAGAAAAGGATGTTATGAATACAATGAGGAAGAATCCGTGTTTGACAGCTAGTGTCCACTTGCTCACATTTTCTTTCCTTTGATGTTCCTGTTGTTTCTTTCTAATAGCTCCTCTGTGGTTTTTTTTCTTTGAAAAAAGGAAAAACATTGATTGTTTTTATTGATCAAACTTATATTTAAGTTGAAAAATTAAGTGGAAAAAATCTTCTATCAGTCTTTCTTTTTTGTTTTTGTTTTTATGCCCTGGCCCCAATCCTCATACAACCACACACAAACTCCACACAGGCCAGTCACACAAAGGATTTATTCATGATATTCATGATCAAATATGTTTTTGGACCAAATGTAAAAATACATATTTGTCACATAAAAAATATTTTTATCACAGAGGATATAAAAATAATTTTATAAATGATACTGAGATTTGGTAATGGTTTACTTAAACCACTTACTCTTTTTGTGTAGGCGCATCCCCCTGATCTTTCTATCTTTCAATAATTTCCACATGAACAGAGTGGTGCATTTAAAAAAATAAAAAAATAAAAAATACCATAAGTGCATTTTAAGAAATAAAGAGTAAAAGCCCTGATATTGAATGATATTGGATTCTTTCAGGATTCCCCCCCCCCCATTGGAGAAGATGTGACCAATCGCCTCACCCGCTGACATTCATACTATAAAAGCTTTTTAACGCCATATATTTTTACCAGACTACCATGTTGTGAGGGAAAATACTGACCGTATTCCTGTCTTTCAGTTCCAGGGCGGCGTGTGGACCCTCAACACCGCCGTCTGTGACTGTCTGATGACCATGGATGTGATGCTTTGCACCGCCTCCATCTTCAACCTCTGTGCCATCAGTATTGACAGGTCAGTACTCACCGGACTTAGTACGAACGGACTTTCATCACGTTAAAAGTTGAGTGGTTTTTAGACCCGTGAAACAGATTACAGGATCAGGCGAGGCTTCTCCTGAACTCTGGCTTCCACTTCGGTGTCTCTGTTGAGCCCACAGAGAGACAGGACCCACCAGTTACCTTTTTAGGGGAAAATTCTGAGTAAAACACTCGGGCCCACCTCGACTCCCTGTCTTAATGTAGCTGAGGGTAGGCCTGCCCCTCCCCCCCCCACAGTCGCCCACATCTGGACTCACGCTCAGGAGGGAGGATATGTTCACATAGCCCCCCCCTCTACACCTAGTGACCAGTTTCAACCAAAAGTCCAGAGAGGACCTAACACCTTATCCATAAGGATCTGTAGCACCCTGGTCCACCAGACTCCTGTCACCTCAGGAGAACAGAGAAGAGAAGCTCAGGACCATCATTAGGAGCATATTTGTACATTTTGGATAACAAGCAGAAGATGAAATTGTGTTTTTCCAGCTTTAGCCATCAGATCTCGGCCTTTTTCTATCTCTGTACTAGATAGAATGTTTACCCTCACTGCCAGAGACAAACACAAGGCGACTGTCTCCACAATGACTGAACGTGTTCCAGTTTCTAACTCTTTTGTCCCACTGGTGAACCTCCTGAAGCACTCAAGCTCTTTTCCAATCCTTTCATTGGGGATGAACAGTCGGACACTTGGCACAGTGATCTGGGTCGTGACAAGGGGCCAGAAGAGAATCCTGGAAGAAGTCACCGTCCAGGGTTAATCCTCTCTCAGCAAGCTGGGTCACACAGCTCTGATCTCTCAGGAACAAGCTAGAGCTTTATTCACCTGAGAGGTGGAGGAGATGTTCCTGGGTCCTAGCTGCTCTCCCAGCGCCAGCAACGCCTTCGCCGCGCTGGAGCGGAGTTGTGGGAACAGCCGCAAGAGGACGCCTTCCCCGCCACAAAACACGGGGAAAACCCCACAACAACAATCAAAAGCTAGACCTAACATTCACAGAAACGTACCGCGATATATATCACAATAATCCGCCAGCAAGAGTGTAACCCCGAAAGGCTCCCAATGCCCTGCGTTGTACAAGCAATCTCAAATGTGACATTATTTCCACTGTATTTTTGGACTAAATCAGACCAAAGATTAGGAAGTAATATCCGAAAAACTGTGTTTTTAGCCTAAATATCCCCCTAATGAGTAACTGGAAATTGTCGCCCGAAAACTTTTGGAGCTAAAGATCCCCGTGGTGTCGGAAATATATAACCAATATTTCCCCAACTCAATCCAGTTCTTCCTCATACTACTATCTCATACTATATATCTCTTTTGGGACATCATTTCTCAACCATTGATCCGATTGCCTCCATCAGAATAGACTCAAGGAGATCTATCACTGCGAGTACAACGAAGGGGATTGAGGACTTTTTCGGGGACATAGTCTTCTGTCGGGGACGAATCGTCGGTCTGGTCTCAAAAACATTTTTAACACAAAATTATAATAAGAAGAGGCATAAACCTTTTCTTTCTAGAATCCATCCATTTCTTTCCGTTTATCTGGGGTTGGGTCGGGGTGGCAGCAGGCTATAAAAGGGCACCCCTCTCCCCGGCAATGCTCTCCAGCTCTCTGCGGTCTGCTCTCAGGCAGTGTCTTCGGCACTGGTGTCGTGTGATGCCTCTTGCTCACGCTCTGCTCTGAATGGGTCGGCTGTAAGACACAGCTCGTCTGTTCTCTGCATCTCCTCCGGTCCATCTCCTGATTCCAGCAGTAGGAGCCGTGTCTTTGTTCAGCAAAGCCCAGAGACACAGAAGGAGACAGGAGTAACCAAATACACAAATAAGATTGATCATTCAAATGAATACATGGATCAATCTGAGGGTGAGACGAAAGATAGAAATAGGTTCGCTAAAAGCCTCAAGGTGAAAATATATTTTAAGCTCTGTTTTGCTGTTTGAGCGTTTGAGTACTTCCATTTATGCTACTTTATTCTCTACTCTACTAGCACAAAGTGACACGTAGCACAATTTGACATAAAAGAGCAGAGGGAGGAGCGCACAGTTGGACTAACTCCTACACAGAAGATGTAATCTGAAAGAGATTGGCGTCTACAAGGTGGTGACAGGGAAGAAAGTAAGAAAAGCATAGAATGGTAGAATGACTGCTGGTGGAAAAGAGTAAAGGTAGAGCAGAAGAACAAATGGTGGATTTCATTTCTTAGAGGAAAGAAAATAAGGAGAGTTGGAGTTGGAATGAGGAGATTCAGGAGAGTGTCGGCAGTAAAAGGTTTGTAAAAGAAGAAGTGGGTTAGTTGAGGGATGAAGAAAAAAAGGCAGGAGTACAAAGAGATGAGTGAGTTGACAAAGTCTGAGAGATCAGACATTAAGGAAGGAGAAAAGGACTTTGGACCAATTGGTGAGGCAGAGAGTTATAGATGGGAAGGATGTGCAGCAGGTTAGGGTTGATAAAGGAAAGAGATGGAAATATGCTTTCAAGTGAGGAGAGTACTCAGTACTCGAGTACTGTTGAGAACTGATGAATGAAGAAAATGAGAGAAGGTAGGAATGTCCGAGACCTGTAAATCAAGAAGTCCCAAACATCAGTAATGTTGAAGTGAGAGCACCTTTAAAGAGAATGAAGAATGGAAAGGCGGTTGGTCCTGATGACATACCAGTGGAGGTATTGAGGTGTCTAGGAGAGAAGGGAGTGAAGTATTTAACTTGATTGGTCAACACCATCTTGGAGTATGAGAGGACGCCTGAGGAAGGGAGGAAAAGTGAAAACAAGGAATTGTGGGATTGCATGAGGAAGTCTGGAGTGACGGAAGTATGTTAGGTTATATATGGGGACAGTGTGACAACAGCGAGGTGTGTATTAGGAGTCCCAGATGGGTTTATAGGGGAGTTGGGACTGCATCAAAGATTGGCCCTGATCCCCTTCTTGTTTGCTATGGTGATGAACAGGGTGACAGATGAGGTCAGGCAGGAGTTTCCATGAACTATGATGTTGGTGGATGAAATTATCTGTGCAGGGAGCAGGTGGAGGAAAACCTGGAGAAGAGGAGGTATATGTTGGAGAGACGATCGATGAAAGTCAGTAGCAGGTAGACAGCATACACATGTTTGAGTGAAACGGAGACGGGTGGAATGGTGAGGATGAAGGAGTAGAGGTGGAGAAGGTGAAAGAGTTGAAGTATTCAAAGTACCCACCTAGCAGACGTCCCGTATAGGAATAGATAATTAACTTTCTGATGCTAGCTAATGTTAGCACAGAATTCAATTCCGTTCAGACACTAGCTGATCCCGGTGGTATGATCAGCTGGGATCAGCTCCAGCCCCAGCTACCCTGAATATAATAAGCAATTGCTGACAATGAATGAATGAATGAATGATCGACCGGAATCCTGCAGCTATACCTGCTTAATGAAGATAAAATGGGTTTTAATTATCCTTGTCTTAACCTGGAGCAAACTAAACATTTCTTCAGACCCAACAGGAAGCTGGAGATTTTTCAGTCGGCTCTGTGGTAAAAGAAAACAACCAGAAATTCCTCCTGTGTGCAGAGGTCAAAGTTCAACTGCAACTCAAACAACCTGTCATAACTACAGTTCTAATTGGCCTCAGGTCAAGGTCATTCCGGACCGCAGCTGATTAATCACGCCATAACCCAGAGCGGCGTGTCAGAACCAAACAGTGCCAAGAGTTTTGGCTTTCTATCTATAGTCTGGGTCAGACGGTCACGCCACAGTTCGCTCTGATGTGGAAATAGAACAATGACCTTTCTTCTGTTTCCTGTAAAAGCTCCAAAAGATGAAAAATCAGGACGGACAGGAGCGTTTAAAACCTGAAATAAAGGACACATCTGCCGGGATGAACTGCTCGCTTGACTTTGCGCTCATTAGTTTGGCGTAATTTGATTGTTGGAACTCTCAGCTGATGGTGAAGGATGAAAATCTGAGCTGAAAAGCCAGGCTGTTCCTCAAGTCTGTCGTCCAAACTCCGCAAAATGTGATTACATCAGGGAGCGATGGAGCCAATGAGGCTAACGCGGACTGATGGTGATGCTCCGAAGCTTTTTGAAGCAGCCGGCAGCATTTAGAGGTTGAGCTGGACGACAGAGGCTGAATAATTCAGCAGAGTGAGGAGGAAACGGATCCAGAAGGTATGCAGAGATTCCACCTGCTGCTGCCGCCGCCGCCGCCGCCGTCCACTGCTGGTTTGCAGGTTTGATGGTCCCAAAAGCAAACTGACCGATGACCTGCTGTCACTCAATGATGGATTACTGCACAGGACCGGGCCCCTAGGACAAAAGGTGTGCCCACACCGGGAGAACCTCTAAGAAGCGTTGCCAGATGGGAGTTGTAGTATTATCGTACCAGAGACTCGATATTATTCTATATTCAGGAGAAATCAGCTGTCAATCAGACATCGACCTCTTTGAAGAGTCAGACTGATAGTTATGTGGTAGATTCTGTGTCTTCGCCCAATCTGCAACAAACATTAAATTAACGGCATTAATTATTACGTAAGAAGACTAACATCTGTGCAGGTTATGAATCTTTAAATATTTATTTTTAAATATGGCTTTACCTCAGCTTTTTTTCACATCTGTGTCTAGTTGGTCAGTTTTAAAGTTTCTCGGTAAACACTTTTTCCTGACGTTTTTTTAGACTTGTGATTTTTAAGGACGGTCATCTCAGACTCAATCTCCATGTTGCAACAACTACTAACCGGTTGGAGCCAGTCGGTAATATTAGGGTCATTTTCCCACTCGTGTCTCTAAGCCTGGAGACGATGAAGCAAACTTTCTGACTCTGTCCTCCTCCTCTTCGCCTCTCCGCAATCCGACTCTTATAAGTCATGTTCAGCGTTCATTTTTAGTTTTGTTGCGTGGGGCGTCACTTCCTCATCGCAGCATTTTGATTGGCTAGAAATATGTCACGTGAGAGGAGCATGAAAGACAGGCGCACGCAAACATCTTTGCTTTAAATGTTAAGTGATGAAATGGCCACATTATCGTACTTTTTGGAATTTTTGGCATTATCGATCGTACGTCATACAGAGGGTGAAATTATCAGACAAATAAGATATTGGTTTTTCCCGCAATGAGTGACGTGAGGAGATTGATGCCACTCGATTGTGTCGACTAAATGATCAAGCTGCTGCCAGGAGATAGTTAGCGGCCAGTAGCCAGTTAGCCTAGCTTAAGCCGGGCATACACTGCATGTTATGAGGCCAGTTTTCCGCCCAATCTCCAGCCTCATGATCATTGGGCTCAGTGTCAGGACTCGACGGCTGTCTTTTTGCATGTGAGGGCACGAGTTCCGATCAGAACCTCATTGTTGCTATTGACAAATATCAATAGTAACAATGACCTCCAGGGCCGAGGGGGCGTACGGTGTGAGCACTTGAGCGATTGGACCGTTAGCAGAAACGGCCATTAATCTAAAACCATGCAGCGGACAAACGCTGGGAGAAAGTGAGGGACTAGCTGGGTTCTGGTAAACGGTAACAAAACAAACGACCTTCTTTAACCTTCAAATTAAAAGTTTTTATCTTTTTGGCTGCTCTGGAGGAAAGTCTCCAAAGGGGATTTTTTTTATTTATTTTATTTATTTTTAAAAGAAAGAGACCCAAGGCATATTGTTAGCTAAATAAAGTTCATTAAATTTGTTTATCGGTTTGGAACTTAAAAAAAAAAAAAAACCTTCAAAAGGATTCCGCTCAGCATCAAAAGCAGAAAACAAGCTTTTTTTAATTTTTAAACCGCAGCAGTTTATCTTGATTAAGGCTTTCTTTATGTTCCAGCTGCAAAGTGTTGACTTTACAAAAAGTCACACAATTTTATTGTAATAATAAGGTGGTTGAATTTGGCATTTGTTTATCTTAAAATAGGGAATTTCCTGCGCGCCCCGTGGCTCCGGACCACGAGGTTTACTGGATATCAGCTGTTTTGGACAATTTGATTAACAACCAGTTCTCAGATTCTTTATTCGTCCAACGTAACACTCCCACACTGTTCAAATGCTCCGTTACAAGTTAAAGCTCCATATTTCTATCAGGAAATTGAATTAAGAGTTTAAGAAATAGAATTTTCAACAGTGACATAAATAAAATTAACATTATATTGGTCCTATCTGAACATTAAAACCACTTCCTGGTTTTAATGTTATGGCTGATTGTGTGTATATGTAAAAATGAGAATCTTGCTCCATCCCAGTACAGTTTCCAGCTAAGGTAGCAGAGTCAGTGTATTCAATAAATGTACTTCGATATTAAATTAATTCAATTAATTATTATTTAGTATAGTAAATCATTTTTTTAATTAAAAAATATCTTGGACTTAATGATTAATTGTTTTCTGTAGTGGAATAGAAATAAATGCCAAGCCTAAATTGATTTAACGTGAATAAAATGAACATAAACTGTATTTAGTTAACGGAAAATGTGAGTTGTTTTTTTTCATACTGTTTAATTTCCCCTGTGTAACGGTATTTTGATCCGTCAATCAAAAGTGCAACTAATAACTTAATTAAATGCTGCCTTGCTGTAACGGATCAAAGGAAGCTTTAATAATTCCACCTGAGATTTTATAGCAGTAAAAGGTCAAAGTGTGAAATTAATAGAAAGAAGATCATCTGGGAATCACTGCCAGAGCTCAGATTCTCCCACAAACAGTCAAGATGCAGGTTAGGAGGATTTATCTCCTAAACCTGTTAACTATTTCACTCGCGTTCCATCCTCCAACAACTCTCTTGATTCGTCTATTTCTTTTAAAAAGGCACTTCCATTTTTGTGTATGGAAGCTGCTTGATAAATAAGGTTTATTCAAGACTAAGGATGAACACAGGAGAAAGAAAACATGTACTTCCTGTTGACAGTTTGCGTCATCTAGATGCTATTACATTAAAATTCATGTGTTCATCAGTGGGTGTCAGGGCCAACCGGAAAATACGCATCTCAATGAAAACTGTCTCCGGTGTCTGTGAAACATAATCTTTGCACTTTTCTTCTCCCATGTGCTTTCTGTGAAATTGTAGCTTGAGTCCAAAACAAATTTCCCGTAATGAATAGCATGGGTACAACCCTGAGAAACCCCAAATTCCTGATCCCACTCATCCAATAGCCCCAAATTAGATGTGAAGTTATTTCCGAAAAACAATTGTTTTTCATAAAAAAGCTCCCCCTTGAGAATAAAATATTATTTATTAGAGGAAAATATGATATAAACGAAACAGGACTAAATCAGACCAACGGTTAGGAAGTTAAAAACGGCTTTTATTCTGAAAAAGCCCGCCTTAGTTGGTCGATTTATATGGACCTATACCGTCCAACGTTGGTAAGAATTGGTGAAAATAAAAAGTAATGACTGGGAAAGAAGCGTTTCTTGTGAATCTGAACTATTGGATTAAATTTCTCAAGATGGCTCACATCAAGGGGAATCCTATGAACCACCAACAGTTAGAATGTTATGTCTAGATAAAGTCTCCAAGTCGATTCATATGCACCAAAATCAGTCCAGTTCTTCCTCGCACTAAAGTCTATGTGCCACATTGCTTCTTACCTAAAAGTATTTTCTACTTTTCTTAGTCATTTTTCACGCTATTTTTAAAATAATTTTTTTTCGGATGATTGTCTTTTTAATCATGAAGATAAGATTAATTGATGATGAAAAAACACTAATAAACACTAATTTGTAACATAAATAAGACTTTTCCTGGTTGAAGACCAGAACCAGGAGCAGCAGATTGTAACGTCTCTCTGATTTGTTGCAGGTTCATCGCCGTGTCAATCCCTCTCAACTACAACCGGAACCACGTGGACCTGCGGCAGACGGTACTGCTGTCGGCCACCTGGATCCTGGCCCTCGCCGTGGCATCGCCCATCATGTTCGGCATCAACAACGTGACGGACCGCGACCCCACAGAATGTAAACTGGAGAGCAATGACTATGTGGTCTACTCCTCTGTCTGCTCCTTCTTCATCCCCTGTCCCATCATGCTCCTGCTCTACTGCGGGATGTTTCGCGGCCTGCGGCGCTGGGAGGAGGCGCGTAAGGCCAAGCTGAGGAACAGCATCCAGGCTTGCCGCAGGCGGCAGGAGGCCACGGCGTCGCTGCCGCTGGCCTCGCTGCCGCCGCTGCTGCCTCCCGTCATTGAGAAGGAGCAGACGGAAACTCTGGATGAGATGTCCGTCTTCCCCTCGCCGGAGAACAAGGACGGCCCCGTGCCTACAGTCAGCTACGCAGAGATTAAGTTCAACCCCGAACCACACAGGAGGAAGAGGGCCAAGATCAACAGCCGAGAGAGGAAAGCCATGAAGGTGCTTCCTGTCGTTGTGGGTGAGTTTTATGATGGCGCTCCTGCTGACGTTAGTTTGTCCCTCCTACTGTAGTTTCAACCTCACGGCTCTGCCTCCCGCCGCGCTGGTACTAAACCGAGCTCGCTGAAAGTCGAGACTGATCACACGCCATCATGGGAAAATCAAATGCATGTTGGGGAGGATTCCTTCAAACCAGCTGTAAAATGTCTCCATTTCTATTTTTGACCTCCACAGAGACTTGTTTGATGTTTTTGATTGTGAGAAGAATAACGGACAAATTTGCATGAAAGTTTACGCAGAGGTTGGTTTTAGTGTATTCTAGAGGTGAATACATTTTGGTACCGTTACGAGTTTTGCAGCATTTAAAATAAGATAAAATAAAAATGATAAGGTGTTTGGAGCTGTGATGTCATAACGTGGCTATTGCCTTGTTCCTTTGATGTTCCTTTGGGGATGGTGCTGAGGCTCAGTTTCAAGAGTTCCTTTGATGTGCCTTTGGCTGTGGCACTTGGGACTCAGTGGGCTGAACGGAGATGCTGAAGTGGAAGGCGCAGTAGACGAACGGCTAAAGAGTATTTGAGAAATAATCAGTCTTTTGCAGTTGTCGGTAGATTTAGAGGCTGGGAAAAACTCCGACGTTGAAGGAGAAATCAGCAGGAATCTTTCCTAGTCGCTTTTTCTAGTTAGATAAAGAACGAGATGAACGGAGTACAACACAAAAATTCAACCGCTTCAGAAAACACTGATCATATCGGTGCCTGACGCTGATAGTAAGACCAATGTGTTTCAGCTCATCAGCATCGTTTCTTGATTTGACTACTGGTTTGAAGCCTCAACCATGTTTTTTTTGTGTTTTTCAATTCAAAGTTAATAATAACAATAATACATTGACTTTCTTTGGATTGGTTGCAGCCAGCGAGGATAGGAATTGCTCCACCTTTATCCTGAGTGGTTATACAAAGTGACCATAAACTCTAAAAACCCTTTTTTCACTTACAAACCATCAGCTGTGTTTTTGAAACCACTGGACTAGCCAAACCTGCTAGAAGCTTTTGAAAACAAGGATGACAAAAAAAACATTTTAAAAAGGGAAAGTGCTGGAAGAAGTTGGTTTGCCTTTGGCTGCTGCAGGTACCTGAACACCACACCACCACCTCTGATGTCTATTTAGAGACACTAACGCATACGTTGGAGAAGGTCGGTCTATTAATAGCAGGCAGTGTTTGTCCTAATGCCTAGAAGTGCTTCCCTGTAGCACACAGCAGCTAATCCTGCAGGCCCTTAATCTGAAATCCAATTATTACGTAATCTTGGTCGGTTTGCAGGTATTTCTCAACGGACTAGTTCAAGCAGCAGCCTTCTGACTTAAGATTAAGAATAAAAAATGCCTTTTAAACCCCTGCCTGTATCAGTTGGTGGTCTGTCCAGTATGTTTACCTGCTGCCTCCTGTTTGTAAATTAAACTCAAATTTCAAATTAACGTCTGAACAGTGTTTCTCGTTAAAAACAAAGCTCCCCCTAGTGGGTTAAACATGAACTATTAGAGTCAAATATGATATATACAAGATAGATCTCCTCGGTTCGATTCATATGCACAAAAGTTTGACTAATTGAGAAATTATTACTACCCCCCCTACTGTCAGAAGTGTACAACTGACGGTTCCCAACACCACTCCACTTCTTCCTTGCATTAAAGTTAATGAGGATATAAAATTTGAAAACGATCCATGAAACAGTTTTAGAGTTCTCGCTCTAACATGAAGGATCTGTGGCAGCGGACGCAGTAACGACCTTCTGGGATAGAAATGTAAATGATCAGACTGCTTCCACAGGACTTTTTTGTATTTGCTGTTAAAAAGTTCCGAATGAAACCCATCTAATTCTGAATTAATCCCATTTACACACTCTCTCATTCTTCGGGCACTAATGATGGGAGAATTGTGAGTCATCACTCGTGTTTGTGTCTGGTGAGAGAAGCATATTTGCTGCGACGGTTGTTTGTTCTCTCTTCCGACCTTGACCGAAAGATTTTCAACTGATACTTTAACAGAGACGGATGGGAAAAGTGTTTGTGCGAGAGCCTTTCAACTTCAAAGCGCGCTGTAGGAAAATTTACGAAAACTCAGTATGTCCACCCAGGTGTCACCTTTTAGATGACAGTTGGGTGGAGCTGGAAATTATCAAAACCCGTGACTGTATTTGATCGTGGAATCCATGAGTGCTGCACCAACGCCAACCGGAGCTAAAAGATACTTCAGTCGAGGAGAAAAAAAAAAACGAATGAAGAAAAGATAACGCGTTTAGTCCAAATTTGATGTATATTATTTGAGGAGATGTTTTATTTAAGGAGTTTGCATGTATTTACATATATATCTACATAAGGAGACGTATTCTTGTGTGTGTATATATAATATTTAAGACTAATAGCTCATATTCTACTCACTAGGGGGAGCTTTTTTAGAGAAAAAACAATATTCTTTTGGCCATAACTTCCTAACCGGTGGTCCAAATTCATCAAGTTTGGTGCTTATGAATCGACTCAAGGGCCTCTATCATGGAAGTAATATATTTTACTCAGGCGAAGGCCGTTTCTATATTTCTCACACTAGGGGGCGCTTTATCGCCAAAGTTTTTCAGGCCATACTATCTCAAATGTGGTCCCATTTATTCCAACTTTGAGGAATTTGATGCATAATCTAACTTGAGATCTGTTTGGGGCCTCTCCTGCAGGTGCCTTCCTGTTCTGCTGGACTCCCTTCTTTGTCCTCCACACATTGCGAGCTCGCTGTCAGGACTGCCAGGTCCCGCCGGCCCTGATGAGCGTGGTCACCTGGCTGGGCTACGTCAACAGCGCCCTCAACCCCGTCATCTACACCGTCTTCAACACCGAGTTCAGGAACTTCTTCAAAAAGTTCTTGCATCGCTGCTGCTCCAAAAGCTCCTGAAGAGGAAGCCGCTTCTGCATGGAAGGTTGTCTGACGCTCAACCGCTGAAAGAGACGGCACCGACCCTGAGGTCCGTTCTGTCGCCATTGCTCTCGTCCTCTGTGAGGTTTATTTCTCTGCGTGCTGACGGCAAAGTTTTGTTTGAACTTCTGGTTTCCCGGGAACGAAATCCAGAGGTTCAGCAAAGACGTCTTCAGTCTCCAGCAAGAATATGAACTGGTTTTATACGATGAAACTCATCTTTTCAGAATAAAAGTTTTTACTAAAATGGCGACGTGTTTGAGGCGTGATGCTGACAGAACATCTGAGGTTTATTTAGTTCCACAAACTTCGTTAGAAGTCAAATCAACAAAATGATCGGATGATTGGAAAATGGCGGTTTATGCAAATATAAGCTGGACAGTTACATTTACGCAGAGGTACTTTCTGCACATCTACATGAAATAATAATTAATCGTATCAGTGCCTTTACTACCGAGGTAGAACCAATCATGTTCCCATAATGCAACTCCTTTTACCTGAATTAGCCTCTCGGTGCTAAAAAAAAAAGCACCAAAGCTGTGAAGAAATACCGTTTAAAAAATCTTACAGAACTTAATTCTCTTCATCTATAACTTCTACCAACAAGAGCTGCAGGAGATTCTACAACAATAATGGATTTTGATGTCATAATGTGTAGGGGTTTCGGTTCTGGATACCAATACTATGCATAGAGGAGAGCCCAACTAAATCTAGTTGGTACCACTCCCGTCTCGTACACAAATTCCGGTTCTTTCCCCACCAGAATGGTCCGCCTGATCTAGACAAAGTCCAGATTGTCTGTCTGATTTTCTCTAGACCTCCAGAGGTCCTCTGAGGAACATGCTGGTGCCGAGTCACACAAGAAACCCACATGAAGCTTTAAACTCCTCGTCAGATTGCATCAAATCGAAACCATATGGGCAAACTGACAGCAACCTCAAACACACACATGCACACACACACACGCACACACACGCACACACGGTAGATCCTGTCTGTGAAGCCTCTGGTGTTTCTCTGGTGTCACTTTATCTGCACAGATGGCGGCGGTTTATGCTGTTATCTACAGACGAGATAAGTCACCATTTGTTGTCGTCTAACATGAAGCGACACGCCCCCGCCCTCGTGCGCGTTAGCGTCCGATGGTTTGGGGGTTTTCTTTGGGTTTTTTTCATCGTTACTTCAATGATTTGAAACGGTGGAACCCGTTCAGAGGCATTATTAATGATTTTCATTTAAAAGTTAACCTCAGAAGAAAAAAATAAATTCAATTTACTCGCCGGCTCCGCGGAGTTGCATGACGAGAGGAAAAAACATTCGCCGTCTGAATGCTGCCTTTGTCCCAGAAAAGCCTTAAATCATGAATTTTACTTCCTGTCCAAAAGCATTTCGGTTCCATATCGTATGATTAAAATGGGATGGTTCAATATTTTTGAAATCTAATTTCCTTTGACCCCTTGAGGGATTCTAGACGGAGTACGGTTCAACTGTGTGTGTTTGTCGTTCAGAGTGTGTTCACCTGTCTGTCCATCCATTCTCTGTACCTGCTTATCCTTGTCAGGGTTCCAGAGGATTGGAACCTATCCCAGCAGACAAGTCGCCAGTTCTTCAGGGAGACTGACGGATGCCCAAAACATTATGACCATGAACTCCACCGGTGCTCTGAGGGTACATTGTGTCATGTTGTCCTCTTAAGTTATAAGGTCCCACAAATTGACTTTGATCTGGGGGGAAAAAGGGGATCAGCACCTTCAGGAACAACAAACTGTACTCACTGAAAATCTAGAAAGAAATTCCAAGGCGCTCTTCTTTAACAACAGCTGAAACGCCTTTATTGTCGCCACCTAATCATTTGGACCCATCAAATACAAAATTCCAACTCAGTTTGGTTTCAAACCTTCATCAGGGAGTCAAACGATCTCATGGGATAGTAGGACCTTTAATGGGGGTGATAACCACTGATATTATTGCCCCCAGCCACAAGGGGTCCAATCCAGTATCCTAGTGCTGGTCCAAAGCCCGGATAAATGGGGAGGTTTGTGTCAGGAAGAGCATCTGGTGTAAAAGTATGCAGAGAAATTTTTTTTTTCTTGGTGAGAACATTAAAGGGTTTTAAAGTGATGAAGAAAGACTAAGAGAAGCATTTAGGAAAGATAAATTAAAAGCTACCAAACACCAGGGTCTTGATGAAGATTTTGATTTTACTGCCTTTTTGTAAATACTATGTTTTTGAAAATACTTATTTACTCCATGTCTGTCATGTTCTCTCCCTCTCTAGGCCACGCCCCCGTATGCAGGTGAAACGACTTTGGCGGGAAAAATATAGACAATTTAGCTGTTTTTAAAGGAAAGTTCCTTGGCATTTTCTTAAGATATTCATACCCATAAATCTATGTCTTATCCAAAGAGGTCCTCCAACAAAAGTGAAACATTTTCGAGGCAGGAAGAGCTCATATTTTTGACATCAAAGTCCTCAAATCATCCCTGGAGCATTTTGAAAGATGCCATTAGGTAATACCCTCTGCATGAAGGGGTGTATTCGGTATCCGACAATTTCTGTGTCCATGCAAGACCCGCATGGGTGGCAGAACCCGAGGATACGCCTTCCCATAATGCATCCTGGTGCGATCTCTTCTTCCGATTACGACGTACAAACCCTGCTGACCCCATGATGTAAAATAAAGCGTTGTTTATTCATCAGATGATGAATTATTATGTCTGATCTGACATTATGTCAGATCAGAGTTATTGCCCAGAGTAGAGACCAATAAACATTCACTCCCATGGGCAACTTAGAGTCACCAGTTCACCCATGTTGATTGTTAATAATAATACATTTACTTTCAAATCTCAACGTACTACAAGGTAAAAGCAGATAAAAGCATCAATAAAACATATAATTATAGAAAAATATGAACAAAAGTTTTATGTCCTTTTTTAAAAAGTCTCAGTCGTCTGTGGAGCCCTCAGATGGTCACTTTAAAGCGAAGCACGAAAAATCGAGAGGACCTCAAGCAGATATGGGCAGCAGTACATTCCCACTACTCTAAAAAAAAAAAAATTAAACCAAAAAATTAACATAATATATGTTAAATAAATACAAATTTGAAAACAATCCAAAAAAATTATATATATATTGAAAAAAAAGGGCATCGGGTGAATTCAAGGACAGAACTTTACTGCTGTGCGACAACAGTCTTAAATAATATACTACCTTTTTTCTTAAAAATTCTGTAATCTAGTTCCAGTTTTGGTAACTCCTTGACATCCTGAACGCATCATGCCTGTTAATTACCTTCAAGCGTCTTTTCTTTTTCTTTTTAATTTTGTCTATCAGTTAGCAGGATTAGACAAAATCCCTTTCACAAATATTCCTGAGACGCGTTGGGAGAGTTGAGGTTGTCGGGAAACCCGTCACATTTTGGTGTAAATCCGGATAAACGGGCACAAACAGGATTTGTTTGTTGTTCGGTTTTGTTTTCTTGTTTGTCTTTTAGTAGAACTACACAGAAACTCCTGCAATGGATTTGAATAAAGGGGTGGGTACAGGCCCAGTGAAAGTCAGATGAAACAGACTTAAATGCATTAGACAGTAGGAGAGACAAGCTACTAAATGCATGAAAATAAAAACAACTTATTAAGTATGTAAAAACATTAAAATTATTTTTTTAGTAATCATGTAGGTGCGTGTTTCCCAGCCTGATAGTAGAAGGAATGAAGAACCTGGAGCAGCGATTTGTTCTTCTTGTCGGCACATTATGACATACGCCTGAAGGCATCGGAGAGAGTTGGGCCGACAGAACCTGATGTGATCAGCTGATAGTTCTTTCACCGAGACCGTCTGCTGAAGTCCAATAATGTTGGACCTTTGTCGTCATTTATATATATATAAAGAAAGAAGAAATAAAGAAGAAATCCTCTGATTTTGGAGTGGATCCTGGACAAAGAAGTGATATCATTGATTTTCTCCACTAACTTTAACAGAACCTTGAACCTTAGGTGTCGTGATTGAAGGGAACGACAGACTGAGGTGTGAGCTCCACTGAGCCCTCGCTCCCCTCCAGCGCGTTATCGGAATTAATGTGCATTTTGCGTGGAAACAGGAAACATTTCCCTCCAAATCTGCACCGATTTTGATGCTAAGCTATTTTTATTTCCACGATTTATTCATTACCTTCAGTCACGTCTCAATCTCTTACCTCCAATGAAAAGAGTCCAGCAGCACCCATGGGACTGAGCCGTGGCAGAACCAAATGGAACCAGGTCAGAGGTGACTCGTCGGGCGCCGTTCTGACATCATCCGACCGCTGACTGTCCTGATTATTGAAAAAGCAGCTCCGTTTCTGGCAGCTGAACAAAACAACAACAGAAAAATACTAGGAAGAGTGAAAAGTTTGAAATCTGTCTGGAAAAGTTGTAAGTTTGAGACTCGAGTTGGATTAAAAAATAAACTTGAAGCGGGTTTTTCAGTCATAAATGAACTTAAAATAACATCCGACAAGTCGGATTTTTTTACTGTATCATCCCAATGAGAGGAAAAAAAACACAACAAATATGGAATTGCTGCCTCATGGTCAAGTTTCAGATAATATCCGACTCGTTTAAAACGTGTGGAAGGAATTTAATTGTAGCTTCCGGTGGAACCTGTTATTAGTCCACTGCCAACCCTGATTCCACTCAATAATCTCCAGTGGGAAACATGCCATCTCCACTTAGCCCATTTTATTACAGGGGAATGACGGACGACTGATTTGCAGATTGTCACATGGGGCAATGAACATCACGAGAAGCAAAGCATCAGAACAAAAATATTTTTTATATAAAAACAGCCAGAGGTGGGAAGAAAGCGATAAAAGGATCAGTCAGATTATTTGCGTGTGTTCGCATGTTTGGACAGTAACAATGACTCTGATGGAACCCAAAGTTACTGAGCCCCTCAGGTGACATTGAAGATTAAAAAAAATATCTCTTGGTCCCGACTTAACTCGTTCCCAGTCGATAACAAGTTGTTCCTACGCGTTATTAAAGCGTTCCCACGAGTTAAAAAGCTGTTCCCACGCCTTATTAAGTCATATCCACGAGATAAATATCCCCTGCGATGATAACGTGTTCCCATGTCTTACTCATTTTGGGGCGTTTCCACGACATAAAAGCTTGTTCTTACGAGATATATAATTGTTCCCAAGCCTTATTAAGTCATAGCAACGAGATAATTATCTCAAGGGACAGTGGGGCGTTCCCACGCCTAATTTCTGGCCTTGAGATAAGAAGTCGTTCCCGCGCTTTATGAAGCTGTGACCACGAGATAATAATCTTGCGGGATGATAATGCGTTCCCACAAGATAATAAGATGTTCCCACCAGATATTTTCTTTTCTCCGATGACACCAGAGGGGTCCATACAGGGGTGTGAAAAGCTCTCACCCTTATATATTTCAAATACAATTCCATCTTCATCTCCCGCTGAACCCTGTCGGTTCTACCAGACATGCACTGTTTGGAAAGAATTTCCA
Organism: Lophius americanus; assembly: GCA_037951165.1. Classification (NCBI taxonomy): domain Eukaryota; kingdom Metazoa; phylum Chordata; class Actinopteri; order Lophiiformes; family Lophiidae; genus Lophius; species Lophius americanus. Next base: position 296,226 of record JBBDHG010000005.1, on the reverse strand, counting down.
TGTAAGTGACATTAACCAAAACACTAAATGAACAAAATGAACAAAAAATAATAATACATGCTTTTACCAGAAATTTCAAAAAAATCCATTTCACCTTTAACCCGATAAAGACACAACAAACATAAAACAATGTTGGAAGCAATAAGTGTTGGCGTGGACTCACCTTTGATTTGGATATTTACTGATTCTTTAGATAGCTTTTCTGGTTTGGCTCCAAACTCCATCCTCCCTGGTAACTTTTCAAGGCTTCTAGCTAACTGCTAAGCAATAGGCTAACTGCTACAGCTGTACAAATTAAATGTATTTGGAAAAAGTATAATATAAAATAAATATAATACTTTTTGTCGTATTTGAAGGTAGTCCACAATTTATGAATAAATCGTCCCCTTAGTTGCCAGTAAGTCAAATAGGAGAGGAAAAGTTGAAATTCTCATTGGACCACCATTTAAATATTTGTATTCCAGCATCATTTCCTGTATTTACGCCGATCAACCTTCTTGGCCAACCATATTAGTATGTCAAGTGACATATTGGGTTAATTTTCTATAAGGTTTGTATCAGAAGAGAAATAGTTACTGTACTGAAATCGTTATTAGACATATCCAATCAGATCTTTTGGCATTGTCGTTGCTAGGCAGAGAAAAGGTCAGAGCGGGCTCACTGATTGGCTACGACTTCCACTCCAGGAGCGAAGACACGACCTTTATGTGTTTCTTTAGAAATTGACAGGTGAATCAAACAATCACATTCTGAGTGCAGTTTAATTGCGGTCATTTAGCAATTAAGTCCAATGTTGAAAACTCACAACCTTCCACGGATACCGATAGATCAGTAGAAAAAAGAAGCACAATAAAAATACATTTAATTGATCCAGTAGATCCCACCTCCAGAGGATAGCGTGGTCTGAGTTATAGTTTATTTCAACCAATGATTAATTTTAATAGTATTTAATAATTTAATAGGCTCCAGCTCCCAGCGATCCTGAACAAGACCAAGGGTTACAGATAACCGATGAATGGTTGGATAAAGTATCCAAACTAAACTTAAAAAAACCCTAACCCTAACCTTTGTTTTCAGATTTTGGTGAATCCCTGCAGGCTCACATGGACAAACACACGAGACACGCCCTCTGATTGGCTGAGAGGAATCATTCACCTGTTGCAGTTGTTTCTGGAAAGTTTATTCATTTGTAGTTTCTGTCTTTCTTCTGCTTCTTGCTTTAATGTTCTAAAACGAGCAAAAACAGAAAATTGCAGACCTTTCATGTCCATTTTTCTTTCACTCTTGTGGTTAAACTGATGTCTTCTCAGAATGAAACAGGCTTGAACTTTAAGTATCAAATATGAGGAAAAGAAGAAAAAAAACACTATTCGAGCCAATTTAGCAGACAAAAAAAATGGTTCCACAGTTATGATAAAAATAAATTAAACAAAGAAATAACATTAACAACAGACAACACACAACTCACAACTCACTTTGCGGTAATGTACAGGATGGTAAGGGATTTGTTTAATAATAATTTTAACTTTATTGATGTGTTTGACCTTTATTCCTCCGGGACCGTCTCTGGAGAACCGGATCTGTTTATCAAATTGCAGAAAAATAATGTTTTATTAAACAACGGGGAGAAAGATAAAAGTCAAGGCTGCAGAATGATTATGGTAAATTATGAAATAATTAAAGAAAATTAATTAAGATATTGAGATGTAGAATGACTGACAGGTGCATAATTGTTCCTACCTACCTATTATCCCGCCCTGCTTGATAAAACATCACAATGTCCTGATGATAGTTAGATATCTTTTTGATATTTATTATACTATAAATAAGCTGAGGTCACTTCCTGCAGCAGTCAGATGATGATGATGATGAGGATGATGATGAACGGGCGGTCGCTAATGAGTGATTGCTGATAGGAGCCTTGCATTGTCCAGCAGATGCGGCTGCCATCGAAACCCCGTCGGCGCTGAAGCGAAGAAAGAAGATATAAAGTCTCAGGAAGTCATTTCGACCTGGAGGGAAACCTTCACAATAAAAGTTCCAGGTTCCAAGGTTCCAGGTTTTTGTTTGATGACCCGCTGCACATGCAAACTGTGGGCGGAGCCTGCTGTTCCATCATTTCACTTTGTCCATGTCGATGGCTGTGATTGGCTCCACCTCCTGAACAGTGACGCCCCCTGCTGACTGACAGCAGATGTGCTGGTGATCCTTCCAGTCCTGTGGTGAACGACAAAAAAATCCAAACTGATCCAGGATTGTGGTTTCTGTAAGTGGTCAGTGTCAGATCCTCTCCTCAAACATTTGTTTTTCTCTTTCATCCCGGTGTGCTGTGCATAAAAGTTGATTGTCTGAGAGAGGAAAGTCCTTCTTAGCCTGTCAAAAAACCATCCTGGCAGAAAGGGAAAACACAAATTGCTGAGAGAAGACCGGCGATCTTTCCAATGAGTGAATCTTGATTTGACATAATGAACTCACTCACTCACTCACTCGATATAAAACAATGAAATACAGATAGTGGATTTTCTTTCTTTTCTTTGAACAGTGCAGAAAAAAGATTATCGGACATAATTTAAGTTTCACAAAATCAAAATGTGTCTAATTCCATTTCATACGATCAACTATTTTAAAAACGACGGACGTTAATTTACATCTTTTACGTAAATAGCGTGTCGGTGATCAGATTAGTCCATTTCTTGTTTCATACTTAATTTGCCGATACACTTAAAAACCCACACAAGGAAAAAGTAATGTTACTTTTCTGAAAGTGTAGGACTAGCTGGCCTAAAAACCCTTTTAATAACGTTTACACTGGTCTTTTGAATGACTCCTGATAAATATGTTATCCTTTTTTAGGAGAATGTATTTTTAACGGTTCATATCATACCCATGAAAAAAACAACGTTTTTCCAGACATACCTCAAAAACTATTTTTATGGATCATTTTCAAGCATTATACCTACACACACCATAGTGAGAGGAAGAACAGGGTTGATTTTAGGGGCGGTCAGTTGAATAGACACTAGGGTTTTGCCTTTTTCGTGCCATAATTTCACGACCATTAATCTGATTTCTACCAAAATTTGATGCATTTGCATCAAGTCGAGGAGATCTATCTTGTTTTACTCTTATCTTTGTTTTATATTTTACTCTCCTCTGTGAGGTGGTGTTTTTGTTTCTACGAAAAATCCTGAAGACATAACTTCCCATTTCATTTAAGGAGTTCAATCAGGGAGATTGCTTGTACTACGCAGGCGATCGGGGACTTTTTTGGGGGGTGTACGCCTGCTGTAGGTAATGACAGCATAGGTCTAGTTGCATTTTTGAAAACCAAAAATACACTGCTTAAAAAAAAGAAAAGAAAAAGGAAAACAGTGTTTCTCTCATTTTTGAACAGTTTTTATGATTTGGCCCGACTTCAAGAAGCAGTTGGAGACAAATGGAGACTAAATCAAGTTTCCAGCTGATTCAGAAACCCAGTAAGAACTGTTGTTATTGTGTGTGTATGTTGATAAACATACAAGAATAAAATGCACAGAGCAGCATTTACGTTAAGTAACTCTTTGCTCAGGTTATTTCCTCTTCGAAACAGGAATTAATCCGCTTCCAATCCGCTTAAATCAGACGTTCTCGGTGTGAAGGAAAAAAAGAAGAAGTGTATTCCATCCTTACCTTCCTCTGACAGAAGGTGGAGCAGTAGTTGACCTTGTGACATCCTGTACACTCACTCATCGCCATCCGGCCACAGTTCACACACATCTGCTGCAGATCAAAAACAAGAAAACACAGGAACGCATGTGAATAGAACTGGAACTAATCCACTCGGCAGACTTTACGTTCTATCTCAGCGAGAGTATGTTTCTCTTTATGTACATTATCCTGTTTCATTTCCTGTCATCTCATGTGTGTGTGTGTATGCGTGTGTTTGCGCGTGTGTGTGTCCTACGTTGATGATGATCTCCGTGATTTCCGAGCTCCTCTTGGCCTCCGAGTCATCCGTCTGCTGGAACGGAATCGAGTTCTGAAACGACTGACTGAGAACCTAAACACACACACAAACACACACACACATATACACACACACACACACACACACACACACACGAACACACACACAGACACACACACACACCTTATTAGTATTATTTTGAGTTATTATTTACTGTGATCAAACTGTCTAAACTTTGTTGTCTGTTAGAATCTATATAAGGGAAATAAAAAAAGATTCATGATTGGGCATGTGAGCATGCACTAACCAGCCATAACATTACAACCATTGACAGGGGAAGCCAGAATATCGAGACATTGATTTTCTCGTTACGATGGAACCTGGCAGAAATGTATATGAAACCGGAGGAACTTTGAAACAGCCCAAATTGTAATACCTAGATGACTGAGTCAGTGCTTTTCCAAAACTATAGGTCCTGTATTGGTTTTCCTGGGTTCAGAGGTTACCGTGTTTCCCCTAGCCAGAGGCTGCAGCTTATTTTGTCCTTTTATTACGCTCTTCCTGAACGTTTGCATTCACCATTCATCAATTGCCGCTTGGTCCGTTAGCTTAATGCTAACATGCAATGGGTATTGCTAACTACATGCTACAAAATTAGCATTGATGGCGCAACCATAATCAAACAATAAACATGTACAGCTGACAATGTATGTGTCAGAACACATACACAATGCTGACCAATTTTTACGTCTGCCGGTGTCTAACAAAATAAGAGCGTTTACAATACTCTGCCCGGCAACAGGAAGTAAAAGTATGTGCTTATGAACCAAAATAAGTGATAACATTAAATTTGAACAGCTTTTCTCTCTGCTAGTTATTTATTAACAGTTATTTATCTCAAAATATGTAAATAGAGTAAGCGTAAGATTTTTATTCATTGACGAATGGAAATGTATTTTGATACGTAAATACTTATTTATTTGTTTTTAGTTATTTATGTTGAGATAAGATATTTAGAGTGATTAATCATTTGCAAATGGTGATTTATTCATATTTGTAAATAGTTGTTCCTGCTGACCTAAGATAGAAGACGGTTTCTCATTTGCCATAAATGGAATAAGTGACACTCTTTTGTTTCACTCGTTTATTAGTGAACTTTTGTCACATGCTGTGCTGCGCCGCCACCGCAATTAAATTCTCCCAATTTCTGTGGGAAACTGGGTTAGTATGTACCAAAGTAGCCTAAAGAAGGACAAACGGTGAACCGGTGCCAGGGCGATGGGTACAATGGCTCATTAATGTGTGGGAGGAGCTTACGCCAGCCAACAAAGAACATCTGCTGTCGTTTCTGACAGGAAGGTGTCAGGCAGGTGGTTTTAATGTTATGGCTGATCTGCCAGAGGCATAATCGTTTGTGTCTCACCTCTTTCCTCCCTCCTTTGACCGCTAACGCGTCCCCCGGGGAGTTCTTAGCCTGTTCGATCAGCGCCTTCAGCTGCTGCACGTTGCTCAGGAGCGTGTCGGCCAGCTCCTCCAGGTACAGCCAGGTGTTCTTTTGCGATTCGTTAACTGCCGGGCCCACCCCTCCGACAGACCCCACTTCCAGCCCGCTCTCCATCCCCACCGACGGGGACGCCATCGTCGTCATCTTGGCCTGAACCGGCTGAGGAGTCACGGCCAGTGCCGGCAACGCCGTGAGCACTGAGGGGGAAGAGAGGAGGTTTTTATCTGTTACACGAAGAGGAGGGTAGAGACCTCACAGGAAATGGGGGGGGGGGGGGGCTGAAAAGAAGGGGATTACAAGTAGATGTTCATGGAGTCATATCATGAGGGTCAAAGTGCTTTCTAATACATGAATTCTTTAGTAGTTCCTAGTTATGGTAAATTATGTGGGGAAAACAATGACCTTGACCTTTGACCTAAATCTCATCGATTCATCCCTGAGTCTGACTTGAGGTTTGGGCCAAAGATGAAGATTGAGATTTTAGTCTTCACACAAGGAAAGCATAACCCTGGCACAGACGCATTCTTTTGTCAAATATGGATTATTATTACAATTTCGTTAAGAGATTTCAAATTAATCTCAATTTGAAATTTTATCCAATTTTGAGAAAAAAGTCAACTAAATCAAAAGAAGATTATTTTTCAACAGTAAACAAGGTGCATTATATTTGTTGAAAACTCTGGAGCAGCTATTTTATTTGTGACATTCTGACCGTCGTGTACACGTTGCAATGGCGACAAAAACGGGACTTATTTGTCAAAGATTGTTTTTTTTTTATGTATAAGAAAAATACCTATAAAGATTTTATTTATTTTTTTAAGCCTGGTCTGCGTAATGGAGAGAGCGCGGCATCAATTCACCGTCAGGCCTCTTTTGAAGAGCCACGTTGATGGGAAACTTAGGCGGACCCCTGCCGGGGCGGTAGGGGTCTGGACAGATCCGGGTCACTGTGTCTATGTCCTCCTCCATACATTTAGTCCTGACCTACATACGGCATGTATTCCTGCGGCGGCGGATTTGCTGTCAGCTCTGCGTTCCGCTGAGAACCGTGGAGTCCAGAAATAGCTGCTCATCCATCACAGGCTCTGGTTTGAACGAGTCCAGCGGAAGGCTTCCTGTGCTCCCAGGTAAATGTGAAGAGAACACTCGCTTTCACCGGACTCTTATTTTCATAATAAACTCCTGGAACGTTTCCCTGTGATCTCCGAGAACCGCAGTTCCCAAACGGGGACGCTCGTATTCCTAGAGGGACTTAAGGGCACAGCAGGGGGAATATGAGATTCTTCTATACGTTGGATTAAAAAAAAAAATCAGTCATACATAATTCTTCACAAAAACTGGGGCACCGCTTCACCGGGAAGATTCATTGTGGACTTTTAGCAAATCATTAATAAGCTGCTATAATTCATTGCAGATAAAGGGTAAGAGAAACTTGTTGCTTGCCAAATACTGAGCGCACATGGCTCAGAATAGGAAGTGCTGCAGTAACTTGCTGCTGCCAAATAGTGAACCAAACCCCGATTATTGTTTATAAATGTTTTTTTTTAATAACTTACACATTGTTTAGAACCTAACTAATAACCCAATTATAAATCATACGGCAGTCTTATTGTAAAGTGTTATGAAATTTAGAATAATGAGAAAAGAAAAAAGAGGAAGGATAATTAAAAAGGCCAGCATAAATCCAGTGAGCCAAATTGAATTCCATATTTTGAATGGGATTAAAACTGCTGTACCACCGGAAATACACCTTTGTTTCCAGAAGCCCCACCCTCTTCAGGAAGTGATCAACCTCCACCAATGACAAATTGACGATACAATTTAAAATAGATAGATAATATAATATCTATATCCATCTATAATAATGTAGATAATAATTATCGCAGACTCGCCAAGATAAACCCAAACATGGCCGACACCTGTGACAGACTGTAATCTCCCTCATACGTTTTGGTCGTGTTCCAGACTGGGGGAATACTGAAAATCTTATTTCAGGGTTCATTTCAATGATTTTAGGGGGAATTCATGGAACCTTTCCCGGAGATTGTCTTATTTGGCAAACCTGAAGCTGGCCAAAATCTCACAGCACAGCCATATAATCTCATTAACCTCTGGCACTGGAGTTGTGGATGATAATTTTTGCTGCCGGGATGCAAAGCCGGGACTAAATGAACCCAGGAGTCAGGAGGTCCGATACGGGAGGATCTGAAACCTCAGAAGCATTTTTGCTGACGTAGAGGATTTTGACACCTTCATGTTCCCTTTGATCTGGAAGAGCTTCTTTAGAAGGTCTCCTCCGGAGCTGCTCTAAGTTCCTTGGGCTAAAGCCCCTACAGGTGGTCCTATGATGAAGGAGGTCGCCGTGAATGAGAGAGAGTCGCAGCCTGATTTACGAGTCGAAACCCCCCCCTCCCCCTCCCAAAATCTAAGGCCGTGGTTCTCAGCTGGAAATCAATGGACCCCTTTGTCCTGTTGGGAATTGAATTAGTGCCTCAGGAGAGGCATATCTTGAAATTCCCCACGGTGTCGTTCATGAATGATGGGAAAAGGAAGCATGAGACGGACGTGCGGCAGCAGCAGCAGGTACTGGTGTTGGATCAGCCCGTCGGCTGGCGGCTGCAGATCGACCCACATTTCCCACAGTAAATCAATGCAGCATCAACCCGGTTAGACATGATCAACCCGTCTGAGGCAGCCAACTCATTACGCCGGAGCCCTCAGCGCCGCGGGAAGAGAGCACCGAAAAGAAGGGCAGAGAGGAAAACGGTCCGATGTAGAAGTGACAGGAAGGACGCAGGAAGACAGCGCCGGATCTTACCTTCTGTGCTGGCGAATACTTCGCTCTGCGCTGTGCTTTCGGAGATGATGGCGGCCGCGGCAGTGGCGTCGACACTTGGAGCTCGGTCAAAGGTGAAGGTGCTGGAGGTGGTGAACTGTCCCGATGGAGACATTGTGACTGAAGGGGGGGGGGGGACACATACATTCCAGTATCAGTAACCTTTAAAGGTTCAAAGATCGAAAAAACATTCTGCATATATCGACAGATTTTTGTGCATTTAGGCGCCCTAACGTGTGAAATAAAGGAATGAACACGTTTCTCCTCTGCTGCTGCGTGACGCAGAGACACGGCTTTCCCTCCAGCCACGCGTCAGACTGAGGTCATTTGACGTACATGTGGTCCCGGGGGCCAGCGTGATGTTTTTGGTGGCAGGAAGTTGCTTTTTGGGAGAATTGCCCGAAGGCTCGTTGTCTTTCTTCCGTCTCTTGTACGGGACAAAGAGGCGGACTGGACCCGTCTGTGCCGAGCAGAGAAGAAGAAGAAGAAGACAGACAAATCAAAGACAAGCATCAGACAAGAGTGATCGTTAATTAAACATGTGACTTTTAGATTAAAAAACACACAAACACAAAGAATCAGTTTTTCCTCCAGAAGATCCGGGTCGAACAAAAGAGAGGGATATCCCCGAAACACTCCAATCCCCTGAGTTGTACGAGTAATTCCCGCTGATTGAACGCCTCAAATTAAATGTGAAAAACATTTATTCATAAAAAAGTTCCCTTTAGTGAGTAAAATATGAACTATCAGAGTAAAGGTCGTAGATCTCCGCGAATTAACTCGTATGACCCAATTTGGAATAAAACGGACCAACAGTTATGAAGTTATGTCCAAAATGCTGTGGTTTTTTTTTATTGTAAAGAGCTCCCCCTAGTGACCAAAATGAACCATTAAAGGAAAACCCTATTTTGGGTCAGATTTGGAGTACTGCTAGCCCCGTAGAGCCGTTTGAAGCTAAACAAGTGCATGGATGTGATCAGGGAGTGAAGCGTTTGGGGTGGAGGGTGCCACTTTGCAAAAGCCACAACTGTGTTCTTGAATCGTTCCTTTGTGAAGTTTCTCTTCTCTTTCAATTTGCCAAAGGGAAAGATTGTTGAGATGGAAGTGAGGCTCAAAAAGAGGAATAAGAGTTTGGTTCAGATCAAAACAATGTGCCGACTCTGTCCACTTAAGCTGTAAGGGACAATTCCAACTTAATTGATACTGACATGTCATGACATATTTAGACAAACTCAATTTACCATGCTGATGTTTTCTGCAACCAGAGTGTCTGTTTCCTTCGTACACTGAAATGAAAGGAGATAATAACGTAAATTTCATATATAACATATGTTGTCAGAGGAATTGACCTGTTAAATCCCTCTGATAACACAAACAGGTTCAGTTCATAACAAATCAGAGACCAACGGACAAAAGAGATGACCCGATCAGAGCCTCAGACGCGGCCAGCAGTCACAAACTAGTGCGAACGTTTGAGGCTCTCCGTCTGATATTCTAAATGTTTTTTTCACCCTTCAAGGCAACACAGATTATAATCTTGTCTGCAGCTTCATCCTATGCAGCTACAAAGAGAGAAAGTCGTATAATTTGGCTCAGAAGTATGCAAACCGTCATTTGTAGAAGGTTTTTCGATAATCTAACGTTACAACTCTAGCTTTATCCTTCACTTCACTCCAGGCAGGTTGGAGGGGGCTGACTTACCACTATGAGGTCATCACAGCAGGCTGCACAGGTACAGGAGGCGGCGTGAGGGTTGAGGATGCGCTCCTGCACAGACACAAACGCACACACACCTTGACGCTTCTGTCCAAAACGAGCAGATCTGCGTTCAGACTGAATGTGGAGTTATGCACGTATGCGGTACTCCGCTATGGCGGCGCAGACGTTTGACTGCTGTGGTACCTGTATGAGGCAGAGCAGAGGTCTGCCAGCGTATCTGATACTCCTCTTCCAGTCTTTGCTGCTCGCTCTTCCTGCCAGACCTTCAAACTCAGTGGGAGTGAACCACTGCTGGTTGTGTCTGACGCAGCGACCTTTACCTCCTGCACAAAACACACATCTCCGTCAGAGCGGAGGCTAGCAAGAGTAACGGCACCACTTAACAAAAAGACTACCTTTATAAAAGGTAATAATCTATCAGCTGTTTATGATTGGATTATTTATAAGTCCTTAGTTAACGTTTAAAAAACAGCTTATAACACAGCTCTATATTTATCAATGCGGGTCACTATTTGGCAATATCGAGTTAGCAGTGCAGATACGGGGGCTCACTATTTGGCAAGCATCAGGCGACATCTGATACCCTTTATAAATGATTTTAAAAAAATGTTTACAACTTAATCAGTAAACCACCTACAAAACATTTATAAATCCTTAAAAGGGGAATATTTTTGTAAAGTGGTACCGATTAACTACGTTCACCGTTGTCCCCGACAGCAAAGGCATATTCCCGAAAGAGCCCCCAACCCCCTAGTGAATAAAATATGAACAATTAGCGTGTTAGCTTTAATAACACTGCTGCACATCTGCACCCTCAGAACTTTTGCTGACTCTCTAACTGGACTATCTTAATTTATGACATAAATGCGTTTAGAGATCGGACTCTTTTCCTTTTTGGGAGATAAAGCTCCCCTATTGTCCCAAAATCAATCCAGTTCTTGTGTGATTTAGAAACAACGTAAACGAATGATCTTGGCGGAACATGGGGATAAACATGACGGAGCACGATGTGTTTAGGGACAGTTGGAGGGCCCGAGCAGACAGGAAGTAAGAACGGAATTATTCCATCGATGATGATCAGTTGAATCGGATAATACCTGTGTCAGTCAAAGGTTTGCACAGAGTTACTCAGTAAGTGAAGGTGAGTCCAAACGTTCGACTCATATTCTGTATCTACTGACTGACGATGACAGAAACTGATTCACAAATAATCCTGGTTTACTTGAGATCAGTTAAACGGATCTGTACATGTGTGATCACCTGATCCTAAGCGGCTCTTGTAGAGGACTCCACTTGTGTTCCTGCAGCGGACTAGTAACTCGTTATTGAAGACGGATGGGTCCCAGTTGTACTTGGAGCAGGCGTCTTTGTCATGGGGGGCACTCAGCGGGGTGGGCGGAGTCTGTGGGCCTGAGGGATGTTCGGGAGGATGAATGAAAGAGATCTGGATTAGTCTGAGGTTTTGGTGGAATTCAGTGTCTTTTCTTCACAGTAAGAAAAACTCCATACCACCACATCCTCTACACGCACACGCACACAAACACACATGTACCTGATGTCATGGCGGTGGCAGACTTGAGGCCAGCGGCCTCCACGATGCTTCCATCAGTGTGGACCACGATCAAAGTGGCCTTCTGGGTGCTGAGACCTTCACCCAGCTGAAGGGTTGTCCTCCCGCTCTGTAACAGGACCACACACACACACACACACACACACACACACACACACACACACACACACACAGACACACACACACACACAGATGTTAACGCCGGGGTTCCCACACCTTTTATAACATCACATTTATACTGTACCTTGCTACACATACAAATACACTAATCAGCCAAAACATGAAAACCACTGACAGGTTAAGTCAGTATTAACTTTGATAATATTGTTACAAGTGCACCTCTCAGTGGGTGGGATGAATCAGGCAGCAGGTGAACATTCTGTCATCAAAGTTAAAAATGGTGGAACCAAGAAAAAATGGGCAAAAGTGCAGACCTCAGCAAATCTGACATGGGTCCAACTGTGATGGCTTGACAACTGGGTCAGAGAATTCCCAAAACTGCAGGTCTTATTAGGTGTTCCTGGTCTGCAGTGGTCAGTACCTTTAGCAGGTAGGACAACTGGTGAACCAGACACCGGGTCATGGGTGTGATAAAAGTAGTTTGGTACCACTTCACAATAACCACGTCCTGTATAAAGGACTCATAAATGGTTTATAATTAGGTTCTAAATGAGGTTGTAAACACGTTATAAGTCATAAGTTAACGGTTATAAACAGTTGATTACATAGCTCTCAATTTTTCAGTTTGGGTCACTATTTGGCAATGCCGTACTACCAGTACATATAAGTGTGCCCACTATTTTGCAAGCATCATGTCTCTGATACCCTTTATATTGCAGACCCTTCAGAACGCAGGGCTAACTTGCCAGCAGAGTCGGCAAAACTGAGCAGTTGCAGCAGAGAGACCATCAGTGGGTCTTGACCTACCAGCATGTGTTCTGGGAGGCTTCCTGATGTGGCAACCGTTGTGGTAAAAACATTGTCCTCTGCAGTGTGAACGTCACTCACCGTCACAGACGTCACCTCTGAAGGAAAAGATTGAAATATTTGATCATTACATACATATTCACGTTCAAGTACTGCAGTACTTGTGAATCGCACCGATTAAAGTACCGAGCCCGCATGGGTCGTGACCAGCTCCTCAGTCGAGTACGCTTTCATTTATGTCACGAAAATAAATTTGTTTATTTAACCCTGCTGTAATCGTCTGAGTCAAACAAAAGCTTTATCGGTTATCCGCGACACTTCAAACTTTGTGCCATTCTGTGTTAAACCGCAAAGAAGTAAAAATAAGAGCCTGCTATTTGCTCATTCTGTTATTTTAACTGGGAAGAGAAGGTGACTTGATCCTGTTACCTACCTGTAAAAGCACACTTTTCTTAATTTATAAAGCATTCAAGATATGTTCCGTTTAACTGGAATAAGAATAAGAAACAAGGTATTTCTACGTAAGTGACAAGTACAAGGTGCATATCATGCAATCTACATACAATTAGACCTCAATATAAAAATGAGAATGCAATATAATGATGAGAATGAGAATGTGCATAAAAGAAGCATAAAACTGGAAGCTGGAGAAACCTAGTGTGCAATTCAACATTAATATCCAAATATATTCAGGTTAAATATTATTAATACTAAACCTGAATAAATTATCATAATTCCACAGCATTTCGAAAACCACCCATTAAGATGACGCGCTAACTCAGTTTACTTAATTTAAGCTTAATTCATATGTTATAAAACATCTTATGAGAAGAATATGAAAGAATGGCTGTCATTGAACTTAAAAAAAAAAAGTTGTGCAGTGGGCTTGCAGAGAAATCTAAAATAAAGTTGGAATTTGAAGTTTGGTTGGTTTCTTATACGATGTGTTTTTGTTGCCGAATTCCGGAAAACATACTTATTCAGCAAATGTTGTACAAGTTCCGTGTTGTACCTCAAGTTTATTATGTACACAGCTTTGAAATGACTAAATGGCACAATAATATAACGGTGTTTGGCACCAGGATAATTGTTACAATTGTTATTGTAGATGCAATTATTGAAGAGTTGAGCATTTTAATTTTGGAATGTAGACATATTTGCTTTGTTGATCTGAAATTAAATCAGTATGGATCTTTTTTTCCCCGATAAACTAACATCTGATCGAGTTTTAGCGCCACCCCGCTCATCAGCGGCCTGCAGCTAGCTAAAGCCCGCCTTGCCTGCGAATGCTGCTTCGGCGTCGTCCGGGTTCGGCAGAGATTCGGTTTCCAAGTCGATGTTTCCCGGCTCCGCCATCACAGTCATCCTGGTGACTTCGGCCTCCGACTCGGTATCCGAGCCGTCCTCCGGCGGCATGTCGATGGGCGGTTCGCCCAGCCCGAGCGCCTTCGTTGCCGAGTCCGCCTCGTCCATCCTATCGTAGAACGACAAGAGCCGAATATGAACGAGAAGCCTCGGGGGCAGAGCGGGGTCCGAACGCAGCCGAGTTTCGCACGAACCAGGGAAGGAAAGCATTCACGGAACTAATAAGCTGCAAGAATGAGCGATGTTTATATGTGAAATTAATACAAACAACAAAGGATCGGACGAGCCGTTCCGGAAAGGGTACGGCCTGTCGGCTGTTTGTTTCTCGTCAGGAAAGGCTTGTAGCGGAGACTTCCGGAAAGACCCGAGAGGACCCGAAACGTTCAAAACACAACACAGCACATCACAGCACGGAGAGAAAAAGATGATCAAAATCAGGGCTTGATGTCCTAAGCAGATGATATAGATATAAAAAGTCCACCACTACAGTACTCACTAATTATTAGAGTTGAAAATAATACCTATTTTTAGACTCTGTATGTTTTGATTGTATACAATACACAGTGAAAAAAAATCGCATTGAAGATGACACCATTACTTCTTAAATGAAACATTTGTGGGTTGAATATATGATGTATTCACTAAAATATTTCCATTTAATTCTACCTTTTCTGATATCTGATTTAGGATTAAAATTATGTGAAATGAGTAACCCTTTGCGCAATAATGATTTAAAGGCACGATAATATTTCACTATATGAAGATATATATTTAGAGGTGCGTCTATAATTTTTCCACTTACTTTACTATAGCAGAGTGCCAAGTAGCTAATTATATTTCCCAATAAGAACTTTCTGGTTAAAAACAGCATTTAGGTCTACATGGAACATGAAAACTGAGAAAAGCAAACGGCCCTGACCCAATGTTTATTATATCATTAAACAGCTCAAAATGATGGGATTTGTTGTTGCTGTTGAATAAAGCTGATAGATTTCAGTCTTGAGACTTGTGACTTTAGCCAGCTGTTTGTTTTGTTCATATGTTTGCCACAAAACCATGACCTAGAAAGCACATAATGAGTGATGATAATGAGAGTGCTGGATTTGTGTATGTAGCTCTTCATATTATTTTAAGGAGGCAAGGCATATGTCTCAAAGGCAGATGAATGGAATGCATCAGCTGTCAGCTTCAAGGTAAGGGAGTAGATATGGAGAAAAGTAGAGGGCTGACTGCAAGAAAATCAAGGACAGGCAGAACAGAGAGTAAGAACAACAGGTTTCCCTGACACTGGTGCGATATGTGTTGATATCTTTAACTCCACCGACATGTTTTAAAACTTTAAAAAATAGCTACACATTTTTTTGGATTGTAAGCAATTATATATACGGCATGTAGCAAAAACATAATTCAAGTTTTAAAAATAAATTAAAAATCTTATTTTCTTGTTTGTCTTTGTTTTCTGTTACCTGTAGATGTAATGTGTAGACCAGAGGAGGCTCATCAAAATACAAAAGGAGTAATTAGTTGAAATAAACCATGACCAAATATCATTTATAAAATATTTTTTATATCCTCTTTGGAAAAAATCCATTAATTCGTTCAGTTCATAGATTTAATGTCTTCTGATGTGCCGCTTTCTTAATGCTGATCTGCTATTGGCCAAAACACGTAAATGATGCTCTGTTAGGGTGTCGTCCGTAACCAATAAACACCCAGAATTAATTATTGACATGGCATTGGTCCAATGACAAAGCCCCAAAATGTGATGTAATGGCGGTAAAGGAAAAATTGATTAATTGATTAATATTTTTAATATTACTAAACATATACATATTATTTAGGCCTTTTCCGAATAGGTTTAATTAATTTAAAGTTTAATTCATTCTTTAGCTGTTAGCTTCTTAGTTGAGCACTTAGCTAGAAGATCTAAAAAGTTTACTAGCAAGGATGGATTTGCTAGTATGGATGGACGAGGCAGTAAATGGCAGCGAGAGTGATGGCGGAGAAGAACATCTTGTGAACTATTTGTTGTCGCACTTTGGACTACTCAGAAGCGGTGAGTCCACAACAACAATTATTGCTTCCAGTGTTTTATCTTTTTTTTTACGCTTTTTGGATTTTTGTAGTTGTTTTGTTGCTGCGTCTGTGTGTTTTCGTCAGGTAACAAGTGACAAGGATTTTAAAATGGGGTTGTAAAAACATATATATGATCAGGAATCGTAGTTAAAGAAAGATTTAATTTCTGACTTATTTAAAAAAGCCAAAGGTTGGTCGTTAATACTATGTGAAATCCAAGTATATATATATACATACACTGTATGAAAGGGTTAACTTTCTACGCGAATGCTAACAGACCCAAGAGAATTAGCAAAATTAGCAAATTGTCAAGCTAATTAACATTAGCTAGCTAACATTGAAGAATATGTAAATTTAAGGCCATAAGTGAAAACACTCAATGCTACTTAATATTTCAGAAAGGTTACAGCACCTCTATCTCAAAGAGGTATTATTTCTTAACATAAATGTTTTTATAATAACAATTTTAACAGCAAAGGAAGAAATATGTGCAGCATTGAAACAGACTTGAGATTTGGTGACTTTATAAATACATTTAAAGTCTATACTGCATTAATAACACAGGCCGGCATAAGAAACGAAAAAGGAATGAAATCTCAAGCCCACATAAAACAGATGGATTAAACGTAAAAGCACAAGTATATTATAAGAGCAGTGTGAGATGAGTTTGCAAAGTGTAGTTTAGTTTAGAATAAAAGTAGTGGCTGAATGTGGACCATGTAGGTTTGAAAGTAATTCATTAAACAAAGAAGTAATGACTAAAACCAAACTACAAAGATTAAAATAAACAACATTGTGCTGTAGAAAATTATGGACAATGTAGAAGAATTTCTTCTTTTTGTTATTGTAAAAGAATGAAACAAAATGCATCTGTTTTCCTATTAATGTCCAGTTTCTCTTATGGTTTTGTGTTTCTACTTGTTGAATCACAGTTAGAAAACTGGATCCCTGAATTGATCGCACAGATATTTGCAGTGTCTGAAGGCTTTCATCCAACATTAAAATGTTTGAGATATAAAAAAAAATAATTCCACGCAGTAATTACCTGATTATTTGGTTTGAATTCTACTATTTTACTTTGAAATATCATATTTGATTTTATATGTTATTATATATTGGATTTGAACTCCTTTATATATTTATACATTTATAAAAAGATTTTGCATGCAAATTGTTACCAAGTTTTACTCAGCTTTTTTTTAATTTTGAGTAAATCTCACAATATTTTCAGCCTAGATTCAACAGGTGGGTCTTGTGTGATGACCATATGTGACCACTGGGGGGCAGCTCACACACAGCCAACGAACAGTCTGGTGATCTGATCCCATGTCAACATAAGCAGTGCTCACTGATTCAATTCACCCAGAATGAATTCATCAAGCTAGTTTAATTCTTAGAATCGATTAAATGAGATCATTTGAACAATAACGGTGTCAGAAGTAGCCGCTTTCAGATTCGAGTCGTAACATTCACTAAAATGTCTTCTATGACTGATCTTGTAATATCACATTTCTTAGTACATCATGATTTGGCACTAATGCTGTCTATCCGTAGGGGGTCAAAGGTCACGCAGTGTCAGTGTGAATTCACTATGATGCAAATGTGAGACATCATTATTGTCATGTGTTTGTGTGTGCTACGGTAATCCTCCTGTGTCTCTGTGTTGTAATCCACCTGTATGTGTGTGTGCGAGTCACGTGTGTGTTAGTCACGTGTGTGTGTGTGTGTGTGTGTTGAGCATGCCACCTGGTGTGAGACTGCAGGAAGAAAGGAATGGTGTATGATTTTCGGTCGGCAGTAGAGAACAAGAAGTAATGCAGTTAGAGCACTGAGAACAAGACAGGCACTACATTTAGTGGAGCAAGACAGTTTATTGGTGGTTACTGTTCCTCAGGATTATTCTGGTGGTTCCTCCCAACCTTAACCATCTCAGTCTCCAGTTTTTCATCTTTTTTTTCCACAAGTCCCTTTGGAGCGTCAAGGATGAGATGCAGCAGCGACAGTAGGTGCCGACGTGGATTGCGTAGTCTCAGTCTGTGTGTGACTGGTCCGTGTTCTCCCAGCAGGAGGAGCTGCAGCAGCAGTCTCTCTGGCCCTCACTGAGGCCACAGATTGTCTAATTAGATTAAGCAAGGCTTTCCTCAGATAATCATTTAGCCAGCTCCTGTTTCTCCTTCTGATGGAGCGCTGCTGGTGACTGTGAGCTCGCTTGCTTGAAGGTCAAGCTAAATTTCACAAAAAACTGACTGGATTTTGGACTAAATTGTTGCTCAGGTCTGCAGACTGCCGGCTGAGGATCTGTTGCTGGGTTATGGGCTGTTCTTGGAACTGTGAGTGTGACACACCTCAGGGTAATCGGACTGCTACTAATACCTGCTGCTGCTAACAGGAGGCGATGGGGGAAGTTTCTGTAAGTAAAGCCTTTCTTCTCCGTGCTACAGTAGGGAACAATAATGTGTTAATAATATTTTTTTTTGTTCCTCATTGTTGAGGTTTGTTTATTCACATCTTTCACACAACTCCAGTTTGCCTTGTTTCATGTGAGTGTTAGTTCTTTAGTAACTGATTAATAGAGAGATGTATGACAAAATACATCATATTTACTGTTTTTATAAGAGAGTATTAGCAGTTTGGTTCTTCCTGTCATAAAGTGGATCTCTTTGTGTTTTTTGAGCAATGAGCAAAAAAAAAAAAAAAAAAGTTTATTCACCATTTGGTCCCAATGACGTGTTCAGCCCTCTTTCTGTCCTTCAGCCTTAAAAAGGCTGCTTCTCTCTTGGTCAGATTAAGACTCGGCTGACTGATTGACACAGATTATAGCTAAAGGCACAGAGGTCAAAACCTTTGGAGAACAAGTATAAAGGCTTTTAGTTCACACACTAACGTGCACAATAATCTACAAGACACACATGTTCAGATTGAGTCTCAGTGTGTTCAAGGTGAACTGACAGTTGAGTTCTACTTGCTGCTGGTCCAACAGTTCTCGGCCGTCCTGATTCACAGCTACAACACCCTCAGTGTAACAGGTTTATTGGGAAAATATACTAATAATGAGCTGTTTGAGCCTATTCAATGAAACAGATTATTTCTGTAACTATTATTTCTTCCCAGCGCGACCCAAATTGCTTAATTGAATGACTACTGCAGCCTCCAAACATTTGCGCTCCTTCACGGCGAGCTTCTTCGATACTTCGATGTAGAAGGGCTTGTGTTTGATGAAATCCATCTTACCATCTACGCGCTGCAGGTTTCCTGCACCGGTGGAAGCAACATAGTCCCAGATAATCATTAATATATATATATATTCATGCATACATATATATGTATATGCTTTATTCTTCTTCCTCTGCTGATCCGTAGGCCTGATTACTTACATTTTCCGAAGTACTTGGATTATTCTGAACCTAATGGAGTTGTAGTTTGTTTGTTGTTTGTCTGGTTTAATGTTATTTGGGTCAGTAGTGGGGTCCGTTCTGGCGCCATGGAGCCCTTATGCACATTTAGAAATTGTTCTTATTCGTCTTTCGACTGTTCCTTTGGAGGTTGCTACAGCGGCTCATCTGTTTCCATCCACTGGCGGTACCCTGCTGGCCAACAGTACCAGTGATGGTGTTAGTTTACCTGATCTGGTTTGGAATCAATTTGTTGTACCTCATATTGATTTTGCTATAGTTTTTATGCCAGATACCCTTCCAGCCCCCATTTCTGCCGGCTTGGGACCAAAAGCAGGTCACTGGATTGTGACCTTTTTTTGTTTCAGGGTTATAGACATTTAGACATTTATTTATCAACAGATAAAATTAGTGGTCGTCTGCTGCGAGGGTGAGTCTACGAAGGCGGGAACAGCGCTGTGACAACAACTGATTGGTTAAAGTGCGCTCTGATACGAGATGCCGTTGAGGCGTTTGAATAATGTTGCAGAGGTCATTAAAAGTAGAATTTTATGTTTAATATGGGGAGGATTTGCATTGTGTTGTAAAAAGTGTTCTTGTGTGATTTGGGTATTGCAAACAGCTGATATCTTATATTTTACCAGTTAATCTGAGATACAATGGAGGTTGAATAATTCTCTTTTGAACTGTCTGTGGCTCTTCAGTAACTGTGAGATGAGATGAGCAGGATACTAAACACTTTAAAAGTAGTCTTTCTGCCCAGGACAAAGAGGTTTTAATCAAGACCATTCAACATTAAATTTGATTGAAAGTTTTGACTTTTACCAAATAACCCAGCCAGGGCTGCATCGAGGCTTCTAGACATTTCATCCCCGTTAATTCCACACCCCAAATCACAATCAATAAAAGTCTAATCAAACAAATAATGTGTAACCATCATGATGTGTAATTGCATGTAAATGTATAGGAACACACTCCTTGTGGTAATAAGTAAGAATCATTTATTTATTTATCTCTGAACGAGCAAATCTGTCTTTTCTCTGACAGTCACAGAGTCCGTGTCAGACCAGATCTGCAACTTGGGTCGTCCTCTGAGTTTGCGTTTTTATTTGAACGGCCTCTGTCGAGTCCCGGAGGAAGGAGACATGGCCAACAACTCTATTCGTGGGTCCAAACATGGCCGACGTGGCGAGGCCAACCATGACGCTGAGTTCAGCTGCTCGCTGCAGGAGCTTCGCTTGTTAATGGAGCTGAGAGGAGCGGAGTCCATAACCAGGATCCAGGAGTGTTATGGAGATGTTAGCGGATTATGTGCCAGACTGAGGACATCCCCTGTGGCCGGTAAATATGCATATATCATATAAACACATGATACAAGACAGCAGAGCTGAATCCACCGGGACATGAACTTTACATCCCATAAAATATCAGGGTGTCACAGTATGTGTTTATATGTGTTACAGAGGAAACAAAACACAAATTTTTTTGTTGATCAAACACTTTCATGATTTCCCAGAATGTACTGGGACATGACATGACCTTGATATATTTTCAAACCGAGTTTATTTAGAAACTGGTGGTTTGGTCTTATCAGTCAGAGCCGTAATGGTGTGTGGAGAGATAATGACTCACAAACCCAACCCCATGGCAGCAGCATGGCGTCCTTAAACCGTTGGAGGACACATTAGGTTAATTTTGTTTTGAGGTGCTGTTGACTGGTCAAAGTCAACAGTGACCCGCGGCCTCTGTTGATCCTGCTGCTCTGCTCTCTGGCTGGGCTTCAGCCGAGCAGCAGACCAACACGGTGTTTTCCTGCTCATAAACATGTTTACTTTTATAACCAGAGGACACTCAGAGAGTGTATTCCTCCACAAACCACATTTGGGAATCCTTCTACGATGAAACCCTGACCCTTTGAGTGGTTTTGCAGGGACGGATCATGGCCCTCGCCATAGTTGCATTTATGAAAATATAATTCTGGATCCATACCAAGTTCAGGATAAGCCTGAAATCTAATCACATGTTCCATCTCCACATGTCATGACCCACCTTTCCACAAAGTCTGATTAAAATCTGTTCAAAGGTTTTTGAATTATCCTGCTCGCAAACTCTCACGCACACAAACGGTACCGATCCAGTGACCTTTTCTGACTGCAGCTGGCAGCTATAACTAAGAGATGGATAAGATGGTTTATCTTTTTGTTTCTGGGGCAGTTTTTAATTCTGTGAAGTGGCCGTATAGGTAAGACATGTAGCTCTGTGTGTGGATTATCAGACATCATCAGGGAGCTCTAGAGACTCTGGGGAGGCTCTGATCATGTGATCAGTCGTCCAGTCGGATCGGTTATCAGCCCACATATCTCAGATCAACATCAATTGAACTTCTTTTTTGTAGTTTTTTTATCTGAATGTGATTTGGTTTCGGACCAAAGTTGACTGAACTAGTCTTTTTCGTAGTTTTTGAATCACTGCATGAAAGAAATTAATTTCAAATAAACCAACAGGAGTGAGATTAAACGAAATGACATTTTCATCACGTTTTCGTTGAATTGTCCAGCCTTAGTTTAAGAACATTTGAGGAAAATGAATATATCAAATATTCAACCACACGATAAGTAAGCTTTTAAGAACGACCGTAACGATCATAAGCATGTTCTGATTGATCTTAAGCTATTTATCGCCACCAAAGGACGCATCTGCAGTGTTTCTGCCAATATATTAATTAAAAAGCAGTTTTTGAATTATAACCACAATAGAGGGTGATGCTCATCATTACTTATTATAGATTTTAGCTTCCGCTGCTCAAATGTCCCGTGAAACTTTCTACGGTGAGATTTATTGTACATTTACTGAGAGCAGCCTCTGTGGTTAGTTCACCTGGAAAGTTAAGGCTCAACTTAAAACTAGACCTATGCTGTCTTCCCCAAGGGCAAGGGTATATCCCAGAAAAGTCCCCAGTTCCCTGCGTTTTACAAGCCTCTTCATGAATGAACTCCTCAAATCGCAAGTTAAGTTATGTCCACAGTATGTTTCTTATGTTAAAAAAAAAGCTCCTCTTAGTAGGAGAAATATGTTTCCAAGGTAAAATATGAAATATACAAGATAAATTTCCCCAAGTCGATTCATATGCATCAAATTTGGGCAAAATCAGATCCACGGTTGAGAAATTATGGCTGGAAAAACCTTTGGAGATAAAGTTCCCGCTAGTGTCAGAAATGTACAACCGATCTTTCCCGAAATCAATCGGCTTCTTACTCGCACTAAAGTCTATGGAGATAGAACCTGAAAAAGATCCATGAAGTAGTTTTTGCGTTACTGCACTAACATGAAGGACCTTACAGCGGACGCGGTGGCTGAGATGAGGATCCATAA
Organism: Lophius americanus; assembly: GCA_037951165.1. Classification (NCBI taxonomy): domain Eukaryota; kingdom Metazoa; phylum Chordata; class Actinopteri; order Lophiiformes; family Lophiidae; genus Lophius; species Lophius americanus. Next base: position 273,519 of record JBBDHG010000005.1, on the reverse strand, counting down.
TATCCCCGACCTTTCGGCCATATAAGTAATATAGTCATGTGACCGTGCCCAGTTGGATGACCATTGACCCAATTACTACAAGTCCTCATACTATCAATCCTGTGGTCTTGATTTAATCAACATCCTTTTAGTCCTGATTCTGAATGAGAGAAGGATGTGAGGACCGAACGTGAGATTTGTCTCGCCGCAGCCTCGCTGCTCTCTGGACTGTATCTGTGTAAACGGAGTATAAGGTCTCAAGGACGTTATTCTGTGGACCTGCGTTGTATGCTTTGTCTCTATGTGTGTGTGTGTGTGTGTGTGTGTGGGTTAACCTGGCAATGACAGAAGCTCCAGAGCATCCAGGTCCGCTCTGGACCTCACTTATGTCCGTTGAATCCTGGAGGGTGTGTCTTGTGTGTTCTCACACAGAAGATAACCAGAGGAGTTCTTGCAAAAGCTAAATTTAGTCTCCATGATCGGATGGTTGCAGGATTCCTCTAAATTACCAACTGCTGTTTGTCTGTTTCCACATTTCAAATCGAAAGTATTTTCTGTCAACTCTTACAAACAGTTGTTATGATTTCACTCTTGACATGTGAACGTTGTTCTTTAAGTTTGAAACTTTGATGATTGTCCTTTTGTCTGCTTTGCAACACCTCTTCCTCGCCAATCGGTAAAAGTCCTTGGTGTCCAACCTCTCACATAACTCATCCTAGGCCTTTTTCTCTTTGCTGTGCAAATAAAAAACTTCACAAAACTGGTTACGAAATACCCCATAAATCATTAATACACTTTTAAAAGCAACTTATAATACATTTTTCCACAATCAATACTGGTTAGCTTCTTGAAAACCAACAGGTCGCTGTGCCCTTTTTTTTTCTATGAGTTATATCAACTTAGTTATGATTTATAAAGTGCACATAACTACTTAATAAACCTGTTATAAACCATTCATAAAGCCTTTGTAAGGCTAGTCCTATTTTAAGTTGGTGCCAACCTTTTTCTTGTCCCATCCCAGTCATGTGACAGATACCTAAATCTACTCCTATCCCACGAGAACCCCACATGTAAGTCCTGTAAGCCATAGAAAAGAATGTCAGCCTCTAGTGTGTCTCAATTCCCCGGTAGACTCCGAGTGTCTCATGAGTCTGCACTTTGACATTTTACTGCTCATCATTAATTCATGCGGTCTGTCCATCTCGCATACCCTCAGTAAACACCTTCGACGCTTCCAGTCCTGTTGCCAGAGAGAAGTAAAATGTCAGAAACAGCTTGAAATCGGTGGAAAAATCCATCACACTGCTTTACTTGTGTATTTGTGTGTGTGTGTGTGTGTGTGTGTATGTGTGTGTGTGTGTGTGTGTGTGTGTGTGTGTGTGTGTGTCTGGTGACAGCTGGGGGGCAGAGTCATTAACGTTTAGTGTAATCCCACTGACCTGAAAGTATGGAACACCAAGTTTTATTTTTAAGACAACATGATGAGAATTGTTGGGTGAAAATTGTGTTCACAACGACGAAGAGCTGCAGTGGATTCAAAGGGGACATTAGCATGTCCCAACATATTCTGCTCCACAGGGGAAGCCACACTTCTACCGATGCCCCAAAAACACCCGACATGGAAAACCATGTGTTAAAAGTAGGTCGACTCTGGTTATATCCCCAAAAAGTCCCTAATCCCCTGTTGTACAAGCATCGCCTATAAATGTGAAATTATGTCGGAAGAAAAAATGAACTATCCCTAGTGTGTAAAATATATAATCTATTAGAGAAAAATATAATGGATACAAGGTATATATCATTGAGATGATTCATATGCAGCAAATTTGGACTAAATCGCGACAACAGTTGAGAAATTATGGCCTAAAAGAAAGAAAGAAAAACTCCCCCTAAGGTGTAAAATGTGAACTTTTAGAGTAAAATATGATTTCTACAAGTTAGATCTCCTCCATTCAATTCATATCCACAGAATTTACACTAAATCCTACCGATGGTTAGGAAGTTATGTCCGAAAGACAGTGTTTTTCATTATATAAAAATCTCTCTCTAGTGAGTAAAAGATGAACGATTAGAGTAAAATATGATGAAAAGAAGATAGATATCCTGGAGATGGTTCATTTGCACCAAATTTGGACTAAATCGTATGGAACTGATTTCTTTTTTAGATTTGAATTGGTTTCCGTGGCCCATAACAAATTCCCAATTCTGTTTTGGGAGAAATACTCCAAAACCTGCCGTTTCTGCAGGTGTTAAACGTAGTGAGCAGAGATGGAGGACATATATGTGACTGCTCTAATGAGATTTGTTGTGTTAAAGCTCTTTCCAGTCATGTTGTCTTCCTTTGAAATGACTCTTCCTCCTCTTCCTTGTCCTCCTCCTCCTCCTTGTTTTCCTCTCAATCCAACTCAGTCCAATTCAAACAACTTTATTTAACCCACCAGTGGCAATTCATTGCGAGCGCCTCATACAAAAACAAACATAGATTTTACAAAGTCAACAGCAATGAGTTAATATTTGTACAGCGCTAACTCCAAATATTTCCTCAGGTTACTTCTCAGACGGGTTTAAATCATAATTATTATTATTATTCACTACAGTTTGTATTCAAGGGGACATATTGTCATGTGATTTTTCTACCTGTGAGCGCGCCCGGCACTTTTGTCCCTATATTTAGCCTGCTGGGCTCACATGGATGTTTGTGTAACCTTACAGGTCAGCACGCCGCCTCATTACATTTATCTCTGAGGCCGAAATTAACTGTGTGGGCTGATCATCATCATCGGTGGGCTGCAGAAGATGTTCAGCGCCACAAAAATCCCATAAGTGTATGTTTGGCAGAAACCTTTTATAAGACGTCATTAATCTAGTAAGATCAGAACATTTTCACAAAAGTATCCTTGTTGTAGAAATCTTTCTTCCGCTCTACTCACCACTGACAGTATGCATTTCTGACTAAATGATGAGGCTCATGGATCCACAAGAGCTAGGCGGAGAAGAGGAGGTGGAGGGTGAACTAGATGGATGGAGCGAGGGTCATACTTAAAGACAGAAGCTGGTGGTGATGAGTTGATCATGCAGGTGTGACAGTGATTGGATGGACGAGGCTACCTGAATGAGTGCAGCTGATATCAGTTGATTCCCCAGACCGTGGGGCAGGTAATCGAGACTGAGCACGTGCGAAAGGTGAGGATAGTAGAGTAGATGAGCATTACTGTGGCCTGAGTGTGTGAGGGGATAGTCTTTCTGACTATCTTTCTGACTATGAGAATGAGGAGCAGGGTCTTGGGTCTACAGGTTATATTCCACATAAAATCACTCGTCTGGCGTAAATCACTGATCAGAACGATTCTCTCTGTGTCTGCCGCTGCAGGTTTAGACGGAAACTCGGAGGACATCGACAGAAGGAAACAGGAGTTTGGACAGAACCTCATCCCTCCTAAAAAGCCAAAAACCTTTTTGCAGTTAGTGTGGGAAGCCCTGCAGGATGTCACACTCATCATCCTGGAGGTGGCAGCCATCATTTCACTCGGCCTTTCCTTCTACAGACCGCCGGACGCTGGCAGACAGAGTGAGTTGTCTTTTTTCCTTCACTTTAGGGTTTATTTATTAGAGTTTCCAAACTCTTAGGACGTATTGAACACGCCATAACAATAGCCCACATATGTATATGCACAGGTATTATATGTGTATTTGCACACATGTACAAATACTTGTAAATAATATAGAAAGGAAAAGAGGAAAGAAAGAAAATTTGTTTTTTTTCTCCTTTCTCTACAGACCACTGATCAGTTTCTGAACTTAAGCCATTTTCCATGCCACCACCTTTGTTGCTGTTTTGGGTCCTGAATAATGTCCATTTCTCGCTGTCCTTTTTATGCATTAATGATTCTATAAATGGCAATTTGTGTATGTATTTTGATATACTGGAATACTGCTATGAAGACGATGTTTTAATTCCTCCTAGTTGAAGTTATGTGTTTGTAAAAGTGAATGAAGAAAACATCACAGCTGTGCAGTGGTCAGGTGATTCAACGCAACAAAACCGTTTATTAAAACTGTCACTCAAACCTTGTTGTGTCAAAAGATGAAAACAGCGTCAATAATGAATCAATATTTTCATATGACCTACTTTCTTGGTCAGGCTTTTAACGAAATCTATTTATTGTTAAGTTGGCTACATTTAAGTCAGTTTTTCACTACTACTATTTTATGTTCGATGTTTTTACATTGCGTCGTTTTTTTCAATTATTTTATGTTTCATGATTCAACATTTAAGTCAGTTTTTATTATTTTACTGAGTTTTATGATCATTTTTTATTTTTATTTTTTTAAACTTTTATTGTTTTTACTGCCTCCAGTGTTTCCTCCTTTTTTGTGTGGAAGATTTATAATAGCATATTGTCAAATTATGTAGTTTCTTGTTGTGAGGACGAGGATGGTGATGGGTGGTTGGGGGTGAGGATGGTGATGGGTGGTTGGGGTTGGGGGTGAGGATGAGGATGGTGATGGGCTGTTGGGGGTGAGGATGGTGATGGGTGGTTGGGGTTGGGGGTGAGGATGAGGATGGTGATGGGTGGTTGGGGGTGAGGATGGTGATGGGTGGTTGGGGTTGGGGGTGAGGAGGAGGATGGTGATGGGTGGTTGGGGGTGAGGATGGTGATGGGTGGTTGGGGTTGGGGGTGAGGATGAGGATGAGGATTGTGATGGTTGGTTGGGGTTATGAGTATTGATGAAGATGGTGATGAGTGGTTGGGGTTGGGGGTGTTGATGAGGATGGTGGTGGGTCGTTGGGGGTATGGATGTTGATGAGTGGTTGGGGTTGGGGGTGAGGATGGAAAGGTCCTAAATAATCACTATGATCATTTTGCCGGTAAGATGCTGCAGGGGCAGGAATAGAGTCGATCAGTTGAAATACATTCAACCCATCCAGCAACATGGCTGTTTTGTTTTGATGGAATAATAGCCTGATGAGCCAAATATAAATAAAGATTTCTTAGTTAATCACCAAAAAAAATCAGACCAAATAAGAATTACATGCAGTTTTCAGTGTTTTGAATGATAACTTCCACTTATGGTCTCTATTTTAGAAGACGGTTAAAAGTTTAACACTAATCAAGAAGTCTAGAGATCTAAAACTCCAGTCCATGTTTGTTCTGCTCAGACTGTGGCAGCGCCGCTGGTGGGTTGGAGGAGGAATCGGAGGCGGACACCGGGTGGATCGAAGGCGCCGCCATCCTGCTATCGGTGGTGTGCGTGGTCCTGGTGACGGCCTTCAATGACTGGAGCAAAGAGAAGCAGTTCCGTGGTCTCCAGAACCGCATCGAGCAAGAGCAGAAATTCACCGTGGTGCGGGGCGGGCAGGTGGTCCAGATCAAAGTGTCCGAGATCGTCGTCGGAGACATTGCTCAGGTCAAATACGGTGAGTCGACAGAAAACGTTTGCGTGCTGCAGAACAGCTGGTGTCCCCGAAAGTTTATCCCGGATCATGGGTGGAGCTTAATATTAACCTTTCTATAGTATTTCCACAAACTTATATTTCATACTTTCAAAAATTCACAGAGTTAAAAAAGGAATGAGGCAAGTTCTGCTGTGGTACCTGTTGACAAAGTGCTGACATCAGATCTTGGGGGAATTCAGGGAAATTACCTCATATTTGATGATATAGCTGGACAAAATAGTAACAAATAAAGAGAAAGTTCCCTGCAAGACCCGAATCTTCCTCCTTCAGTCTTCCTCCTTCAGAAATGTCAAAATTATTGTATTTACTCAATAACAATAATTGTCACATTAACAGCATCGGAATTATAATGACTTGACTTTACCGTAGAAAATAAAGTTTAAAAAGTAAATAACATCTATATATTATTTTTACATCTCTGGTGGGAGCTAACAGTATCATATAATCTTATAAAGGTTGTTTTTAAAAGAGTCACAAGCTTATTCTAGTCCGTTCCGATCAGAATATCACCACCGACACAAGATGTTTAACTACTTCCAGCTGAATGTTTATTTTTTTCCTTTAGTCGTCATTTGATTCAACGATGATGTCACGATGATGTCACGATGATGTCATGATGATGTCACGATGATGTAAACAATGGCCCAGTATGACGACCCGTCGTCCCCGTCTATCCGTGTTTTTCAGGCGACCTCCTCCCCGCTGACGGCATCCTGATCCAGGGCAACGACCTGAAGATTGACGAGAGCTCTCTGACCGGGGAGTCGGATCACGTCAAGAAGAATCTCGACAAAGACCCCATGCTGCTGTCAGGTGCTCCACTCGCCATCATTGGCATCAAATCGCCGACAAAGTTCAGTTTGATCTGACTCGTAAATGTCAGCCAGTTTCCTGCTCCTGTTTTCCCACTGTTAAAACCCTTAAATGAAATAATGGCTCTACTTTTCCCACCATCAACGACCGAAACGAAAACCATAATTCCAGATGTGCATCAGCATCAGTGAAGGGATTATGTTCAATTCATTTAATTTCAGCTTTATTGTCATTACCTCATTAACAGGGAATGTTTCTAAACTGTTCGTTTGTTTTTTTGTCCGGTTGCTATTAAGATTAAAGAAAAGAAAAAAACTGAAGGACTGATATGAATGAAATTGGACACAGATGTAGGTCGTATCCTAGAGACGATCGAGTTTTGGTGACGTCTCGTCATGAGTGACATGATCGACGCATTTACGCTTTTGGAGCTTCTTTTCAATAACGTATAAATTAAGCCTTACGTTACGACTTGTCTGATTGGATAAATCAAATAAACGAAATGAATTAAAACAGAAATTAAATACATTTAAATAGAATAAAATAAAATAGAATAAGCAAAAAACTAAATAAAGTAAAGTAATAGAAAATAGAATAAAGTATAATAATAGAAAATGCAATTAATTTAAACAGAGAAAAAAGAAATACATTTAAATAGAATAGAATAAAATAAGTATAAAGTAAAGAAATATAAAATAGAATAAAGTAGAATAAGAGAAATTAAAATATTAGAAAATAATAGAAAACACAATTAATTAAAACAGAGTAAAATGAGATACATTTAAATAGAATAGAATAAATAAAATAAGTAATATAAAATCAAGTAAAGTGATAGAAAACAGAAAAAAGTAAAATATTTGAAAATGAAAATAATAGAAAATAAAGTAAAGCTGGTTGGAGCGGTAACGTCACCTTGTGGTTCTTCATTTCATTTTTGAATATAGAACCTGAAACAGTGTTATTATCCTAACAATAATTACTATATATAAAAGTATGTTTTTTTTTTTTTACTGTTTGTGTGTACGTCAAAAATAAAGTGAAAATCTTATCTTTCTAGTGCTGTGTTGGAACCTGAGGTGGATTATGTAAATAATTTGACTTCCAGACTTTTATTTTAACATACCCTCAGGAGAAGCTCGCTCTCTCTCTCTCTCTCTCTCTCTCTCTCTCTCTCTCTCTCTCTCTCTCTCTCTCTCTCTCTCTCTCTCTCTCTCTCTCTCTCTCTCTCTCTCTCTCTCTCTCTCTCTCTCTCTCTCTCTCTCTCTCTCTCACAATTCAACAACAATCATCTCAGTTCATATTTACATTAATGCCAAAAATGTAAAGATATATTCTCGTTTGTGTTGGAAGGTTGCCATGCAGAACCTCTTCATCATTCACCTTCCTCGCCTGCTTTGTATCCTAACTGTGTTTACCCCCGGAGGCTCTTTTCAAATATAAACAATCTCTCTCAGGGACCCACGTGATGGAGGGTTCTGGCAAGATGCTGGTCACCGCCGTAGGTGTAAACTCTCAGACTGGAATCATCTTCACGCTGCTTGGCGCCGGTGAGGATGGCGAGGATGGCGACGACAAGGCAGAGAGAGAGAAGAAGAAGAAAGACAAAGACAAGAAGAAAGGGGAAAGGAAGAAAAAGGAGAAGGAGAAGAAAAGTAAGTTCCAAACATGACTCTCATTAACCCTCTCATATCTGATTTCACTTCATTTATTCTTCTTATTTCAGCTTTACTTCACGCGTTGTTCCACACTCATGACCAACTTTTGTGATTTCAGGTAAAAAAGAGGATAAAGGCAAGAAAGGTGAGGCTTCCTCGCTGTGAGTTACGACTGTGTGGATGTCTTCAGTTCATTATTCACACTGTACTGGTCACTGGGGTCCGTTGTGCTAACGTTTAACGTCTTTATTCCTCACGTTGGCTGCGTGGTGTGTGGGAAACGCTGAGTACACAGTTTTCTACCCTCCTCACTCTTTTGCCATTATTGTTATGATGTGTGTTAAAACGTATTCACTGTTTCGCACCATCAATACAAGGCATGAAAATCTAATCTACAGTAAAAGAAAAAAGAGGGTCTGTCTAAGGGAATGGTAGAAACCTGTGTAGGCTTATAGAAAGACCAACCCCAAGAGTAAAAAATCACCAGAACACCCATAAAGTTGGCCTACTAAAATAACACATTAGAATAATAGTGTAGAAAAAACCCGACACAATAGCAGAAAACAAAAAAAAGGCCTACACTTTCAACGGTAGGTCCCCGAAAAGCCCCCTATCTCCTGCATATTACAAGCAATTCCCTTTGTTGAACTCCTAAAATTAAAGACAAAAAAAGTTCCACCTAGTGAGTAAAACATGAACTAATAGAGTAAAATATGATATTGATAAGATTTTTTAGTTGATTAAAATGCGACTAATTTAGACTATATTGGACCAACGGTTAGGAAGTAATGTGCGAATAAACATTTTTTGTAAATAACTATTAGAACTTTTTTCTAAAGCTCCCCCTAGTGGATAAAATGGGTACTATTAGGTCAAAAAATTATAAATGCCGTGTAGATTTCCTCTGGTTGATTAGTATGCACCAAATGTGGAGTAAATCCGACCAACAATGAGGTCAGAGGTTATGTCTGTAGAAGAGCTCCACCTAGTGAGAACAAATATATATATGTATGTACAAGATAAATCTCCTCAGGTTGATTCAAATTTCACAAAAACCTTTTTGGGGATAAAAATATCCCGACTGTAGAAAATATACAAACCAACCTTTTTCCAAAATCAATCCAGTTCTTCCTCGCGCTACGGCTATGTGGGTGTTAAACTGATCCATGAAACAGTAACCGCTTTAACACAAGGGATCCGTATCAGACGCGGAGGCGGTGGTGGCGGCGATGATGAGTCCATAATATCATGATATTTCCGCGGACAAATCAAACCTGATGTCTCCAAGAGATTTCATTATTGATCAAAAAACTTAAAAAACATTTAGATGAAACTTTGACTACTTCGTCATAACGAATGTAAAGTTTAACCTCTTTGTTCTGAATGAAATTTGTTTTCTGTTACATCCAACCCCACAACCTTGAACAGGACAATGGGTTATGAATGAATGAATGAATTACAATAAGTTTGTACAAAACCATATTGATTTATTAATTGAGTAAGTCTTGTTTTAGTTTTTGTTTAGAACCGTCAAATCTCTATTTGAGATGAAAAGGATGGTGTCGTCTGCGAACAGCAATGGAAGAGTGGTGTTAGATACTGCAGTCAGATCGTTGATGTCAATGAGAAACAATAATGGCCCCAATATAGATCCATGAGGTACACCGTAATTTTTATTTTTGATTTATAACAATAAAAAAACGTCTTTCATCCAGTCTTTTGATTTGTCTCAGTCATAGACTAATATGGACAAAGTCCGGCTGTCTATCAGCAGCTATTAAGCTAGTTATATATATATATATATATATATATATATATATATATATATATATATATATATACACATAAATATTTCAAAGGAAAGCATGTTTGCAGCCATATGTTGAAGTGAAACATAAGTGTGAGTACATTGATTGTTAAACTGACTACAAATAAAAGTTATTTTTTATTATTAGTATTATTAGTATTATTTAGTTTAGAAATTCTGGTCACAGTATTCCCGTCATCATGTGACCTTCAGCATAAAATATCTGTCAGTTCCACTCAGTTAGGTAAACAGAGTTGAAATTTAGTTGTTGTTGTTGTTGTTTTTTAAAATGGAGCAGTAAATCAGCAGATCCTGCCTTATATGAAGGGATTCATTCTCTGCAATTAATGCCGGTGCCATTATTGATTCTGCTTATGGCTCCGCCCATTTATCCATTTCATTATTGACTCCCAATTAAAACCTGTCATGCATGGAAAAATGTTCATTTTGATTATTTAGAGATTGATTGATTTTGAGCCCATGCTGCTAAGAAACAATGTTTTATTCTTTGTTTTTACCTTTATTTGAAACAATAACTTTAAAGACATTGTGATTATAATAAACAGCTTTGTCTTTGTCCACAAGCGATATAGATATTTATCGTATAAACACACATATTGTTACCAGTGTGTACCTCGATCACGCTGGTCGGGTCGGGTCACCAGGGGCCTCACAGACTCCAGGTTCCGTCTGCGTCTGCTTGTGTTTCCTGGTGCTTGGTGGTGGGGGGCCGCGGCGGCAGCAGGTGCTCCTGACTCTGTTGATGGTGATTAGGACCAAGCAGATTATGGCCCTTAAGCTCAGCAGCTGCTTTCTTCTCCTGCCTGCTGCTGCCGCCTGCATGTCCACTAATAACCTCCTTACTGAGCTGAGATCAGCACGCTCAGACACACCGCTAGATACCCTCACCCTCCGTCACGGAGATGCAGGGGCAGCTCACTCTGTTTGTGGCGCTGGTAATTGCACTGAGGAGATCCAGGGGGGACAAAGATCAGGTGAGTCTGTCGGTTAGTTTGGAGATCTGCTCCGCCTCTGGGTGATCGTGTAACCTTCTGATATCATGATCCTCAGGTTCATCATCGGTGATAATGTAGAAAATAGTCACAAAGAAAATTATAGCATGCCTTATAAAAATATAATAGTAGTAATAATTATGATAATGCTGGATAGGTAAAGCCTGTTTTATTCGGCTGCCATATTTGTTTGAAGTAGTTGACAGTGTTCAGTTGGAGGGAGATCCAGGCTTTCATATGAAACTGACTTTAAGTTTCTTCTATTTCTTTTACAGGCAGTTTTTATCCTATTTTAATGATCCTGTTTTGTTTTTATTCCAGTTGTGATATTATGGAATCGTCGTGGCGTCCGCCGCAGATCCTTGCTGTAAACACAAAAAGTTAAAAAGTTTATGGATCATTTTCAAATTTTATACCCACATAGATGTTAGTAAGAGGAAGAAGTGGATTGATTTTGAGGAAGGTCAGTAGTATATTTCTGACACTAGAGGGAGCTTTATCTTTATCTTTAGCTCCCATACCTTTTTTCTGACACAACTCAATTTAAATTTGAAGAATTGCTTGTGCAACGCAGGGGATCCGGGGCTTCGCCTGATTATATTCTTATTTCTTGGTTATCTCTATGTTTGATATGATCTGGTTTTAATTTCATTTTCTATATTCAAACATTATCATAATACAGTCAATATGATGCACATTGTTATCGTTTAACAGAAATCTGCACCTAAAAAGTGAAATGAATCATTTTCTCACTCATTTGTACGAATTTTCCCTTTTTTCAAGATCTACATTTATTCATGAGTGACCCGTCATTGTCATTTATTCTGGCTTTCCCTTAAGAATGGGCGTTAAACTGAATATCTCACTTCCTGTGTCCTATGAAGGTAAAAACAAGGATGGAGCCACTGTGGAGATGCAGCCGCTCAACGAGGATGGGGAACCAGAGAAGAAGAAAAACCTTCCAAAGAAGGAGAAATCTGTCCTCCAGGGGAAGCTGACTAAATTGGCTATGCAGATTGGCAAAGCAGGTATGAGCATAGAATCCGAGAAATGATCATCCGCGTTTTCTCTGCTGCTCTGTTGCCAGGCGGTTTTTAATCTTAATGAGGATTTCACCTGGTAAAAATAAAGGTTATATATATCCAAAGTGACCGTGATGTAGGCATCACCTGAGTTATGAACACCACCTGCTTGCCAGGGGGCGTCGGCATATAATCAGGGTGTCTGAAGATCAGTGGGTAGCGCAGTCAGCCCCCCTTGAGCAAGACCACTGGCGCTGCAGAGGTCTCCCTCCTGCTACTCATCCACACTCAAGACTTTCTTTCATTGCTGCTTACCCCAACATCTGTGCTGCTCTGTTTGGACTTTGTGTGAGTTTGTGCTGACTAAGGACCCGTATCTATCGTTCATCTCAGTAAAAGAAATCCGGACTAACATTCCAAAGATTCTAGACTGGTAAATATTTGGTCCTGTTTTCAAGAAAATGAACAAGAACATTTTATCCTTTGTGAAACTTGCTGGTTGCAGGAGTTATTCTGTGGGAGGAGGGATGTTCATCGACCAAAACTCATGTTCTCTAAAAATCAGGCTCTTGCAGTTTTGTACCTTTCGCCTAAAACACTTCTGTCATAGCCAAAGTCTAAGCATCTATAAATCAGCTGTTGGCACATTTACAGTCATGCTGAGTGGAGCAGAATTTAATTTATGGGGTATTAAATTCGGTTCCACTCAGCGTGACACTCGGGGGAAAAACAATCTGCATTCATGCGATCCGCCAGTGGCAGGGCCGTCATGATTGAGAAAGGTGTTTGCTGTTAACAGTGTATTTCCAAAGAATAGGTGACCTCAGAGAATTAATACGTTTTTTTATTGTTACAGGAGGGCTTTCACCTCCCACATCTGTTCTAGCTGTACCTTCAGCCAATCAATCAAATTTTGGTTTTACTGTCTGCTGGGATTCCCACATCTCCGACAACTTTCCATTTCTGCTCCTTCTCAACCACCACAAGGTCTGGTTGGTTAGCCAGTAGGCGCTGGTCAGTCTAGACTCTAGACTCTAGACCTAAAAGATCCTCTAGACTCTAGAGGATCTTTTCTAGTCACTGCTATGATTTCTTGATGTCAGCGACTCTGTCTCCTGCTCCTTGGGGTACTCTCATAGAAATCCATCCCAATGTTTTCACTGCAGACCTTTGTCAGGTGGATTCGTGGGTCAGGGTATATGCCACACCTGATGGTGATTTGTGAAATGACCTTGAACTTGACTTCCAGATTTGTATTTCACGGCTGCAGGGAGTTTTGCACTGTTAACCTTGTAATTGCCAGACACTTCACGTCTGTGTGGGGCTCTGAGTGGTTGAGAATTTTTTAATCAATCCAGGCGATGCTGAGGTTGGTCTTCCTTGTCTTAGAGTTTTGGGTGATTGCTCTGTCAACTCATATCTGGAGCTTTGACCCTCTTGCTTTTCTGTGGATGTCACTGAATCATGTCCCTATTCAGTTTAACTGCAATGATACCTGCTGTGGAACATCAATGTTGTTGAGAAGCAGGTAATTTCCCGCTAGTTTGGAGGTTTAGTTCCCTTGTGTGGATCAGGATTGTTCTGCCCTGAGTTAGCCAATCTGGGTGAGTCCCTGTTGTTGTGGCTGAATTACTGTATTTGTGCTGCCAGGCGATGATGGAAGGCTACTATCTTCCTATCTGTGACTCGTTGTTGGATGTTTGTCTTTGTGATGTTCCTTTTCTACGGAGGTTACTGTGGTCTGCTCTCAGGTCTACCAGCCACTTGGCATTGATGTTGTGTGATGCCTCTTTCTCCCGTATGGCCTTCCAGGGTTGCTCAGATTAGATTTGGGTGGATCCATCCTCATCCTTTCTGGTCTCCTCTGCTGAGCACTCAGCTGTGAGTCGTTGTTTCACGGCCTACTGAGCCTCCCCTATGGACACCTTGTGTTGTACTTGTTTCCAATCACTCCTGATACCCTTTTGCACTTGTCGTAGGGACCTCACTTCTCTCCAGGCTACCTTGATCTTGGCTTCCAACCATCTTCTCCACAGGAGAGAACTCTCTGCATGTGTCACTCTTGATCTTATACCCAAGTATCTCCAGGATTACTGATACAACGGCACAAACAAGCTCATTGGTTTCTGGCAGTAGGGATTGAGAGTACAGCTGTGTTCATCTTGTGCATCTCTTCAGATGGGACTTCCGTGTTCCCCTCAGTCTTCAGCGGGTCTCAGGGGTGGACTGTACTTAGTTGGTCCACAGTTTTCTTGCCCAGCTTAGTGGATGTTGATGAAAGTTGGTATTATCATCTTCGGGACCGAGGCTGTCTTCCCCCATCCTGTTTAGTCGTGTCCCATGTTGTTGGAGCCCCTCTCTGTGATGGTAGCTTCCCTCTGTTGATGTTGGATCACTGGGCCACCAGCTGCTTCCTCCGTGATGTGGAAGTGGTTCTTTTCATCATGGATAGATCCCTCATATAAAATAATGACCTCTCACTCTCTCCCCGGAGGTAATCCCTCTCCTTAGTGAAAGACTTTACTCACAGTCCTACTTTGAGGCAGGACATGTTTTATTCTCAGGGCTAACCCTCAATCTGTGTCTGAGACTCTTCATAAAACAGGTCCTGACTTCTCCTCGCAGCTTCCACTGTTGCCCAACTAACCGAAGCCCCCTCCGTCTCTGACCATCTCTTTCTGTTTGTGTCTTCAGGTCTGTTCATGTCGGCTCTCACTGTCCTCATCCTCATCACTCGCTTCCTCATAGACACCTTCTGGATTCAGGGCGTTCCCTGGAACAGCGAGTGCGTTCCCATCTACATCCAGTTCTTTGTCAAGTTCTTCATCATTGGCGTGACGGTGCTGGTGGTGGCCGTGCCTGAAGGTCTCCCTCTGGCCGTCACCATTTCCCTGGCTTATTCAGTCAAGGTGTGCCTTTATACTGAAATGATCTGAATTATCTGAATTTACCTGCAATGTTCATCATGTCCAGTAACTATTAGCAAACTATTGTTTTTCAATTGTTTTTAAAATAATTTATTTTACTCTTGTATTCATTGGTTTTTACTTTTCTCTGTTATCATTATTCTGATTTTATTTTATTTGCACTTATCAGATGTAGCAATCCTAATTTCGTTGTGCCATTGTTTGCATGATAATAATGACTCTTTAAATCATAAGTATGGCCATTATTAACACTTCACACGTTCATTCAGGTCAAATGAAGAGAACAATGTCACTATATGCCGTAGTTTATGGAACTTTATATCCATTTTATATTCTTTACTTTTTCCCCAGTTTAAAAAAGAAGTTTTTAAATACATCAAAAATTTACATTGTTTTTTTTAAAATCATTAACATTTAACATTTTTTGACAAAAATAGATAATAATAGAAAAGCACTAACTTGACCTTTTGACCTCCAGACTATCCTCCAATGAGCTGCTAATTCTCTAAATGTCTCTTTGAGATTGGGAGTAAACGTGGTTCCATCCTCTTTCTTCAGAAAATGATGAAGGACAACAACCTTGTCCGTCACCTGGATGCCTGTGAGACCATGGGTAACGCCACGGCCATCTGCTCCGACAAAACGGGCACGCTCACCATGAACCGCATGAAAGTGGTGCAGGCCTACATCGCCGGGCGCTTCTACAAAAAGGTGCCGGAGCCGGATCTGATTCCCGCCAGGATCCTCGACCTTCTCAGCGTTGGCATCGGGG
This sequence comes from Lophius americanus, assembly GCA_037951165.1. Lineage (NCBI taxonomy): Eukaryota > Metazoa > Chordata > Actinopteri > Lophiiformes > Lophiidae > Lophius > Lophius americanus. The sequence continues at coordinate 258,073 of JBBDHG010000005.1, read as the reverse complement.
TCAACTGCGCCTACACCACCAAGATTATGGTGAGTTTTAATATGGCCGTCCATCGTGGAAGCGCTGAGAGTTAAGTATTTGACCCAGAGAGCAGGTTTGGGGAGCTGCCAGAGCAGCTCAGCGCTCATCTGATCACTGCCTCCTGGATCCGCCGTGCGGATCAGAACACAGACGCGATAGACACCTTCTGCTACGATACTTTAGAACTGCCAGAAGGCACTTTCAGGTCAGCGTCAAGCCACTGCTGAGCATTCATTTTCTCTTTATTGTGTTTGGAGTTGGGTATACTCTGAATGTAAACTTCAGATTATTACACTAGAGCGCCACCTTAAGATCTATGATGGTCGTGTGCCTGAGTTGTGGTTAGAACTTTTATCCTAGATGGTTTTCGTGAATAGGGTCATACGGTCTTTATCTGATTAAAACTTTTAGCAAAAGAGTATAAAATTATGGGTAAGGAGCGATTCAGACTCTAATTGTGCGTTTTGTCACAAGGAGCCTTAATTATTGTGACAGTTCTTTTCTGGATTGATTGATTGATTGATCAGTTTGTTTTTCTAAACTTTGGGTTAGGGGATAACTATTTATATAGCGCATTAAGGCAACAGTGCAATTCAAAGTGCTTTACACAAGCAACCAAGAACAATGTGAAAAAGAACTTTAAGACAGAGTTAAAACAGTTATAAAAACATGACGGAAAGATTAAGAAATTAAAAAAAAAAGCCGTCTAAAAGAAGCTAGAATAGATTTCCTGAACATTATTGTCTAGGAAAGACAGAAATAAGAATAATTTTATAATTAAAAGATTCAATTAAAGGCGAGAGCAAATAAGAAAGTTTTGAGCTTTGGAGTTATTTGATATAAAATGTGCTGGTGTTCTGGTTCAACTCAGGGATCACCTCATAAATATGTGATCTCCTAAGCCAATCACAGAAAAGCAACATATGACATACCTTCAGCGCAGATTACGGTGTTTTTCCTTTCTAAAACATTTGTTTTTTTCTTGTCTTGTCTTTACTTGTTGGACTGACTGGAGAGTTTCACCTCCTCCGGACTGAAATCTAAGGGCTCCCGGTTCTCTACAGTCTTTGACAAGGGTTTGTCAGTGAGAATTCTCCTAGTAGCTGAAATGGTTTGAACCCTGTGCTCAACAAAATGTCATAAAACACAGGAAATGCCCCGTCCCATTTTCCATAACCAAAGATGATGTCATCAAACGGCCTGTTTTATAAAACTGAAGAACCTAAAAATAGTCAAAAGATTATTAGCCAAAAGATATGACAGAAGTGGTAAGTGCTTAAGAGGAGGAACATCCTCTCGCATCTTTTGTCTGTGTTGCTCAGCCATGAGCAGCAAACCCACTTTTAAAGCCTTGTCTTTAAATTCAACAATTAGCGACCTCTTAAAGATCAGTGTGCCCAGAATGAGAGCCAGGATGATTGATTTCAGGAAGGATTCTACATTAATCTCTCCTGTCTTGATGAACGATGAGACGGTTGAGGATTATAAACACCTTGTCGCCGTTATTGATGAGGAGCTGACCTTTGAGCTTCAGGTTGATGCTGCAGGTTGGGAAACCCACTAGAGGATGGATTTTTATTCTGAAGTTGTCGGTTTTAATGTGGATAACACTTTCATGAAAATGTCTTATTCCTGTTTTTCTTCATCTGTCTTCAAATTGTCCAAAGAGTTTTTCTTCCGTCAGGTTGCAGATACAGTCTGCCGACGTGAAGGACGTCCAGAATTTTTTTGTTCTGGCTGCTTTTAGGTTTTTCTTTTAAACAGCACATTGTAATACTACATTTTATAACACATAGTATTTATTGCCTTTAACAGATACTTCAATATGTTCATATATAACAAAACGATCTTTGACTTCGTCGCCGGAATGGTGAGCAGGGTCCGAGTCTGTCCAGAGGTTTTGACCTGGAAGTACCTAATAACTTATTAATGACTTCTTCTACAGGTAGAAGCACACAGTAACATCGTATTCAAGCTGTTAAATACTGTCACGTGATTTGTGTCTGTTCAGAGTCGGGTCTTGTTGCTGCTACCGTGTAGATATTATTTTCACGCGGGCCGCAGTTGTGAGTTTAATTCAATGTCTTTCCTCTGCTTCCTGCAGCCTCCAGAGAAAGAGGGTGGGCTGCCTCGCCAGATTGGAAACAAGACTGAATGTGCCTTACTGGGACTCTCCCTTGACCTGTACAGAGACTACCAGACCGTCCGCAACGAAATCCCAGAAGAGAAACTGTTCAAGGTCTACACCTTCAACTCTGTGAGGAAGTCCATGAGCAGCGTGATAAGAAACCATGAGGGGGGCTACCGAATGTTCAGCAAAGGGGCCTCTGAGATCCTGCTCAGGAAGTAGGTTTACTGCAGCTCACTCGGCTCTGTTTTCAGTCAGAATGATGAGGATCACGTGACTCAGATGAGGATCACGTGACTCTGACCTGTGCTTGCAGGTGCTGTAAGATCTTAATGGCAAACGGCGAGTCCAAAGTCTTCAAACCTCGGGACCGAGATGATCTGGTGAGCAAGGTGATTGAGCCCATGGCATCGGATGGGCTAAGGACCATCTGCCTTGCCTACCGAGACTTCCCCACCTCTGACGGAGAGCCTACCTGGGATGACGAGGCCCACATCGTCACGGGCCTGACCTGCATCGCCGTAGTTGGTATCGAGGACCCTGTACGACCCGAGGTACCTCAGCTCATTGCAGTAAAAACTAGTTACAAAATGAGACAAAACTCAACAGAACATCCATAGAGGATCTCCCTGAACTGAAATTTCACATTTGGTATAAATTACTTTGAGTTGCTGTCACTATCACACAGCAATGAGGAGCAAAGAAAAGTTGCAGCGCTGCACAAATCTGCCAATGGAGACGAAAAAATCTCACCCGTTAAGAATGTCAGTTTCAACAGTTAGGTCGATAATGAAGAAACTTAAAGAGACTGGAGATGTAGAAATCGGCATGGAAGGGGACATGTCTACAAACTGAAACACTGAAAATATTTGCTCAGTGTTTGTTGTAGGAATGAAACAAAAATGATGCAACTCAATGAAATTAAAGGTAAAAAGGTCAACAACAAAGTAATTTAGCCAAAATAGAGATCTTGGTCAAGTTATTGAACTACATTTTTGTGTTTTCCTTTTTTAAATCAACATTATTCCATGTAGATTTAATGACATCTGTGTGCCTGTGTTGACTTAGACATGAAAAAAGGTTGATGACAAAATTTTGACAGGCTTTTCGTTGTCCAACAGCTGTCAGAGTCAGGAGGTTTTGTTCTGCCCATCATAGTGTTTATTCATTTCTTCCGTGTTCCATCATCTGTCCAGATTTTTCCAGAAACCTGACCGTGTGGTTCTGCTGTTTTTCTTTCTTTGACGTTCTGATCAGGTACCAGAAGCCATCAGAAAGTGCCAGAGAGCTGGGATAACTGTCCGCATGGTGACCGGAGACAACATCAACACTGCCAGGGCCATCGCCACCAAATGTGGCATCTTGCAACCAGGAGACGACTTCCTGTGCATGGAGGGGAAAGAGTTCAACCGGCGCATCCGCAATGAGCTGGGAGAGGTCAGACAAACACACCTTTGGACATGACACGACATTTTCACCCTCTTGAATCTCCTGTGACCCACCACAGCTTTACTCACAGCACTAAAGTTTGTTACACTGAACTTAACTCCACCTCCTAAACTCTATATTTACACTTTCCCGTTTCTCTGCAGATTGAACAGGAGCGTATTGATAAGATCTGGCCAAAGCTGAGAGTCCTCGCCAGATCGTCGCCAACTGACAAACACACTCTTGTCAAAGGTTAGATGTACCTGTTTATTGATGTAACCAAGACTTCTCCAAAGTGCGATAACATTAGAATTAGTTTAATTAGAAAAAAGCCCTCTAACCTGAGACAAAGGCAAAATAGTAACCTGTGTTTACGAAAAATTCATGCTGATTCTTCCATCAATGTCTGAGTTATGGCAGCCTTTACATCTACCAACAACTCCAACAAACTCTCTGAGTGTCTCTCAAATACTCTGTAGACAGTCTTCTTCTGCGCCTTCCACTTCAATGTCTCTGTTCAGCCCACTGGTGGTAATGGTGTCTACCAGCTAACCATAATCTCACTGTCGGTCAGTAAATGCAACACAGCATCATGGTCTGTAATTGAATTCTTGTCTTCTGCGCCTTCCACTTCAGTGTCTCTGTTCAGCCCAGAGAACAGAGAACCCCTGTAGAAAAAATATCAAACGAATCAAAGGTTAAATAAAAGGTAAATAAGGTGTGGGTGAATGCTGGGGTCCACTCTGCTAGAAAATCCAAACAGACGTGAAAATAAAATAAAGTGACAGCAGAGAAAGTCTTTTTTTTATCCTTTTTTATGTTTTAAGGTGATTAGGATTAGTCAACTCTTCAGATCTTCATGTCTTCATGTCTCAGCTGTGTGTCTGTGTCCCATCATCTCAGGTATCATCGACAGCACGGTGTTGGAGCAGAGACAGGTTGTCGCGGTAACTGGTGACGGAACCAATGACGGCCCCGCCCTCAAGAAAGCGGATGTTGGCTTTGCCATGGTAACACTTTACAAAGTGTCACTTTCATCAAACTGCTGTACCGTTACATCAAACTCCACGTCATACAACTAAATCGAACAAAAGCTGATGATGAGGCTGATGGTTTTCTTGCTCTGGTTCCTGACCTGGAAACACTCGCCTTCTCAGTTTGTTTTTCATTAAATGAAACACACACTCTGATCCGCAGGGCATCGCAGGCACAGACGTAGCAAAGGAGGCCTCTGACATCATCCTGACTGACGATAACTTCAGCAGCATCGTGAAGGCTGTGATGTGGGGCAGGAACGTCTACGACAGCATCTCCAAGTTCTTGCAGTTCCAGCTGACCGTCAACGTGGTTGCCGTCATCGTGGCTTTCACGGGGGCCTGCATCACCCAGGTCAGAACCATCCGACGCGGCTGCTGCCGCTAGCAGGAACATCCTACAGCTCAATCGTTTCCCTGAGATGGGCAATCACTCTGAATGTGTCTCTCCAGGACTCCCCTCTGAAGGCAGTGCAGATGCTGTGGGTCAACCTCATCATGGACACCTTCGCTTCGCTGGCCCTCGCCACCGAGCCGCCGACCGAGGCGCTGCTGCTCCGGAACCCGTACGGCCGCAAGAAGCCGCTCATATCCCGTACCATGATGAAAAACATCCTGGGTCATGGCGTCTACCAGCTCACCATAATCTTCACTCTGCTCTTCGTGGGTCAGTAAACGCACCACGGCATCATGGTCTGTATTTGAATTCTGATCCACATAAATCTCTGGCTTAGCAGAGCTTAATGTTCCTCAGATAATCTTCCATTGAGACGCAGATGGGGATTTGCTGAAACTATGTTTCCATTGATGTTGCGCAGATGAATATTGAGAGGCTAATACCGCGGGATATAGAGGGTTTTACAGCAGGCAGGAAGAAAATACTGGAGATCTGAGGCTTAGAAGCGTTCCCAGAATGCACTCTGTCCCTGTATTTACTAAAATGAACCTTGGAGCATCCAGGAGTCTCCAGCCTGAAGACCTGAGGCTGTGATAAAAGAAGGGCCAGGAGGTCACAGATGACTTTAGATGATCGTTGGCTGTGTAAATGTCAGCGGCTCGGATGTCCTGACTGACCCTTCCTCTCACAGGTGAGAAGATGTTTGATATCGACAATGGCAGGAACGCCCCCCTCCACGGCCCTCCGTCCGAGCACTACACCATCGTCTTCAACACCTTCGTCCTGATGCAAATCTTCAACGAGTTCAATGCCCGCAAGATTCACAGCGAGAGGAACGTCTTTGACGGCGTCTTCAACAACCCTATCTTCTGCTCCATCGTCTTTGGAACCTTAATCATCCAGGTAGGAGGCGGTCATTCCACCTGCACAGTATGAAGCGATGAAAGCCTGGCTGACTTAAGTCATCTCCGCTTCCTCCTGAAGATCTTCATCGTGCAGTTTGGCGGGAAACCGTTCAGCTGCGTGGGTCTAACCATCGAGCAGTGGCTGTGGTGCCTCTTCTTCGGCCTGGGCAGCCTCCTGTGGGGACAGGTGAGACACCTGTACCCTGATGCTTCACTATCGCTGGTCAACAGATATGTTGCTATAACATCCGTGTTCCTCGCCCCCGTCAGCTGATGTCCAGCGTCCCCACCAGCTGGCTGAAGTTCCTGAAGACAGCAGGTCACGGAACGCAGCGGGAGGAGATCCCCGAGGAGGAGCTGGAGGAGATGAAGGACATGGATGAGATCGACCACGCTGAGATGGAGCTGAAGAAGGGCCGCGTGCTGTGGTGTCGCGGCCTCAACCGTATCCAAACACAGGTATCGTTCGCTCCTCCTGATGGGTTGCTGATTTTTAATTACTTAGAAAGAAAGCTGCTTCATTATGAGCATTATAATGGCAGCGATGCGGTGCTCTGACACATGTTTGTTTTAGATTATGTTCTGACCCACGGTGTGACAGGACTCCTCTGACAACGAGAGAAAACCCCCAGAATGTTCCTCCAACATCCTCCATTAAACCCTGAGTTGACCGTCTGCCCTCCCCTTTCAGATCCGTGTGGTCAACGCCTTCAGAGACAGCGTGTCTCCCTACGAGGGCCTGGAGACGGCCGAGGCTCGCAGCTCCATCCACAACTTCATGAGTCACCCCGAGTTCCACATCGAGGACTCCACCACTCATATACCCCTGATCGACGAGGTGGAGGGCGAGGACGACGCCCCCACCAACCGCAACTCCATCATCATCCCACCACAGCTGACGGGACTGTCAGACCGGCCGCCTCTCCCGTGCTCGGCCAACCAGACCAATAATGCCATGGACGGCATTCTCCCACTGCATAAAGACGCCTCCAGAACCGGGCTGATCCAGCCCAACTCGGCGGGGCTGCCCCCGTGTCCCGGCAGCCCCCTGCACAGTCTCGAGACCTCGCTTTGAATTCCTAATCTCTCACTTTTTCCACTCCCCATTACGGCGGCCTGTTTGCTAGAATGAAAAAAACTTTTTCCAAACAGACTGGTTGGGATTGGTTCTGGTGAGGAGTTCACCTGAATGTTTTTAGAATCCAGGGAGCAGAGATGTTTCAGAGATGCGTGTTTGTGGCTGTGTACAAAGAGGCGACGGCATTTCCACACAGACTGATGTTTGCTTCTTTACCGTAGTAGTCATGAACTCTGCAGTCGTTTAGGAGAAGAGAGTTTGTGAGGCGATCGGTCGATAATCAGTTCCTCATCTGTAAATATTTATGTCGATTTAGTCAGAAGTCGTTTGTATCTGCAGCGTGTGAGTTCAGCGAAAACGAGCCGCCGGGTCTAGTTCTGTGTCCAGGTGTCACTTTTAAGTATCTGTGACTGAGATGTTTAGTCAGTCAGCTTCGGCTGGGAGGCGGATATTACAGGGAACGTGTTTGTAGACAGAAAAGTGTGACGTAAATGTCTGATGTTGAATTTTACTGAAATTATTAAACGTTACAAAAACAAAATCCGGAGCCTGACGTTTGTAGAAGAAGCTTCAAGTCATAACTTTGGTATTTTCTAACATTCTTGTAGGAGTGACTATTAAGGACGAAGGTTGTTGTTGTTTTTTTTAAATGACTCCATTGATGAGATCACTGCAGCCAGAAGCCTATATTTTAGGATGATGAAGAATCATCTCTTCCTTGTTCAATAAATATAATCTCAGTCTTCATAAAACAAAAAAAATATCTGTCTGTGTTTAGGGATCCATTCCATAATTCTGTCACATACTTAGAATAAAGAATTCTACCCCATCGTATTCAAAAAGCAGACATTCAAGGTCTTCACCGAGGAAAACAGACTTATGAAAAATGATTCATTTAATATCTCTGACACCCTAAATTTACCATAAATAAAGAAATCACTCGGTAAAGCAGAAATAGAATAAAAGATGATTCATCAAATTATTTCATCATAAAAAAAATGTATTTCAAATTTGTTGTGTTCAGTATGTCCTCACTCTTTGTAATAAACAAATAAAATCCTACATCTCAAACAGGACTTTCTTAAAAGCAGTGTTTAATGCTTTCTCATTAAACACTCATTCATTCAGAGAGTAAATTCATAATTTTACAAGAAGTTAGGTTTCAGAGTAAAACTATAGTTTTAGTTAAATTGCGATGGTGAGGCAACCTGTGATACTTTTTTACCTGTTGACCGAATTATTTTGCATTATTTCTTTATGATTTGTGTTGAAGAAAAAAGATTAATGTTTATAGGGAGTCAAAGTCTGTTGTTTCCAGGGTTAAATTGAAATTTTGAACATAACTATATTCAGAGTCAGAGTATAGATATAAAGTTACGACATATGAAATTAGAATAACATCACTGTTATAACACATCATGTCAGACTTTCATATAGAAAATGATTCATTTTAAATGTAATGCTATTATTACTGTTATTATTATTATTACTATACTAATGAAATGAATGAAGAAGCTTCAGATTTCAGGATAAGAAGTGGTAACCTTCAACCAAATGGGTCATTGCAAGAAAAGGGGACGTACTGTATTATTACAGTATTATTCTTGCGCTTTAATGACAGCAAATAAAGTTCTTTTTGTCTTGTCAAAGTCCTGGTCTTTGATTGAAGTGGTTAGTTTCCCTCTGATGGAACAAACACAGTGAACACAACATTGAAGATGGACGATAAGGAGATCCTGAGAAGCTGCATGTCACAGAACAACATCCACCTCTGCTGGACAAGATGCAGAATGACATTTATGTCTATACGTTCTAATATGAAGGTTTGTTTATTTGACACCAAAGAAGAGAAAATAGACGTTAAATATTACAGATTCTGTCTTGCATTTATTGCATTTAGTTTTTGTAACTTGCTTAAGGCACAATAAAATTCGGCAAAATCAGCAGTAATATTCTGAGAGACCGGGGATAGATAAAAGGCAAATAAATAAATGAATAATAATAAATGAATTAATTGATACCTTTTAACTATAAAATCGTCAGTAGTAAATAAATGTAAAAATTTAAAAACTTCGTTTAGTCATGGAAAACATTTCTAGTAATCCAAAACTATTCCTTCTGTAATCACTTTTCTATTTTCTAGTCAATATTTTCGGTCTGTCTTTCTTTAGTCTTTTCTTTATTAATAAATATTGTATTATTTTCTTTATTTTACACCTTTTAGAGGAAATACCTTTTAACCGTTTTAATTATGTTTGAACTTTTTTTTTAAATCAATTAAAACGTAAGGAATGGTACGTTTCGTAAGATTTTGTTATGATTTCATTCATTTTTTCTTAATTTTAAATAAACTGGTTAATATAAAATATTTTATTAACATCAAACTTTTTAATCGATTTACAAAACCAAACCAAATCCGGAAACTGCTGGCACAATCCTTTATAAACTACAACTCCCACAATTCCACTTACTGCTACGTCTACCCCTTTCAACCAATAGTTAATCACGATTCAGTCACATGACCAGCAATGCGGTAGATTTGAAATTTGATTTGACTGTATGGTATGAGTTTTTTTCATATCGCACTTTGAGAGCGGAGAAGAAAATACAATTTTCGGTTTTACAGTGTAACTTCGAGGTGTGTATTTTAAAATCTTATAATACATATTCCCGCTAAATTAACCAACAAAGTCATAAAAACTCGTATCGGTGTTAACGTCTGTTCTAAGCTAGCTTGTGAAGGACAGGGCTAGCAGGCTACCGTTTAAGTTAGCTTGGGGGTTACAGTTCACATTATAATTCGATATCTACTGTTCGTCAGGGAAATACTGTCAATAAATGTACATTACTTAATGTTCTTCTGCAGGTCTGAACTGGATAAACCTGATTTCCAAGGGGAACAACCAGCAGCGGGATGGACTGTCGAGCTAACAGCGGTAGTTCAACACTCACTGACCAAAGTTGGAACAGTAAACACCTTGTTCAGGTGTTTATTAACCGATTCTTTGTGTCTCTGAACAGATCTGTTCTTCCTGCCCGATGAGAAGTTTGACTTCGATGTTTCTCTGTCACCTGCCAGGTAAACATATCAACAAAATAGTCCAAGTCCCAGTTTCTGTTCTGAACCGTGTAAGGATAGTCATGTGGGATTTATAGTTCATTTGGTAAAATACCCCTTCATACAGTTTTCTGTTGTCACCCAAATGTGCAAATGCAACAGACGATGTGAGGAACATATACCTGCCAGTTGTCAAAATCCTACATGGTGATCCACCTGAAAAGATAGATAACTTACAGAGGCAACTCCTTCTTTCTGTCCTCACTTTTTTTCCTTCCTTCCTTTCTTTATTCGCTTATTCTAAAGCTTGTTCGATCTTTATATAATCTCTCAGTCATTATTGAGTCTAATTTAGCTGCATGTATTATAGGTGGATTCGAAAAGTCTTCTTTCAGATTTGAAATGGATGCAGATAAAGTTGGGTATCCAGAAATCCTTCTTTTGGCTTTCTTTAACGTTGCAGTATCATTCTTCTTTGATTGTTTAATTTTGCATAATGTACATAACAGATTCCTATAAGACTGGTTAAGGAATTTATGGTACCAAGGAAAGAACCAAAAATTCTGGAGTGGATCTGGACAAAGGGAGAATCATCATATTTTTTCAAAATTTTCGTTAGGTTTTTTAATATTTACACTAAAAAGCATGGCTTTTGGTAGAAGTGTGCCCTCTGTTAGTTACTATTCATGTCAAAATACCATTTCAAGATAAAATCTGTTGCCAAATGAAGATGGGGAATTTTTCCCAGAACATTTCCTCGGCATCTAGAGTAAGGAAACTAAGGCGTTCTGAGGTTTTTTGCTTATGGTGCCAGTTTTGTGTTTTGGTGTGATACTAATGCCCCCGCGTCGCCCACAATGCACAAAGTTCACTGAGCAGATGATCGTGGCTGAGAAAATGTTTTAATCGAAATTAAGAGTGAAAAAAAATTCCCTCGTTGACTCGCGTCTTCCTTCTTGATCTCTGTTCTGCAGCTCCAAAGGAGACGAAGATGAAGACGAGGTGTTTGTCGGACCTGTCCGTCACAGAGAGAGGTGCGTCTCTGTGGGTGTGGATTCTCTGGATGGTTGCGGCGAGATGCGTGTGAGCTGGACTCCGCTGACCGGAGACCAACTGGAGGCTGTGTGTGAAGAAGCTCACAAACTAGCCAGCCAGTTGCAGAACAGTGAAAGGAGCCAATCGCAGAGCGAGGATGGTAAGACCAGTGACGCCACGACCGAGAGGGAGGAGTTTGTCCAGGACGCCGAGGCCAAGCTGGGCGTTCTCGCTCAGACCGCCACCGCCCTGAGCCCCATCAAACGTCAGACCTTCATTGTCCAGGAGAGCCCCATGAAGGAGCTGCCACCAGTGATCCAGCAACGCCTGCTGAGTGGACGCAGCATCAACGCACGCTCCTCCACCCACTCCCTCAACGCCTCTTCATCCACCCGTCACGCCTCGGCCAACACAAATGCTTTCGCCCGCCCAGCCGCGTCCACGCGACTCAGCACCTCCAGCCCGATGGCCGGGCCCAAGTCTCAACCCAGGACAGGGCTGCGAGGGAAAGCCACCCTTAGCGTCGCTGCTGTGCTGCCGAGCAAACCGGCCGCCCCAAAAACTTCCTGTTCAGCCAGCAAGAGCAAGGTGGAGAAAACCAGACTGCAACCTCCGACTAAAGTGAGAGTGTGTGTGTGTGTGTGTGTGTGTGTGTGTGTGTGTGTGTGTGTGTGTGTGTGTGTGTGTGTGTGTGTGTGTGTGTGTGTGTGTGTGTGTGACTGAAGACGAGGCGATGTCATCTCTTTTTTTCCCTCTTTCAGGCAGCGGGGAGTTGGAGGCGTAGCCCAGCCTCTCGCCTCTCCAACAGAGCAGAGTCATGTGAGGATCTGCTCTCTGATTCGGCGAGTGTGGCGTCCGACATCAGCGACTCCTCCCTCAACTCCAGTCTGCTGGGGAAACGCCCTCTAGCTCCGCCCACCAAGGTCAAGACCGTTTGATTCGTCATATCTGGTCAAACTGCTCCACCTGACTCAGACTGATTATGTATTCATGTAAACAAACATTTTCACCTGGCTATAAAACCGGATCACGTTTCTCCATCAGGGTGCCGTGAGGAACCTCTCAGGCGTGAAAGCGCCGACCCTTCAGAGCAGGAGGATGACGGAGAGGAAGAACACGTCGTCGTCGTCATCCTCAATGTCCAGCTTCAATTCCAGCATCTCTCTGTCCCCAGCTAAAGGTAAGCTAACGGCTAACGGCAGCTCCCAAAACAGAACCCACCATCAGTGACACATTAGCAGTTTTCAACTGAAAGATCCGATCAGCGGTTCTGGAACCAAAAATCCAGAGTTTCTCATCGCAGGTTTGGTCAAGCCAGGGCGTAAAAACCCTGCTGCTGTCATCAGGATCCAGTTAGAACAGGCATTGACACAGGTGTTGTGTCTCCTCTCAGGTAAACTCAACTCTTCTTTGAGCGGCTCCACTGGCCCCGCCCCCAGCAGTATTAGCAGACCTGTGAATCAGACCCGACTGCGTCGCTTCACCGTGAACTCCACGGCAGAGCAACCTTCCTCCGCCGCCAGCCGCCGCTCGCTCTCCACCCAAGTCAGGAAGCCCCATGAGTTGGAGCGCCTCAAAGCCCTGAGGACCACACCCCTGAAGAGAGCTGAAGCCACGCCCTTACAGACGACACCTGCCAAGAAAGTTATGGAGAGGGCCGTGACAATGAACAGCACCGCCTCTCCCCGGAGACAGAGCGGCCTGAAGATGAAATCCAAACCCGAGGTTCTGGTCCTGCCAACACCCGGCAGGGGAGTCGGAGGGCTCTCCCACGGAGACGGTAAGAAGACGACCGTGATGATGTCATCCGAATGTATGAAAATTGCTTTTTCATCTTTGATTCAAAGCGTTTTCAGTTTCTCTATCTCATTGTTCTGATGCACCCGTCTGTCTCTCTGTCTCTCTGTCTCTCTGTTTTGTGTCCAGACGTTTCAAAGATGCTGAAGCCCAAACGGCAGACGTCAGCAAGCAACGTGGACAGGTAGACGCTCGCCGCCCCCCAACACCACCCTGAACCTTTAGCCGTTCTTCTTTTACAGGTTTATAGAGAAGGAGGAAATGGTTCCGGGTGTGAAGATCATAGGCAGTATTTAAGCACCTTAATGTTAAACACACTTTTAATGAGGCCTGTCATAATGATGACATAACCGTCACGTGATCTAACGCCGGGCGCTCATTGGCTGAGGGAGAAAAGTACCGGCGCTGCTTTGCTGCAGCTCATGGGATAAATTAAAATGCTGCGGAGTCGTTGTTCTTAAACTTAGGTCACTGCACCTGAGGTCGGGTTTGTGGGCGTAACATTCCAACGTCTCTTTCTGACACGTCCACGATTCCCCCGTTAACCGTCTTCTTCTCCGACAGGCCGGCTCAGAAACCCCCCGCAGATCCTCCGACGCCCTCTTCTAGCAGCAGCAGGTCGCAGCAGGCGAAGGCGCGGCGTCCGTCCGCTATACCCACCCCTGTGAAGCGCCGGATGTCTTCCATCCCAGTTGCCACACCCACAAACCAATCGCGCCTTGTAAGACCACAACCCTCCTCGGACCCTGACATCGCCCCCTGCTCCGCCGTGGCCGTTAGAGAGAGAAGCTGCAGGTAAGACGCTTTAAACTCAAGTTTAAACTCCAGTTTAACTTGATGAAAGACACTCCCCCTGTGAGCGGGGACGTCCTGCGTCATCTTACCTGACTGTTACCGTGACGACACACGCCAGGTTCTCATTTTGTTGTTTATTGCTCTCCTGTTTCTGTGTAGCCCCGCCCCCACAGACACAAAGGAGGTGGAGTCTGCTGACGTCCCTGACATCCAGCCCTTCAACCTAGAGGAGGAGGTGGAGGAAGAGGTGGAGGTAGAGGAGGAGGCGGAGGTAGAGGAAGAGGTGGAGGTAGAGGAGGAGGAGCCACCTGCCGCCCTTCCTTCCTACTGTCTTCTCTCGCCACAGGAGGAGGACCAGACGGAGAACATGGATCCCGGAGAAGGGAGTCGAGGTGAAACGGAGCCCAGCAGAAACGTGGAGACGGCAAAGGAGAGCAGCAGGACGCAGGAGGTCAGAGTTCACACGCACCTTTTATCTTCTGCCTACAACTGCTCTCATCCTGGAATGATGATGATGATGATGATGATGATGATGATGTGTCTCAGTCAGTACACAAACACTTCCGTCCTGGTAGAGTCACTGATGGACCTGATGTGTTACAGAACCGCCAACATGACCCTTCAGTGGATCTCAAGCAGATTCTATCCATATTTTGGCGGTCGGGGGCGACGGCATATGCTTAGTTTCATTATTTATGAGGGGAACTATTATTGGAGGGCTCTCGGACTCTATTGCCCCTTTTTCAGAAAGTTGAAATTGTCTCATTTTGAATTTTATTGAAGTTTCCAGACAAGAATCCGAACCTTGTTGGACCCCTGTTGGCCTGGTCCGTCTCATCGGTTCAGTCTCTCCGCTCTCCCTTCAGGTTCTCCTGCTGGATCTTCCACCTCCAGCTCTGCAGCCTCAAGAGAAGCTGCTCATCGATCTGACCAACACCCCCAGCCTGATCCGGACCATCAGCAAGACCTGCGGCACGAACCAGGTACCTGTCGGCGCGCCTGCTTTAAAACAAATGACTCAAATCTTTCTCTCTGTCTTAGAACGTCAGGTGACTTTCTAATGAAACCTTGATTCAACAGCTGATCGACCTGAGCTCTCCCCTCATCAAGTGGAGTCCAGAAGATAAGAGGGAGAACAACGCTCCACTCATCAACCTGTCCTTCTGATCCGCCTGAAGACACTCGGGGCAGGTCACATGACGCGTCACATGACGTCGGACGCAATGAACTGGATATGGCAGATTCATCTCCTTGGACTTAATACTAATACTAATGATCCTGTTTCTGTCTGTGAAGTCTTCACTACTACGTTTTCACCGAGGAAAATAGTCTCTGATCGCTGAAGTTCTTCCGCACACGATTGTACTTTTATTCGCGTTGCTTCTCTTATTGATGTCTGAATAAATATTGTAAAGATTCATCCTCCTGCGTTGTTCATGCGCCCCAGACTTCAGACCACCAACACGGACACACAGAAGATATACGGCTGAAAAAAACGGCTAAAGCAGAATAGAAAGATGAAAAGCACATTTAAAAAAAACGCACTGCTACTTAAGAAAACAAATGCAAATAGACAAAACACGAGCAAATAAAGAAAATGTCTTCATCAATTTGACGACAAGTTCAGGCTGGAAAAAGTTATTTTTCTTTTAAAATGCTTCACCTGGTAATTAAAACAGATATAATACAAAAACAATTCATGATGTTTAAGTTAGCCGTGTTAGCTTAGCTTAACTTTCCAATGTCTATCTGGTTATATTGAAGTTGAATAATTATTTAAAACCTCCAACATTTGTGAACACTTAAATTTTAGTCTGTCATATTTGTTTATGCTTAATCTTGTTGTGTACTAATAATAATAATTATAATAATAACACATTTAATTTATTTTACTTAACATTTGGATCAAATCTCAAAGTGCTACAGGGTAAAAGCAGAAAAAGGGATCAATAAAAAATATGATAATAATTATATAAAAATATGACCAAGTGCAGCAATGTTAATTAAAAGTTATAGGTTCTCTTCAAAAAAGGAAAGTTTTAAGTCCTTTTTCAAAAGTCTCAAGCGTCGGTGGAGCCCTCAGATGGTCGGGGAGGGCATTCCACAGATGAGGGGCAGAAGAACAGATCTGTTCTAGACCTGGACTACCAGGGGTGTGAATGTTTAGATCTGGACTACCAGGGGTGTGAATACTTAGAACTGAACTAACAGGGAGTGAATGTTTAGATCTGGACTACCAGGGTGTGGATGTTTAGATCTGGACTACCAGGGGTGTGGATGTTTAGATCTGGACTACCAGGGGCGTGGATGTTTAGATCTGGACTACCAGGGGTGTGGATGTTTAGATCTGGACTACCAGGGGCGTGGATGTTTAGATCTGGACTACCAGGGGTGTGGATGTTTAGATCTGGACTACCAGGGGCGTGGATGTTTAGATCTGGACTACCAGGGAGTGGATGTTTAGATCTGGACTACCAGGGAGTGAATGTTTAGATCTGGACTACCAGGGAGTGGATGTTTAGATCTGGACTACCAGGGAGTGGATGTTTAGATCTGGACTACCAGGGGCGTGGATGTTTAGATCTGGACTACCAGGGGCGTGGATGTTTAGATCTGGACTACCAGGGGCGTGGATGTTTAGATCTGGACTACCAGGGGTGTGGATGTTTAGATCTGGACTACCAGGGGCGTGGATGTTTAGATCTGGACTACCAGGGTGTGAATGTTTAGATCTGGACTACCAGGGAGTGGATGTTTAGATCTGATTACCACACTTGCTTTCATACTTTAAGAACACCTCGTTGATAATACTTGCTTTTACTTCGGTAAGTTTCTAGACGCAGGTTTTCTACATGTAATGGAGTGTTTTCACAAAGTACTTTTACTCAAGTAAAGAATCTGAATACTTCGTCCACCACTGATCTTCATTAATGCCAGTAGTTTGGGGATTCCACTGTGATCAGAGGAGATTCTGGAGAAGGAGAAGATGAAGATGAAGAAAGCCCAGAAGGAGCATTTTAGGACGAAAAAGGTCGTAAGACTGAGAACAAGCAGGAAAAGTCGAAGCTACTTCCTCTTTTAATATCTTCCTAAATATTCGCATAAAAAACTGAAAAATCTGGATGATCTCTATATTTATTTAACAGGTGGATGAAGCAGCTGGTTGCATTTCTTCTTCTTCTTCTTCTTCTTCTTCACCTTGTTGAAGATGCATCGTCAGTTATAAGTTACAACATAAACAGGCAAAGAAGGGAAATGAAAAACGCTGAGCCAGCAACATTTCTATGAATAAATTAAAGCTGTATAATTCAATGTGATGTAGAGAATTGGAAACTCTTATTTTGAAGAGATGCTCATGGAGTTGTGGGATCCTTGTTGTCCTGCAGTGCACACGGAAGACGAGCCCTTCGTGGTGGATGACATCGCTTATGACAGCGAGAATGAGAGAAACGCTGACCCCTGCACCGCCACTGGTTGTATGTGGGGCAAATCCTCTGATGGAAGGGTCTATGTGCCCTACGTCATCGCCTCCCACTACTGTGAGTACCTGCAGCGTTCATGACATCATCAACGTGTAGTGTCATCCACTCAGCCGTCCGTCCATCCATCCATCCATCCATCAATCCAACCATCCATCCATCCAACAATCCATCTATCCAACCATCCAACCATTCAACCATCCATCCAACAATCTGTCCATCCATCCAACAATCCATTCAACCATCCATCCCTCCATCCATCCAACAATCCATCCATCCAACAATCCATCTATCCATCCATCCAACAATCCATCCATTCATCCATCCAACAATCCATCCATCCATCATCAATCCATCCATCCCTCCATCCATTCAACCATCCATCCAACAATCCATCCATCCAACAATCCACCTACCCATCCAACCATCCATCCATTCATCCATCCAACAATCCATCCATCCATTCATCCATCAATCCATCCATCCCTCCATCCATTCAACCAGCCATCCAACAATCCATCCATCCCTCCATCCAACCATCCATCCAACAATCCATCCCTCCATCCAACCATCCATCCATCCAACCATCCATCCAACAATCCATCCCTCCATCCAACCATCCATCCAACAATCCGTCCATCCATCAACCATCCATCCAACAATCCATCCCTCCATCCATTCAACCATCCATCCAACAATCCATCCCTCCATCCAACCATCCACCATCCATCCAACCATCCATACAACAATCCATCCCTCCATCCAACCATCCATCCAACAATCCATCCAACCATCCATCCAACAATCCATTCCTCCATCCAACCATCCATCCAACAATCCGTCCATCCATCAACCATCCATCCAACAATCCATCCCTCCATCCATTCAACCATCCATCCAACAATCCATCCCTCCATCCAACCATCCACCATCCATACAACCATCCATACAACAATCCATCCCTCCATCCAACCATCCATCCAACAATCCATCCAACCATCCATCCAACAATCCATCCCTCCATCCCTCCATCCATTCAACCAGCCATCCAACAATCCATCCATCCCTCCATCCATTCAACCAGCCATCCAACAATCCATCCCTCCATCCAACAATCCATCCATCCCTCCATCCATTCAACCAGCCATCCAACAATCCATCCCTCCATCCAACAATCCATCCCTCCATCCAACAATCCATCCCTCCATCCAACCATCCACCATCCCTCCATCCTTCCATCCATCCATCCAATCTCTGTCTGTCCATCCATCCGTCTGTCCGACTGTCCGTCTGCATTTCTGTCTGTCTGTCTGTCTGTCCGTCCGTCCGTCATGGATGAATCATTGCTAGAATAAATTGAATCATTGACAAAGTAATGGACTTCTGTTTTTCTGAGACTTATTTTCAGATGGTACGAACGTAAAAAAACATTTTCTCTTTGGTCACATAAAATGAAATGAAGAATTATTGAGTCTAAAAAGTGACTTTATTTGTTTGAGTCACCAGGGAAAGTCATTTTTTTAAATCTTCAACAATAAAACATTGTTTTACATCGTCTTATAATTGTCTTAAATTCAGCAGGAATAAAATAAAGTCCGAATCACGCACCAATAATAAACAAATATTTAATTAAGGTTTTAAATTGAAGTTTTTTTGAAGGTAAAATTTTAGGGGGAAAAATTTTTTTGACAGAGATTTGAAGAATTTCCAAAAGCTTTTTTTTTTTATGCTTTAAGGGTCTAAAAGGGAAACAAAAGAATATTAGTGATGAATTTAAAAGGAATTACTTCAACTAGTAACCTTAATAAAATTAAGTATTTTTGAGTCGAACTTATTAGAAGGAAATTAGTAGTTTTTCTAGTTGAAGTCATTTTTCAGTTTATCACAAAATTCTCTTTTTACAATAAACGTTTAAATGATTTCACACGTTTACCAAAGACCAAAACAAAACAAAACAACGACATTCTAATTCTTCAGATTACCACCTGAACTTAAAACTGGTGTCTGCTCTTCATCAATCGGCTGATCCTCGTCAGCTCTCCTTTCTCCGTGACGGTTTCTGTGTTTGTGTTAAAAGTTGTGGAATTTTATCATTTCGTAAGTGTTAAATCAGGTTTGTTGCCTGTAAAATATGTCCCTTTTTTCCAACAGGTGACGAGGCTGTCCTGAAAATAAAGATTCAATAAACAAAAGAATGTATTTGTTGTCCAAAAAAACCTTTTTCAAGTCTATGTAATGAAAATCTTACGTCATTGACGTAAAATCTTAACTAGGTCTACGATGTCGTCCCAGACAGCAAGGGTACATCCCCGAAAAAAGCCCCCAATCCCCGGCGTTGTACAAGCAATCCCCTTGATTGAGTTCCTCAAATTGAAGGAAGTTGTTTTTGATAAAACAGTGTTTTTTCAAACAAAAATCTCCCCCTAGTGGGTAAAATATGACCTAACAAGGTAAAATAGGATTTGTACAACGTTGATCTCCTCGAGTCGTCAGAGTCGTCGTTTAGACTAAATGAGAAAGTATGACACAAACATTTAGGAGATAAAGCACCCCTAATGTCAGAAATATGCAACCCACTTTTCCCATAATCAGTACAGTTCTTCCTCGCACGAAGGTCTACGTGGGTTAAAATGTTACTCAATGACAGCAGATGCAGCTGATGCGGCGTGTAATAGTTACTACTTTTATTATTAAAGCATATAACAGTTACTACTTTTATTATTAAAGCAAATAATAGTTACTACTTTTATTATTAAAGCATATAACAGTTACTACTTTTATTATTAAAGCATATAACACTTACTACTTTTATTATTAAAGCATATAACAGTTACTACTTTTATTATTAAAGCATATAACAGCTACTACTTTTATTATTAAAGCATATAACAGCTACTACTTTTATTATTAAAGCATATAACAGTTACTACTTTTATTATTAAAGCATATAATAGTTACTACTTTTATTATTAAAGCATATAATAGTTACTACTTTTATTATTAAAGCATATAATAGTTACTACTTTTATTGTGAAACTACAGAATAGTTACTACTTTTATTGTGAAACTACAGAATAGTTACTACTTTTATTGTGAAACTACAGAATAGTTACTACTTTTATTATTAAAGCATATAATAGTTACTACTTTTATTGTGAAACTACAGAATAGTAACTACTTTTATTGTGAATCTACAGAATAGTTACTACTTTTATTGTGAAACTACAGAATAGTTACTACTTTTATTCTGAAACTACAGAATAGTTACTACTTTTATTGTGAAACTACAGAATAGTTACTACTTTTATTGTGAAACTACAGAATAGTTACTACTTTTATTGTGAAACTACAGAATAGTTACTACTTTTATTGTGAAACTACAGAATAGTTACTACTTTTATTGTGAAAGCATATAATAATTTCTACAATTAGTGTTTGAATTTATCAAATCTTATTTATAATACAAAAAATGAAAGATAATATTTCCTCCGAAATTTTGCTTTACAGTGACAAGCCATAACATTATGACCACATGTGTAATATCATGTAGGTCCCTCTTGTGCCCCCTTAACGCTCTGTGATGCACCCAGACTGGGACCACCCACCCAACAAGAACCTGCCACTCAGTCACTCAGATCTTTTACAATTTTTCCTGCTTCCACCTCATCAACTTTGAGGAAAGAATATCTACTTCCTGCCTTATTTACATCCCAGCGGCTGTCAGGTGACCCCTAATGAGGTGATAAGCATCATTCAAATTTCACCTGTAAGTAGTAAAGTAGATTTTGGCACAACTCCCCCTCCCCCTCCACCTGCACCAGCTGCTGCCATCCCACAATTTCCTAGAATATTATCATAAGTGTGATAAGAGTGTGAGGAAGGTTATGTGAGGATGGCGCTCACTCTACCAAACCCCTCCCCTCTCACTCTGACCCAGACGACGGGCAGACGGGACACACCGGGGTCACATGATGACAAAAGCAGAGGCGGGATTACATCAATCCACTCTTGCTGCGAGAAAAAGTCGTGTTGGTTCAGCGGCAGAGGGAAAAGATGGTCGACCCACAGCGACCGAACGAACGATCAGACCTTCTAGCATCCTTTCAGGCGGTTGAACATTTGGGGCCTTCATGGAGGAATCTTCACAACTTTAACCGCTGTGTCGTCTAATCGAGAAAGACTCCTGCATGAATGACATCATAGTTATATCTGCAGAAACATGTCAGAGCTCAGATCCATCCATCCATCCAACCATCCATCCAACCATCATTCATTCATTCATTCATCCATCCATTCATTCATCCACCCATCCATTCATTCATCCATCCATCCAACCATCATTCATTCATTCATACATTCCTTCATCCATTCATCCATCCATCCAAACATCATCCAACCATCCACCCATCCATCTATCCATCCATTCATTCATCCATCCATTAATTCATCCATCCATTCATCATCCAACCATCATCCAACCAACCAACCAACTATCCATCATCCAACCATCCATCCAGTCATTCATTCATCCATCCAATCATCCATTAATTCATCCATCCATCCATTCATCCATCCATCCATCCATTCATCCATCCCTCCAAACATCATCCAACCAACCATCCATCCATTTATCCATCCAACCATCCATTAATTCATCCATCCATCCATTCATCATCCAACCATCATCCAACCAACCAACTATCCATCATCCAACCATCCATCCAGTCATTCATTCATCATCCATCCAATCATCCAACCATCAAACATCATCCATCTACCCGTCCAACCATCCATCCATTCATTCATCATCCATCCATCATCCAACAAACCATGCATCCAACCAACCATTCATTTATCCATCCAACCATTCATTAATCCATCCATCCATCCAACAAACCACCCATCCATCCATCATACATCCAACAAATCATACATCCATCCATCCATCATCCATCCAACAAATCATCCATCCATCCATCATACATCCAACAAATCATCCATCCATCCATCCATCCATCCATCATCCATCCAACAAATCATCCATCCATCCATCCATCCAGACCCAGAAACCCTGGTTCTGGGACTTAACTGTGGACTCCTCTCAGTTGGACATGTCTCCAGAAGGACAAACCCAGGAGAAGTCCTAATCACATGACCTTAATCCTTTTGACACAACAATAGGATCTTTTCAGATGTACAAATCCCTGACCCAGATGTAGAGTCCAGCCCCCCCACAGAGGAGGATGAGGTGTTTCTGCTGCAAACTCATTCTTGGAGCGTAGATCAACTCTGCTCATCCTTCGCCACGTAGGTCCAATGCAAAGCCTGCATCTGGCCAACCTCGCCATCTCACACTCCATTTCTCCATCACCTGGAAACAGGACCTCGAGATCCATGAACTCTGCTGGCGGCATCAGCGGACCCTCATTCCAGGGGAATATAATTTGGGGGCGCAAACTCTCTCCTCACATTTGTCTTTGCCATAATCTGGCAGTAAGTTATTGAGCAGAATCACAACAGGAGTCGCGGTATCACATCATATCAGAGTGTGACAGTAAAACAGAATCATATATTTGAATGATCAGATTTAGAATATTAATCCTTACCCTTTGCTGGGGGACTGATAAACTTTTCACAAAACACACGACACAGAAAAAACATCCGGAAAAAATGAAAATATCATCATCGTCATCATCATCATCATCACCATCATCATCATGTAGGTCTGAGATACTAGAGTGTATATCCAGGTTTCTACTTTTTCTGACGTCACTCTCTCACATCGATGCCCCTCTTGTGCCACTAGGGGGCGACACACCATCACAGTCAGAATAGAATAGAATAGAATAGATAGATAGACAGACAGACAGACAGACAGGCAGAGAGACGCATACACATGCATACACATATACACACACACATATATATATACATAGATATATATATACACACAACATTCTCTGGCCAACACCAGAGCTGGAGGCGCCCTGAGGTCCGGGGTGCCCCAGCATGAGTTTCACTCTGAGGCAGCGCTGATCGTATTTGGTGAAGGAACAATCTGAACACGCCAGAATTGTTAGTGTAGAAGAAGTAACTGTCGCACATTATGTGTGAGGGTGGAGATAGACATCTTAATAATAATAATAATACATTTAATTTATAATGCACTTGTCTATATGTGTGTAAACTATGACAAATGTGTGCTATGTATTACTCTGGATGGTTAAAGGACAATAATAGAAGATAATATCGCTCTCATTATCAATAGTACAATATTATATTCTTATTTTTATTATTATTATATTATATTTTAATCTATTATAAAATAAGTTATTTGATAATATAATATATTATTTTATTTTATTATTGTATCATATTATATTATATAATATATTATATTATGCTTAATTTAATAGTGTAGTTGTATTATTAGTGGGTACATAGGTGCGTATAACGTGTCTATTGATTGAGGGGGAGCTGTAGGGTGTATCAATAACAGAAATACTGTATAATCACTAATGCAACAGCAATAATAATAATAATAATAATAATAATATAAGTAATAATTACAATTGTCATCAAAATAATGAAGACGTCATAATAATAATAAAAATAATCATCATCATCACAATAATCATTATAATCATAAAAGTCATAATCATCATCATAATAGTCATAGCAATAATAAAAATGATAATAAAGTCATAAAAAAATAATAAAAATCATCATTATCATCGTAATTATTATTATCATGATTGCATAGTAGTAATCATCATCATCATCATAATTATTATTATTATTACAATTACAATAATAATAATAGTAATAACAATAATAATAGTAATAATAATAATAGTAATAATAATAGTAATAATAATAATAATAGCAATAATAATAATAGTAATAATAATAATAGTAATAATAATACCACTAATAATAATAATAGTAATAGTAATTATAATAATAATAGTAATAATAATACCACTAATAATAAAAATAATAGTAATGCTGCGGCTCGTCTCAGCTGGTGACATAACAAGTGCAGGGTAAAGTTTCAGAGGTAGAGCGTTAGAGTGTGACAGAGGGGACGACAGCTCTGTGAAACGCTGGTCGTTGAGTTTCTGGATGACTCATCTGAAGTCCTTCTTCCGGAAACTGGGTAACAAGTATCAGGGTCGTGACCCCAACCCCATGCTGTCTGCACTGGATGGGACGGTGAATCACAGAGGGGTACTGAAGCAGCTCTGTCCTATACCCCTCTAGATAATAAACACAAGGCCTGGATCTTCTGTGCATGTTTTCATGCAGGCAGAAGATTCTTTCTTTCTTTGTTTGCTGTCATGCATGTTTACATTCCTGAAATGTTTGACATCCCGATTACACATCTGAGCATTGTTGGCATTCTTCTTAAAGGCTTAAAGAATAGCTTTCAGGGAAGGAGAGCTAGAGACAGATTCCTCAGGGCGCTGTGCATTGTTGTGGGTATGTGCTACACTTCTTCTTCAGCCAAGGACGTCTGCAGAAACACCAAGACATCAGAGCGAGAACTCTGTTGGCTGAAGGTTTTCAGTCAAACTAAAGAAAGGTTAAATGTGAAGATAAAATGTATTGATGTTGAGAAAAATCCTTTTTACGGTTAACAGAGACTCTCATTCAAAAAATACCAACACGCAAAAAGAATATCAGGTTATGCTGCTTCTATTAGCTGTAGAAACATATTTTAAGTATATCCTGCATCACCCTTAAGTTTGGATAAATGAGCATCTAACGTGCTATCAGAGTATTTAATCTAAAATCATAAAGAAGAGGCAGAAAATTACATTTTGCAAGTTTCTACTAAGTTTATTTAAGAACGGCACTTGAGCAAATTCTCAAACATTTCAGGATATTTTGATTAGCCATGCTAGCTTAGCTTAACTTCCGGGTCGCATGGTCACGTGACTCAAAAAAAAAAAGTGAATCAACATCGTGAAATCAACCAGTAAACGTTATAATGACCTTAAAACACTCACTAACTAATGCTAAAGTAAACAAAATGTTAATACTTGCTGAAGAAAAACTCTTAACCACCATCGCGAATATTGGCGTCAGCTGTCGCCATGGTAACGTGTAAACAACGCTCAGAACGTCACATTCAAATTTGTGTTTTAGCTTTGGGTACAGCAAAAATAAAATAGCTGGTTAAGAGTAAATACATCTTGTTTACTTTAGCTTTAGCTACTGTGCATATTAGGGTCATTATTGAGTTTATTTGTGGTTTTCACAATATTGATTACGTTTTATTCTGTTGATTATGTTTAATTAATTAAGTCACCTGACTGCAGGACCCTGAAGTTGAGCGAAGCTAACATGGATATATCTAGGCAAGGATATAACTATTGTTATTTTTGTGCTTAATAACAGTTTACTCACAAATAGTAGCATGTACAATGTTACTAAATAAATGATTAATATTATCATTAGGTTGTACCCATCCATAGACACCAAGGTTGAACGAGGTTGAACTTGAAATAACTAATGAGCAAAAGATTGAAATGATCTGCTGTATCTGAGGAAATCTGCGTCCTGACTCTTTTTTTTAGGTAAAGTCAGATTATTATAATACAAACAATCCATTTTCAGTGTCTATTTAAGGGAATCATCAAGATTCCTCATCAAACGTCTGTGACTGAAGTCGCAAAATCATGCTCGTACACATTTATGTGCATGTGTTCACCCTTTAATGTCCTTGCCGAGAAATAAAAAAAGGGTATGGAGATATTTCTGTATTTGTATACACACTTCCCCTCCCGTCAGTTTGGCTGTATAGATCCTTGTGTGTGGAGGGAAATAGAAAAGGAGTCACTGCAGCCTTGAACTTTAGTTTGTAAAAGCACCTCTTCTCTTTCTTCAGAGACAGAGGATGATGAGGAACAGAGCGGTAGTGTGAGGGAGGGAGGGAAGTCGTGGAACTAAATGCAGAGATGTTACAGCTCAGCGAGGAAAGGAAGAGCAGCCCTGACTTCAGATCAGCAGGGATGGTGACAGAACAGAGGTCCGCTTCAGCTCCTGGCAGCCCCTCAGGGACAAACACACGGAGATGTGGCCCAGATCCTAGCTCTCCTCCTCTTCCTCCTTCCCTCTGTTTCATCGCTCATTCTGTCAGCAGAGTCACCGGATCCTGTGTGTTCGCCGATTTGAAGCTCTGGCCAGGATACGGGATCCGGGGCTCAATGTCCCCCTCTTTATGTCTTTCCTGTCTGCCTGCTGGTCGACCCAGCTCCAGAGCCACAGCACACAGAACCCAGTGATGGCTGACTGGCCGCCCCGCTGCCCTCTCTGTCCACTATTTCCTAGTCTATCAAAAGGGAGCCATTGTTGGGACTGTGTGTCGCAACAATGGTTGAGTTAATATGATCCAAGTATTTCCACACGATTGAGGCAGGGGGGGCGGGGGGCTCTGGCTGCAGGACGCTGCTGCTGCATCCTGACTCTGGCCCCATCCATCAACATCCGTCCCATTCCATCCAGTTGCTCCACTTCCTCCTGGTCCTCCTCCGATGACATCATTCCAGCTTGCAGCTCTCCTCCACGGCGATGGACATGGTTTTATGGGTCGTCTGTGTCGTACAAGCAGCACATGCAGAACTGACTAGAACCACAGCGATAGATTACCAGTGATGGAATAGAACATTCACTCACTATACATGTATGTAGAATCCAAGGCTCTTTGTTTGGATAAGCGAAATCATCAAAGTTATTATATCTAAGCAAATATTTCGTCACTTTTTACATTAAGGTGTTCATAAATGTTGTTGTTGTTGGGTTTGATATTTGATTTAAAGTTGTATTTTTGGCTGACCAAAAGGAAGGGTGTTTGTTTCCACATGCCAATAGTTGCTAAGGGGGTCTTTATGCCTTGAACATAAAGATGTTCTCATGATGTTTCACGAGAACAGTAGAAACGTAAGGGGGTCTTCTGACAGAGCGATCAGCCTCCACCGTCTACGAACAGCTCTTAGATTGTCTCGTTTTTCTACGATTTAAGTCTTTTGACATAAGCCGATACTTTTCATACCAGTATCTGATGTAAGACACATTTTCAGAGTGATGTGAACGGCCACACAAAACAATCAGATCGGGAAAACAAAATCGTAATTGAGCGTTAAGATTGGTCGAATATGGCTGTGGCTGTGGAGTAGGAGGAAAGAGTGGTCCTGCACTCATCCGAAAGGTCGATGGTTCAATCCCAAAAATGTCCCTGCTGTCCACATGTCATAGTGTCGATGAAAGGGGAGGGGTTAACGTTGGGGTTATTATGGAATCTTCATCACCACAGCCAGCCGCCACTGCCATCACTAAATTATACACCCACATAGACCTTAGAGTGAGGAAGAACTGGATACATTTTGGGTAAGATTGGTTGAAATTTCCGACACTAGGGGGGAGCTTTATAAAGTTAGAGAGAAACTGTTAATCCAGTTTGGTCCAAATTTGGTGCACATGAATCAAATGCAGGAGATCCATCCTCTATAAATCATATAATACCCCAATATTTCACATTTTACTCACTAGGGGGAGCTTTTTTTTTAAAACCAAAACACTGTTTTTTTTAGACATTATTTCCTAAATGTTTGTCCAATTTAGTCCAAATTTTGTTCATATGAATTTAATTGAGATCTTTCTTGAATTTATAATTTTTTTATCTCATAGTTCACATTTTACTCAGTAGGGGGCGCTTTTTTTTTCTTCGACAAACGCTATTTTTCGGACATATCTTCATATTTAATTTGAGTTTAAATTGAGCAACATTTTCTTAATATTTAATTTCCTGGAAAAACAGGGTTTGTGGAGATTTTCTTCTTCACAAACAGCATTTGTATTCTAGAGCTGTTTAAATGCATTCAAATGAAGTATTTAATAATTATCTTTTTCTGGAAGATGTAACCTCCATGGAGTCAGAGAGGAGAAATGATCTTTCATATTCTGAACTAGGTTCTTCAGTGATTAAAAACAAGTGTCGTAGAAAAGAAATCAGCGGTGGAATAGAAACTTTCACTTTTACAGCTACAGACAAACTTCAGATGAGGACAGGAACTGATTGTGGGGGGGGGGATGACATTTTTCTCCAAATGGAATCTCTGGAGTCCCCCCATAATCACCGGCTAATGACAAGCTTCCTGCCGGAGGGGGAGGGGCTTATCTCCAGATGATAGCTCCATCTCTGCTGATCCCCCCCACCCCCACCAAAATCTAAACACGGGATAGGATTTGACACATGACAAGAGATGAAGAGAAATGCATCTCTGGGCAAAGATAGGATTTTATTTCTGAAAATCACCCGGAGATAACAGAAAAGTGAGTGACAGCTTCCTGCAGACAGTGTGTTGGGGAAAAGATTTGATTTTTAGCATTTTCATCAGACTTCATTATAAGGATCTGAAATCATTATTGGTCTGTTTACCTCTAGAAGAGATCTTTTCTAATGAAGTGATTTTGTTTAATTACTTAAAAAAAAAAAAAGCGGTGTCAGATTCTAGAACACAAGCTTTGATCTTTTTATCCGACAACCGCAGATTTCCACGTCTGTCCAGCAGCTGCTTTTGTTCGGAAATTGTTTGACTTAAGAAATAAAGATTCATTCAAATACTTCTCTTGACTACAGTGTTGGATTGTTATTATGTATATATGTATATATCTGTATCTCTGAAAACATATGGGAGTGTTATGGAATCGTCAGCCGAAAATCTATTTCATGGATCGTCTTAAAATATTTAAACCATCACAGACAATTAATACAAGGAAGAACTGGATTGATTCTGGGAAAGGTTGGTTGTATCTTTGCAACACTAGGGGGAGCTTTATGTCAAAACGTTATCAGGCAGTCATTTTGCAAACGTTGGACCGATTTAGTCCAAATTTGCTGCATATAAATCAACTGGAGGAAATCTGTGTTGAATATATTATTTTGAACTCTAATAGTTCCAAGTTTTCTCATCAGGGGAAAACTTTAAACCTTAATTAATTTAAACTGAAAAAAACGCTATATTTCCGAATAAAAAAACTCCGGTTGATAAACCAAGCGTCCCTCCAGTCATCACATAGTCTCATTGTTAGCAGTGAATGTCGGGCATGAAACATTTGACCTAAATCGGG
Organism: Lophius americanus; assembly: GCA_037951165.1. Taxonomy (NCBI): domain Eukaryota; kingdom Metazoa; phylum Chordata; class Actinopteri; order Lophiiformes; family Lophiidae; genus Lophius; species Lophius americanus. Next base: position 228,783 of record JBBDHG010000005.1, on the reverse strand, counting down.
ACTTAATAACCTCATTCTGGATGACCAGGCTGGAACAGCATCCGTTAATCCCGAACGCCACATGTAGGAGCTGCAAGGGTCCGTCCCCCCTGCTTCTAAAACAAAACAGCGCCGTAACGGACAGATTTCACTTCTGAGCGAGATAAATGTTGGGCATGGGGTTACCAGCGTTTGCGTTTTTGCAGAGGTCGTGACAGAAGTCTAGTTTTCAGGGCGTAGTTGGATCCCGCTGCGTCTATAAGCGAAAGCTCACTGGAGGCACAGAGCGTGACGTGTAGCTTTACGATTTTAGCAGCTAGCAAACTCTTACATTTGAGTGACTTTGACAGTCTGATGAGATTTTTTTTCTCTCGACGTGATGACTTCCTGTGAAATTCCCCAAAACTGAGGGAAGAAGAGAACAGAGGAGAGTAACTAAACGTGTAAATGTGCACTTAAGTGCAGTTTTGGGGGTCCCTGTAAATCAATTATTTATTTTTCAGACACTCTATAAAATTTCTACTCTACTGGAAATGTTATTGGACTTCATTACGGATGTTGCTGCTGCTTGTTTTTGAAGTTTTACGGTGAAAACATGTTATCACCTCATAAATTATTCAGCAGTATTTGAATTTTCTCCATCTAAAGCCAGTAAAACAAAAGAAATCAAATATTACTGATAAGCCCCCAGTACCCTGTGTTGTACAAACAACCCCCCTGAATGAACTTCTCGCATTAAACATGAAGTTATTTCTATGAATAAAAGCTCCCCCTAGTGAGTAAAATATGAACTATTAGAGGTATATTCACAAGATTGATCTTGAGATGATTCAAATTCACAAAATTTGGGCTAAATTGGACAAATGATGGAAGATATGTAAAAAAAAAAGGTTTTTCATAAAGAGCTTCCCCCTGTGAGTAGAATATGATAAATACAAGATACATTTCCTCGAAGTAATTCATATGTACTAAATTTGGATTAAATCTGTCTAAATCTGATTAAATCATGGCTTTTTCTTGAAAATTAAATGTTTATGCTCAGAAGCATAAACATTCCATTTCTACTAAAATTCTAACTTTATTTTTGTAAATAAAAAAAAACTTTTTCTCGAAAAATTACAACTTGTAAATTTATGATTTTATTCTTCATAATTTTACTGTTGTAAAATCACGACTCTATTCTCTTAAAATTATAACTTCTTTTCATAAAATCACAACTTTATTCTCGTAAGAAGAAAATGTACTCGAAAAATTACAAATTTGTAAAGTCATTAGACTTTATTCATATTAAGTTTATCCTAAAAAAATTACAAAATTTTTCCTGTAAAAATGACGACTATATTCATGTGAAATTATTCATTATTTTTTCTCTTAAATTAAAATCACAACTTTAATCTGGTCTTCTCCATTCCTTATTTTTAATTGTTTTCCCAGTTTGGCCAAATACTCTGACTATGATAAATATTATCACAACATTAATTCATCGTCGGTAACCACTTCTAACATAAACAGCTGATGTTATAGGTGTACCGGCCTCTGGAGGTCCCTGCGCCCCAGTTTGGGAACCCCGTACTCTCGCTACTAGAGGCCGGCAAATGCTGCTGTCAATCATCCTGCAGGGACCCGCCTCTTTTCCAGTTGGGAGCGCACCGGAGATTCGCATCTGGATTTTACGCGTCCGCCGTTCCCCGCCTACCAGACCGCCCGCCTCCAGCTGCAACCCGCACACTCTGCTGTGGGCTTTTCACGGCAGAGACCTGTCGCGCTCTCCCACTCCACAGCTCCTTCAATCAGTCGATTCTTCCCCCTCTCTCTCTCCTTCCCATGGCCGTCCGCGGCGTTCAGCAGCGCAGCGGTTAATGAGCGCCGGATGCGCCCTCGCTCCAGCAGACCGCTACAGTACGAAGATGGCGTCGGAGGGAGCCAGCGGGGAGCACCCTCCTCCGGTACAAACACTGGCCACCGCCGTGCTGGGAAGCGTGGACACGGTAAGATAGCGGGGCTCGAGATAACAGGGAAGCAGAGGGATGTTTTTTTTTCGGTTTATCGGTGAGGATAGAAAGAAAAAAAAAACGCAGCGCGTCTGTCGAGGCGGGAGGAAAACAAGGAGTCGGTGATTGTTTGACAGTGAGCCGTGACATCCACACGGTGTTCGTTAAATGCGAGTGTCGCGGTGAAGTCTGTGCACATCCGGCTCCCCGTGATGGTGGCGTTATCCCTGCTGGGAGAGGAGGTCGCTGCCCGCGCAGGTCGGAGCTCGTGGGTTCCGGTAAAAACACGGAGACCCAGAAACGAATGTCTGGTCGTCCGCAGGAGAACATAAAGCTCTAAAAGGAGGACGGTGGACTTACCGTCTGCTAAATGTGAAAACATTTAACGCCATCTCCATTTTAATTATTTTTTTAAATTTATTTTTATTGACATGTCAGGGTAACACCTGAGTTTAAGATAAAAAAAATAATAATATGGAATTGATATTTGACAAGCCTTTAAAATTCGTCCCACTACCCAGTTTAGTGGTGAACTCAGAATCAACTATGTTTTAGATCTCATCATATGGTCAAATCCCCTCATTTATAAATTAAATGTATTATTATTATTATTATTACTTGATCTGACGTCACAGCCGTCGCTTTTCCGTAAAATGTTTGTAGGTGTAGAAAATCGTGTCGTCTTCATACAGCTAGCATACGCTTTTATTTCACGACCGTCTTATTTTAAAGGTTTTAAACCCTTTTATTTAGTTATTTCTTTGGCATATTTGATTTCTTTGGGGCGTTTTATTAATTTGATCTCGTAGATAATTTAAATGAACCACAATTGACAAAATATTTGGGCTGAACATGCTTTTAAACAGAAAATAAAAAAGTCACGCTTATAAAATTCTTATTTTTTTTAATTCAAAATAATTTAATTACATGTTTTCAACCTTTTGACAACGACCATTTAAAAAAAAAAAAAAAACTCTGACTTTTTTTGGTTGTATCAAGTTACATGAATCTGTTGAGTAAGTCCTAACATTAATATGCAAAAAATAAAGAAAATCATACTTATCGTACAGGATTTTTCTCAGTAGCCGTGTTTAATCCCTCTTGGGTGTCCTCTTTGACCCGTGGTGTCCCCTCAGGGCTCAATGCTAGGCCCCTTACCCTTTAGCAAACGCAACATAAATTATATTTCCTAGTGAACCTAGTAAAGAGTTAACACATTGCAGCATCACATGGTGTTCTACTGGTTAAAAGAATCTCAGGCGGTGAAGAGAAATGACCACTTCCCTGTTGTGGTCGTAGTAATGTGACTTTATACTCAAGATAAAGTCGACCAAATATCAGATGGGTGTTTCTTGCACTACTTACAGTCTTTTCAAAGGGGTTGTTTCTGAAATGTATCTATCACTGAGTGGAATCAGATTTCCGTGTATTTCTTATCAATATATATACCGAAATAATTCCATATACATGCATTATAGGTGAATTAGTGACTCTAAATGGTCCATGTTGGGTCTCTACAGCGTTTTAATGATGCGTCATTCCCACCGTTTGGCTTGTTATCCGCTCCACTTTTGTTGTGTCATTGGTGTTGGGTCACCCATTGCACGGTGTGCGTTTGCATTTCCTTGCGACTTTGCAACGACGTTTAGCTAAAAATGTCTGTAAAATATAACGCACGTTTGGAATGAACACACCAATGAAGGCCTGCTGTGACTGCAGGATCCTGTTATGTTGCAGTTTTCAGTAGTAGTTTTTAGCGTTTTTAAATGAAGACAACTTTCAGGCAGGAATCCATCCATCAATCCATCCAGTTTCTGAAACTTAGTATCTGGTGCAGGATCGTGAGTGGGCTGGAGCCAATCCCAGCTGACATTGGGCGAGAGCAAGCACATCGACCATTAATACGTGTCTTTTTTCTGCTTTGGGTGTCACAGCGGGATCAATGGAGTTGACTCACTCTTCCTGAGCGAGGCAGGAAACACGCAGAGGGAACCCACGCAAACCTGGGGAGAAAAATAATAATGACGACAGGAAAAATTCCCTCGTCAAAAAAAACAATGAAGCATCTATTTGCAATGAATTATCATCGACATTATAATGTAGATCACCAAATAACAGTACTGTAAAAAAGAAAAACATGCAGGCAGTAGTTTTACCTTTTTCAGTGGGAGTATTAAATCAAGCGACTTTTCAATCAAATAGAAAAACATTTTAAGGATGATTGTGAGAGTATTAGCCTAATTTGACGAATTAGCCTGAATTTCTGCCGTGCGGCTACTATGGATGCAAGTTTGGCGATTCTGAAGTGATATAACCTCCAGACCCAGAGGAGTGACGCAAGATGAGTGGAGCAGGGAAAAGCATTTTTGTCAAAGTTGTCCCTCATCGTGTGTCGACGACCGGGCTTCACTTGTTTATACACAAAGAGATGTGATTTCTCACATCTGGCCCTCTTCAGTGGTTTACTCATCCACTGTGCAAATTGATCAATCACTTGACCCGGCTGTTGGGAGGTCATGAAACCTTCCCCGGCTCCAGGACGCAACCTGTCACGTTGTTGTTACCGGCAAGTCAGCTAAAGGGGACAAAAACGAGCAGCCACGTTCGTGCTGCTCTTGTTTTTGCCATCTCTCTGTTTTCTCAAACTCTTTACAATCTGCCACATCCAGTAGAAATCACAGGAAACACTCCAGATCGCCTGGTGCAAATGTTTGCTGCCACTGGAATAGAAAGCAACCGCAGTCACTGTGGGTGGGTGGGAGGGTCGGCGGTAGCGTGGGTGTTGAGCCGGGGGCATGTTCGAGTGGTGAGCTGAGGATAGAGGAGGTGGATGAAGAGCTGCGGGGGTTGATGGAGGCCAGAGGGACCGTGGTGGAGGAGGGGGTGAGGGCCCGGTTCACCAGACACCTTTCTAAATTAGTCTTAATTTCAGTGACTCAGCTGGCATAGCAGGGAGATCCGTGTCAGCCGGCCCCCTCCTCTGAGCGCGCTCTCACCAGCCTCGAGTCGGCTTTGCATTTAGCATTGAGGTGAACAGGTGCATAACATGCTTCCTCAGCTCGCCCGTCCTCCTGCCAGCTCCCTCTTCCTCCTCCAGGCTCCAGTCTGGGAGAGGGGGACTTCGGCCCACCCCCACCGCCACCGCCACCATGCCTGCCGTGGTTAAATAAAGCACTTTGCTCTTTGCTCACCCTTGTCGGACTCTTTGCTTTTCCAGAGGTGGGGGAAGTTTCTTGTTTTTTTTGAGAGCTCCGAAGGACTGGCCCTCAGGGGTCAGGGGTCAATGAAAGGCACTCTTCTGGTCACCTCCCACCCATTTATCAGGATACATGTTAGTGTGGCACACGGCATGTTTACAGCCTTTTTTTATTGCAGTGGTGCTGATTTCTTCACAAAGATAAGGGGTTTTGAATAAGATGGAAAGACTCTGGACCCTTTTAGACAGAGATCATACGAGGGGGGCCAGAAAAGGATCCTTCTCGGTCACCTTGTCTTATTACATCCCCGAAAAGTCAAGGATATTATGGAATCGTTATCACCGCTGCTGCGTCTGCCACCGCCGATCCTTTGTGTCGATGCAGTAAATCAAAAACAATTGAATGGATTTCAAATTTTATACCAACATACTTGAGTGCGAGAAAAGAAACTGGATTGAATTTGCGAAAGGTCAGTTGTATATTTCCGATCAGCCATATTTTTTATATCTCTGCGTAATATCGTGCAGGACCCCCAGCTCTGCTATGTCATCTGACGTCTTCCTGTCGGAAACGATCTGTATGAGCCCTGTGCTTGTTTTTTTTTTTTACCAGTCCATCTCTTGAATACCAGTCTGCAGCTCTGTAGCAGATGCCTTGCAGCCTGGTGCTGGTCCGCAGCCTGGTGCTGGTCCGCAGCATGGTGCTGCTCCGCAGCCTGGTGCTGGTCCGCAGCCTGGTGCTGGTCCGCAGGCTGGTGCTGGTCCGCAGCCTAGCGGCTGAGGACAGCCGATGTATAGGATGCTGGAAAATATGATGATGCATGCAATGTTTGAAACGGACACATCTATTTTCAGACATAGATGGAATATAAGCGACTCTTCGCAGGCGTGAGGAAGAGTTTGCCAAGAAGAACACAGTCGAGGAACCCTTCCTGTCGCGTGTGGCTCAGAGAGAGATGACAGAGAGAGATGACAGAGGCCTCATCAAGTGGACCGGATCTAACGGAGACCCTCTGAGCGCCGGCCAAGCTGTTCGTGCCTTTGGCGCATAGCACACGACTCATGGAACAAATTACTGTTCGCTTCCCTCACCTTCTCTCTGTGCAGGAATACCAGAGAGCGTCAGCCTCCCCGACCACTCGCTTTACCTCACCCAACAATTGGGGCAGCATGACGGCACAGCTAGGCGCTCGGGGTTGCTGTCCATCAAAGATCCCCGAGGGTGGGTTCAGGGAAGACTTGATACAAATGAATAAATCCTTGGGAGTCTATCCCGCTTTTATTTCTAAAAGGTGATGGCATCACATTGAAAACATAGCTTGACTTAACTGAGATGTGATTGACGCAGAACTTTCCGTGTCCTGATCCTGAGAAGAAACACGTCCACATTAGAGTGAGCAGACTGTTAATCGTTAATCTATCTCTTGGTAAAAAACACTATTTTAAAAACATGATATTTTTCAGCATATTTCCACGCTTTCTGGCCCAAACATCACATTTTTAATGCTTTTTAAGCGAGAGAATAATGCCTTCTTTTCCTCCTTTTGATTTATCACCCCTTGCCCCCTGCTCTTTGTGCGTGAAATATTCCCCCATATTATGAAAACATCACAGGAGCTTATAAAAAGGCAACGGCAGGTTGAAATTTCACCCCGGTCTATTCAAAAATCTGCGTGGGCTCTCTGGGCACATGTTGGTCTCCTTGATGAAATGGAAGAATCTTGGCTGAGGTTTTGACACAGGCTTGTAAATCAGCCCTATATTGCCATCTGATAAGTGAGCGTCATCAGAAAGAGCAGATACCCGTCTCCCTGACGAGCACCAGAAGCAGAGTAGCTCTGCGCTCCCTCCATTTGCCTCCCCCGTCGTTGCTCTATTAAGGGTTTTATTGAGACGATGGACTGGTAAAAAGCTTCTTGGATATTGGTTTTCCAGCTGGATGTGGCTTTCTCAGCAGATGCTCTTCCAGTTGCCAATAAGGTAACTGGAAAAAAAAAAAAATTCTTCCACTCAGATTGCATCATTTTGACTTTACAGCCAAGAATTTAAATCAATATTCCTCACTTTCTCTGCGTTTGAATGAGTTGGTCCCTTTAAGGGATTGCGACTAAATGATTTGAATGTGTGCTCAGGAATGTTGAATAACCAGATGTCTCACACTGTTAGCTTTCCCTTTCACTTAAACTCCAACTTTATTCTTCAGATTAACAGTAAGACGCTCACACAAGGACTCAGTGTTGGAAGAAATGAACAGATGGAAACCAAGATCTTACCAAATGACTTTATTAGGTAATAAAGAAAAATCCGAAATACTGTTGGCGTTAAATTTCCATCCTAGTTTTGATCATATTTAGTCAACAACATCCTCCGTATTTCTGTCAAAGAAAACCCCAAGTCCAGTTTTAGTCCACATTGCATTCAACATTATAGGATTGTCCCTTTAGCAGCTAAAACTATGAGACTCTGAGCGACCCGGATGGAAGGTTCAGATGGAACCAGTTACTCGATGGGCTCCAATGGTCTTTTTTACAAACTATATTTTGGCCTCATCTTTTTTTCATTAAAATCATTCATTTGAATAGATTTTTTCGAATCAATCTTATTTATATTGAGCTAAATCGAGACAAGTATCTCAAGGTACTTTCCAAAAAGAGGGGGTCTAGATGGTACGCTTTATGCTACAGTGATTCAGAAATTCCCCCTTTGAGCAGCAGTTGACAGTGGCGAGAAAGAAAATCTGCCTAATAGCAGGCGGAAAACTCGAGCAGAACCCACTTCCTTGAACAGTGTGAGGGAGAAATTAAGAGAGAGAGAGGTAAAGGTCATTAAAAAGCATTTTATCATCATAGTTATCAATAACAAAATTAACCCTATGTATAATTAAAATATGCCGTTCTTAACTTAATCAGCCATCATTTCCTTTATTAGCTGATCACTGAGTTGGACCAAACAGTCAGCGCAACAATTTCAATATTTGTTTGATTTCCTAACATGGAAAAGCTTAAAACCCTCTGAAAGCCAAAGTTTACTTGGTCAGTTGAGAGGAAATTATTTTTTTTTTTTTATGAGCAGGGTAGATTTTGAGGTTTAGATTTTGAGGTTTAACAAAACCTCAAAATCTAGTGCATTTAGTTCTATAAATGAAATTTGGACAACTATTTTCTAGGAAAGTTTGCGATTAACCGCTGTTTCTCTGTAAATCCACCGGGAAGAAGCTTTTAATTTATATGAGGGGAAGCATGAAGTGTTGTGGTCACTCCCAATTACAGTCGTATCCCGCCTTCGGCCCTGTGGTTGCTGCCGTCCATATAGGTGCCTAATGACCTAGCTAAATGTAATTAGACCTTAATGGCTTCAAGGTAGTACAGGAAATCCTGCCTAATCTGAGGACTGCACTTAATGAGACTAGTTGGAGAGTGGGAGGAAATGGCCCGTTATTTTTTTTTTTTAAAGAATTGAATTTGTCATTTTATGTCTAATGTTCGACAAAGCCTGTCCATCTTTTTAAAAATTTGTTGTTCTAGATATAATTGTGTGTGTCTGGCGTCTGAGATAGGCCACTTTATTCATACATTCTTAATGTTGATTGGCCTTGACATATTTCATAAGAGGCAATAGTCCTTCTTTTTTTTTTTTTTTTCCTCTCCCGTGATGCTAGGATGCACTTTGTGGTGACGTTTAATGTGGTTTTACACCTTTGCAGGGCTGCAACTTGAAATTCCTTTCATCGTCTTCTCTGGGTCCATAAATCACAATTTGCACCTCTGAATATTTTTAGTGGATTCATCCTTTTCCCACCCAATCAGCGGGATTTCTTCTGAATTCACTCTGTGGCTCTCGACTCTATCTGCTATGACAGCAGTACATTTTTTTTGGTTAATCGTCTTCTGAAGCAGGAATGCTGTGAGTTCAGTTTGACATGTACCTTTGCACAGTGGTTGGTACAAGAAGGAACCGGGTTGGAATCCATCTCTGCCGGCCTTTTTGTGCAGACTTTGCATGTTCTCCCCGTGTCTGCTTGTGTTCACTCCAGGTTCTCCTGCCTCCTCCCACAGTCCAAAAACATGCCACTATAGGTGATTTGGCGACTGCCTGTCGGGTTTACCTTAACACAAGCATATGTGGTTCTGCTTCCTCGACACTGGGTTCATAAGTTGCTGCCATTCTGTCTAAATCACAGACGGGACTTTTAAATCACTCTTATTTGAGAGTAAACGTGTTTTCTTTCCATCAATATTTGTTTTATTCACTTATTTACAATGACATATTTTATTTAATGCTTTTATTTATTCATAGGTACTTGTCCCTCCCACTCTCCAATGCCCTGAATATGCTTCGTCCTACATCTAGAACTCTACCTGTCCGTCTGTTGGACTGGGAACGCTACAAATGAAATTCCCATTTGGTATAAATAAAGTTGCCTGCAAGCCGAATGTAGAATGTAGAGTTGGTTAGCCAGTAGCTCATAACATGATTTTAAGTCAGACAATATCTGATTAATGAATCGTTTAAGTAACAGTTTCTGACTTTTGTCTCGTCTTTGTTACACCTTAAGGCCGTTCTGAGCGGAACAACAGCTATAGCGGCGGAACGCTGGCCCAAGTGAGCGACTTTAAATAGAACGCCGGCCTTCTGCACGTAAATGATTCATGACGTATCACACAACAGAGTTGGCATCTAGAATGGTGAAGTACACAAATCGAGTTGTGCTACCCAAAAAGAGAAAACAACAACAATCATTTATCTCAGTGTCTGCTTGGAGGTTCCCTCAACTGGAGCTGTGTCCCATTTTGAGGACATCTTTTGGTTGATTTGCTTCTTTTTTGAATCAGATGCTAACGGCTACTAGCTGCTTTGAAATCTTCTGGTTGTGGGTTGCAAACTTTACTACCGCTACTGTTAGCTGAACAATAAAAACCCGCGGCTGCATTTTTGTGGAGTTTCTACAGAATGGAGGGTCTCCCTGTGAACCGGCTATCAGGGTCTGCTGATCGTGTTTCATGATTCTGACTTGTTCCCGGTCTGTGTTGCAGAAATGCGAGTTCAACATGGATAACCTGAGCAAGCCGGAGCTGCTCACCCTGCTAAGTATAATGGAAGGAGAGCTGGAGGCCCGCGACCTGGTCATAGAGGCCCTGAGGGTGAGTCCACACCATAACACGCTCCTGTGCTCATTATCCGAGCCTCTGCTATCACAGACCTAACTGGGGTTAAATCCAGCACAAACTGTCGGGATCATATTGCCTTTGAGAAGGACTGAATGGATCAAAGGCGATGAATGGTCACCAACGCTGCCAAACGAAAGCCATATCACAAGTTCGTGTGGAACACTTGTGCGATGGAGATGAAAAACTCGGGGCCGCGCCGTTTCTTTCCGTTGTAATTACTCGCTGATAAGCTCTCTCACTAATTGCCTTTGTTGAATGGGAGCTGGCCGAGCCCCTCCTAGAGTGGGTTTTCTTGCCAAAGAGGCCACTGTGATCAAACGAGCACCACCTGCTTAGACACCAGTAATAAAAAGACAATTGAAATGAGTGGTTCTGGCTCTTGTTGATCCCCAGTCGGTATTGAAAACCAATTAGTAAGGTTCTGTTTGGCACAATTGCACTTCATGACCGTGGAAAACATGTTGCAGAAATGCCGTAGGACTCGTTCTGAGGCTGATGATGCAACGTTTCTCAACGAGCTAAAAAAAGAAGAAAAAAAATCTGTTTGTTTTTTCTGCATGAATTCCAAATCCGTGGCGTTTAGACGGAGGTGTAAAAGCTTCTGATGAGTGTTGAAGTAAGCGGCTTACCGTCTGCAGGTGGACTATCATTATCCTCTCATCATACTGTGGTCCGCTCCGTGTAAACAGTATGAAAAAACACAAATCCTGCTGTATGTGTTGGTCATGGAAGTCGTTTTATATGAATTGTTGACATGGATTGAATCTACTTTCTGTTAATGTGCTTGGTAATTGAAGTGGTTTTGATATCGGTGCTGATGACCCACATAATTACAGAGTGATGCAGGTTGGGTTTAAACAGATGATGTGTTGATCCGTGGGTTCTGAATACTGTTGTTGCACAGACGATGATGACGATAACGATCTCATCGTCGCGGTACAGGTCACTTGTTTTTCATGGGGCAAGAATGCTGATTTATTTACAAAGTCCTTATCTTAGAAACCGCAATGTGCCAATGCTCTACTTTAAGGCTTTCCTCTCAGATGTTTATTATACTCTGCATTCAAGTTCTAGAAAAGCAGGTAGATGTTCTAATCAGCCACCTGCTTTTGGATGGTCCACTGAGTAGAACCTTAATCTCTCTGGATCCACTCAACACACAAACACTCGATGTGTTGACCAGCCCTTTGGTGCTGCTGTTATCTTCTCCTCTGTAAACAAGAGCTTGAGGAAATTATGTGATCACCCATGCCGACCTTCCGGTTGGGGGTGACCGCTACCTCCTGAGCTAGTCACCCCAAGACTTATTAGTCAAAGAGTTCCAACGGACTCCATTGAAATGTTTTGGAAAGGTTGGTGCGGCAAATCGGAATAGCTTTTTAGGCTTATCCACAAGATAGTGTGGTACCAGTATTGTTAGTTCAGTAATTCTGCCATGGTGACGCCATGACTCATCACTATTTTTACTATGGCGACGCCATGTTCCATCATACCAGTCTAATCCTAAATCGCCACATACTTTCTGACAAGCGGTTCAACTGGAGTACTACCACCGAGGAGTTTATGTTTTTCACCTGCTACCTTCGCTTTTCCCTTCTTTTTGCAGGATTACACAAAAACTGCTTTATGAATTTTCATGAAAGCTGATGGGAGGGATGTCCATGGATTTATTAAATCTTGATGTGGATTTGTTGTAAGGGTGTTTTTGAGCCTGGTGGAGATATACGCTGTAGTATTAGTCATCCTATCATTCAGACATGACAGTCACTGACCTTTAATAACATGCTTTCTTTGTACTCTGCTCAATGTTACAGCGTCCACCTTAAACAGTAATCCAGATCTTCATAGTTTACCTCAAACTTGTTTTCGGCCATTTTTTTTGATGCAGGCTTATCTTTTCCTTATCATCCTCCTTTTGTTTAATTCGCGGGACAGCCTGTGCATTATTGTCACCTCCTTCTCTCTCTTTGTGTGTCTGGTTTTCATCACTGCCACTTTCTCCTGGCATTATTAATCCCCGTGGGCCACGTATCCTCCAATGAAATAAGATCATATCCAGGTTTCAAAGAAATAATCCTCCCTGTCCCCCGATGGCTCTCCCGAAACACAATGAAGCTGTTTGTTCTGATGCTGATAAGACCCATCCGAGAGAAAGGGGTTTGGAAGGATGAGGACCAACCGGCAAAGAATGGGTGGATAAATAAGAAAAGATATCTAGACTAAGAGGCCGAGATCGTCAGATTGAATCAGAGCGAGAGGAGCGGAGGACGGGTGAGGGGCAGAAAGAGAGTGGGGGGGGGGGAATGGAGGCCTGATATCGTCTCTGACAAAGCGGAACAGTGTGACGGAGAGGATTAAGCCGACTCACCCATCCACTTCACTTCCTTCAGTTCTCTATCCACCCCCTCGCCCCTAACTAGCCCAAAGAAAACGTAATCTTTTGGCAGCTGCAAGGCTGATAATCTTGCAACATAATGCTCCCTTTTAAAAAAAAAATAAACAATCAAGCTTAAAAATCCTGCTAACTAGCTGGCAGAATTGCAGAGAGCCACACAGGAATCTCTTCAGCCTTTGCATTTCTAAGTCTGGGTCCTCAATCTAATTTCTACCGATTCCCCTGCCTCACCGCTTTAGTTCCCCAGTATGACAAACTTCCACAGCTTCCCTCACTACAATGATCACTGGTGGCATTGGGGTATTATTCGTAGTCTTTGGCACCGCAGATTATTTAATGTATGGCTAAAGCTGGTTAAACTACTGGATCAGGTTTCACCCTGGAGGAAGAAAAAAAAAAGAGGCTGTAAACAGATTAGCCAAATCTCAGCAATATCACATGATTACAGATGCCGAATGCTTGAGGAGTCGCCCATTCTTCTGGGCCAATAGCTTTACAGACTCCCTCTTTACCCAGTTCTCAAAGCAGGAAAGGAACCATTTCATTTGTCTGAGCAAGTCATAGGTTAGAGCCTAATTGAGTCAAGTCACTAACAAGAACCATGGTTGAACGTCTGGCCGATGACCATTGGTAATTTCCTCATATACAAAGGAATAGTTTTACAAAGACGCCCATGTCTAAATCTTCTCAAGTGCTGAGAGGAAAATGTGAAATTAGAGCAAACTGACTTCACAACTGGCAAAAGAGATAACTGGATCCTTGGCCACAGCTGGGCAAGGATTAAAGCTACAGAGGTCAGAGGTCAGTTGAATCTTGGGGTCAGAAAATCTCCCCATCCACTGTCGGATGGCGCCGACACCAGCAGTTTTCAGGTTTATTTTAATCTTCTTTCAGCTAGCAGCTAACTGCCACTGGCCGCATTTAATTCAATATATAATCAAACTGTTGCATCCACCTCCTGTGTCTATTTTAAAAGGGCAACACAAACACATTGTCTAGACCTGACCATTTTGTTTGAAGAAGAGAAAACAAACAAACACATGCGCTTCTAACGTGATTATATGACAAAATAAACAGCTGCCAAATGTTTTGCTGCATAGTTGAATTTTTCTTGACTTCTCGGCAACCTTCTCGAATAATGTGTGGTAGCAATACGCCTGTTCTCGGTTTCATTCAGCAACGCCGTGACATTAGCCGGCTTCATTAGCGGACGTACGGCATTTTAGAGGTTGGATGATGGCGTCGGTCTTCAGGCAGCGTAGCGACATTCAGTCCGGGCTTATCCTCCTGAAGTAACTGCAAGATATTGGGTTTTTCTCATAACGCAATGGATGAGAGCTGTTAAGGTGGGTTAAGGTGGGTTAAGGTGGTCACGTCCCCCACAGACGCAGGTATTCGGGAATCCAGATGAGTGGTCGGGCTTTTCTGCCCATCAGCCTCCAGCCCCATGCAGGCTTCATCGGGAGGTCATGTGATCTGCCACATGACTCTGGGAGCCATGAAGCTGCTGTCAGCGCCGGGCTTCTACACGCTCAGCACAACACAACAGATGCCCTGAGCCATCAGCCTTTCTCCAGCGTCATCTCCGACCATCTAGCTATTTAAGGCATGCTCTGTTGCTGGGCTTTGCCTGCTCTCTCCACACACACACACCCACACACACACCCACACACACACACACACATTGCAAAATGATATCTCACCTTTCATTTTGTTTTTTTTTGTTCCTACAAGCCTCTGATTTTGGGATGTCCTGCCGTCCCTCAGTGTCTCCACCTGTTGATTACTGCCTCTTCACTTCTGTCTGTCCTCTTATTTCTCTGGGCCAACAGTGTTGCGGCTCATCGCTCTTCATTACTGTCTTGTTTGCGGTCCCTCTCCATCCACATAAATCTTTCTCTTGCTGTATCGCTCCTTCACTCCGGGCCGCACGGCTAATCCAAAGTATATTAAAAAATCTCATTGCACTCCCTGAACTACGAGAAGATGATTCAGGAAGCTTCGCCAACCGGTTCAATCATGAGCGGTGGCAGATTTCCCAACCGGTCAGGGGAAAGAATCCTTTCATTTTTTTATTAGCATTATTCTCCTCATCCACACCTGACCCATCTGTTCAGGAAGGTTTTGCAGATATTGGAAATTAAATGAGGATGAGGAAACCCTTCAATGTCATTCTTTTGTCAGGAAGTGTGATAAGGAAATGTTATACTCTGGGATAATTTGGTTTGTGATTAAAACCTTTCTACATGTAGTGATCATCGTGATTTTTTTTTCCTTTTCTTCAGGGTCCAAAATGGACTAGAAGCCTACATTTAGTTGTATCCTCTCTCTGCACACACAAGCCAATCAGCATCCTTCACCGATTGGTCGGCTGCCTAGCAACCAGACTCCCCTCAACCGGGACCCTCCTTCACAGGCTCTCAGGCTCATGTTTCACTGCCACGCACTTACTTGACACTTAGAAAATGAGACTCCATGAGAGTCCAAAGAGTCAATTCGACGTCCCATTTTTTACTTTGCCCCCTTCAAAGTGGGGAGTTTTTTATGAACCTTTTAGTCCGCCGTCCTATTACGTATTAAAGTGTCTCAACAAGGAATGGGGGGCATCGACGTTCAACTTTTAAGATGGCGGCAGAGGTGGAAACAAAGGCGCGTGTCACCGAGGCTTTAGAGGTTCGTTTCGCACCTCTAGTGTTTACGTAACGGCCGTATCAAAAAAAACACAGGGGTTATTAACGCCAGGGATGTTTGGTTTGCAAAGCTAGTAGGTCTTCCTCACAGAACATTCTTTTATTTCTTTTGTAACCCATCACCACCGAACGAACCCCCACTTCAGGACAAGTGGTACGACCCCTTAGTGGACTTCTCCAGGGAGATGGTTTCTTATGACAATCTCAATTTTCCGGTGGGCTGTTTGTTGGAAGTGCTGTCAGTCTGTGCAGAAGACAGGATGACTCCCAGAGGGGTGGGCTGTCTCAGAGTTGAAAGAGCATGTCTGAGTGTGTGCGTATTTATGTATATTGAATGTGGGGCTAGGGATTATTTTTGAAGCATAAATAGACACATTTCAGCCACAGAATGTCTGAAAATTATTTTAATGACGCTCATCCTATGAAATATTGATTTAAATCAAAAAGTAAAGGCTCAAATGAATTATCGGCCTCATTTAATAGTTTTCAATTAATTTCCTGTGGTTGTGGCGAACCTGCTGCTCCCACGTTCATTTGAATCGGAGCATTTAATTTCACGCAGATAACCTTCTTTCTACCTACTAACACTAACACCATCACATCCTCTTCTATCATTTCCATTTTATCTCTTCTCCGCCGTCTCGTGGATGTGTGGTTGCCCACGTAAACGACACACGGCGTGGACGCGGGTAGGCGTTGACGGAAACACTGTTTGAGTAGGTGTATCTATTTTCACCTTCAGGAGCAGCTGGACAAAAACCAACTAGTCCAACTAAAGAAATCGATTCAGTGCTTTTTATTACTTCTCCTGGGCGGAAGAATGACCGACCTTTCCACATTTATAACATCTATACAGAATTGTAAGCTCTATTTCAGACAGCGCGGGGGCCGGTGTGTGTTCTGTGCAGATGGTCCCGGCAAAAAAAAAAAAAAAAAAGCAAAAGCGTATAAAATCCTTTGCTGCAAATCAATTGGACATTGTACCTCCAGCTGCTACAATGGCCGGTAGGAAGTGTGAACGCTCTGGGAGCTGATAGATTTTTCACTGCATCTCATTGGTCGACACGACTCCCGGCTGTGTCTTAGTTGGGGAGATTTTATGGCGCCACTGGAATAAAAAGCCGGGTTTCGGGATCCCAGCCTGAGGGCGAGGAGAACGTGAGCGAAACGCAGCAAACGTAAGTGTTGGCAGCAGGAGCTAGTGGATACACACACACAAGCTGAGCATTAGAATCAATGAGTCATGCTCTTTGATTGAAAGATCACACCCAGGAGGAACCTGTCCAATACCTGGGTTGATGCAGGTCTGAATTAACGACAAGTCCCCTTTGCACCCGTTCATCGGATGGCGTAATGCTGCGTGATTCTTAATGGCAATTATTTTATTCATATGTCTATGTCCTTTGTGTGTTTTAAAGAAATCCTGTGATAGAAACTGCCCAGCATTTTTATCCTCCTAGCTCTGCCTGAGAGAACTGAGAGGAATATTTATTCCCTTTTTTCCATCTGAAAGAGCCTTAAAACGACTCACTGCATGTTTACATTTACGGCTTGCTGGACCACTAAATGCTTGAATTCCATTAATTGAAATGATTCTGATCCGTGCGTCTCATTGGTTTGTATGCGTGTTTCCATGCCTGTTCACTGTGTGTCCTTGCATGAAAAAGTCTCCCCTGCATAAGCTGCGATGGGTTATGTGCTAAGGAAGTAGGTCATAGCAGCCATCCCTCTCACTCTCCGTCTCTTAATCCTCTTTCTCTTGACTGGAACCCCCCTCCTTCCCACTTGATATAGGCATATATTTCACTCTCCAGCCTCTATTCTCTCTGCATTGTTAACATAATTATATATCATAGGCCGTAAAATAGAGGCTTTTATCCAAAGTGGCTCAGACTGCTGCGAGTGGATGTGCCTGTGAAATGGGTGCCCCCAGTGGGAATCGAACCCCCCAGAGCATGGCATTGATCCCTGGTGTGATTTCCCGCACAAGGAATGCGGAGTCTTCTAGTGAAGTTGGACACCTGACCGCAAGCTTTTGTTTTTCTGGGTCAAAAATAAAATCAAGCATGGGAGGAATGAAAGTGTCCGATGTTTCTGGCCTTTACTTCTTGGAGAAAACCGACTACGGTGCTGTGAGGTATTTACTGTACGAGAGAAGGCAGCTAGGAGGAGGTGATAATGCGATCTATCATTTATTCAGCTGGGACTGTCAATCATGTCGATTGTACGTCAGAAATTATAGTAAATGCTGAATTAAACCATCCCAGAAGTCCGGCTGATGTCCATCAAATTGCTTGATTTATAATGGTAGTAACTAAAGAAGCGTATAAATACTCAAAGTTAAGAATCTTTGAAGAATCGGCATTATCAACAGTGAAGAAGCTCCATGTTTTGATTAATCAACTAATTGTTTCACTACTAAAACATGGAAGAAAGTCAAAATCCAGCTGATTTGTGATTCTTCCTAAGTTTCAGAAGGAGAATCATAAACCTCCTGCTTTCCTTGGACCTGTGTCGTAACTATTGGCCCCATAGTTTTTCAGCTGTGCCGGTTTCTCCCTGCAGGAGATCTCAGACCCTACCAGACCATGAAATCAGGTTTGATCACACACTGAGAGAATCTCCACTCACCATCTTCTCTCAAATCCATACGCTGAAAGATTTGAAAATAACAGACTGTTATCTAGGCCAGGACTTCATGAAGGTTCTCAGCCCCGAGGGGACATGAATGCACCGCCTCATGTGATCAAGAGAAGCAGTGTGACGTAAACGTAATGACTGAAGTTCCTGTAGCAATCGTCCTACTTCACAGCGTAACAAATGAGGACGGGGAAATGGTTGGGAAGACGCCATCACCAGCCTCGGGCCAAGGTGCTCTTACTTGTCCGTGATCCTGTCGCCGCTGCATCAGCTACAAGATAATCAATTTTACTCACACTCCACCTGTCAGTGGTTATAATGTTATGGCCGATTGGTGTAAGTCTACCTAACGTAACATTTCGTCCTAAATCTCCCTGTTCCACTTTTCTCTCTCCCTCCTCTCTCTTCCTGCTTCATGCAACTCCATGTCTCTCTCACGGTTTCTCGGTCAAGTGATTCTGATGGTATTCTGTTTGATGTGAGCTACACACACACACACACACACACACACACACACACACACACACACCTTACAGCTCCACGTGATTAGCATGAGATTGAAAGGAGAGATGGTGACACACACAGAAATAGTCCCCTCTGCTCACCTTACATGATCCTGTATGAAAGAGTTATTTTAGAGAAACCTCTACTGGCTCCTACGATGGAATGGCGATTCCAAAAAAAGAAAGAAAAAAGGGTGTGTGTGTCTGTGTGTGTGTGTGAATACGCCAAGGGCTTCACTGCAGTCTTGTGAGTTATGTGAAAGTGATGTGATTTATCTTTCTGCAAAGAGTTATTTCGTTGGTTGGGTCTGATCTTCCTCACAACCTTTATAGTCCATTCATGATGTTCCTCCACTGTGTTCAGATCTGGGTCAAAGATCCAGATCTGGGTCAAAGATCCAGATCTGGGTCAAAAATCCTGGTACAAAATCCAGATCTGGTTCATAAATCAGTAGAGCATTAAAATCTAGATCCTCATTTGCTGGGCGGCGTTTAGTTGCCTCTAATTTATCCGTACGAGAGGTTTTCTCTTTGGTTGAGCTTCTGTTTCCTGTTAGCCGCAAGAATGATTAATACAGAATTCTGCTTTAATTTTAGTTTTTTTAGTTTTGGGCTGCAAATCGTCATTGGAGCTACTGTGTGTGTGTGTGTGTGTGTGTGTGTGTGTGTGTGTGTGTGTGTGTGTGTGATGCCTGGGATGTTCTCCGCCTCTTGCCCAGTAACAGCTGGGATAGGCTCCGACCACTGGGTGACCCCCCTACATTGGTAATTAATGTTGTTTTGACAAAGTTTGGTAGTTTACGGCGGTGCTGGTGAGACGGACCACCACCAGAAATGTCACGTTAACATCAGCATAATCAGAAGAAATGTTAAAAGCAGAAACGTCTCATCGCGCCATTCATCAGGAAAACCCAGGTCTTCCCATGGTCCATAACTTTCACAGAGATCTTCAGAACCTTCACTAACTTTATTCATGGCTTCATGAGACGGGAAGTTGCCGGTTCTGATCAACTTTTGTTCTGGGATTTATCTTTAAAACCGGCCCTTTCAGAGTTCTCCAGCGGTTTGTAATTCGCTTACAGCCTCGGTCCATCTGACAGCTTTTCTTGGACCTGTTTGCAGACTTCATCATTTCTTACTTTCCCACTCGACTTTTGGAGAGTGTGTATAAAATACAACGCTGCCAGGCCCGTACTCGCGGGGATTATTCCGTCGCCTTTCCGAGAGAAAACCACTTATGCAATGAATTCAAATGTCAATCGTAAAAGGCGTTCTCATGGACAATCTCTTTCTGACTAGGCTTTTTCTTCCGATTATAAAGGTGAACATGTAAACCCAGGTACTGACTGGTGAACTTCAATCATACTGTTAGAATGGTACCTGTGAGTGGGTGGGGCACACTAGACAGACAGTGACTGATTTCACCGTTTGATATGAAAAATGGGCCAAACTAAGGATCTGATCAACTTTTACAAAGACCAAATTGTGATTGCTTGACGACTGGGTCTAACCATGTCTCTGCCGGTTTTTTGGGCTTTTTCTCAGTCTGCACTGGTTACTACCAACCAGCGATGAAGTCATGGGCACCTAATGTTTCTACTGTAGGATATTTTAATGGAAAAGTTAATGATGGTTCTTATAGAGAGTCAGAACGCACTGACAGTTAGACCGATGGTTATAATGTTATGGCAAATCGCTCATCAGACACTCCAACTGCATATTCCTGTCACACTTAAACAGAAACATTCTCACTCTCTCACATCCATTTACACTTTCACTCTTTTTCACTCATGCAGAGTGCATTTGGCTTGTGTGTGTGTGTGTGTGTGTGTTTTTCACACAACATTTAATGTGGTGGGGGTGTTCAGCTGGAGCAGAATGAGGGCTGCAGCTGTGAGTGGTTGTTTTCAGGTTACCATAGAGAGAGAGAGTGACTAAAATGATGTGGAACTCTTCGTCGAGTGTTTTTCATTTCCTCTTTTCTGTGTGTGTGTGTGTGTGTGTGTGTGTGTGTGTGTGAAGTATTCTTAGTGGTTATCTGTTTGCCCCGTTAACCTGCTGTTGCTTCCACTGATGTAGCCACAGGCAGCAGACAGCAGGTTAACGCAGCAAACGGATAACAGGAGGAGTGTGGGAGTTTCACCGCCGTAGCAGGACGCCACGGCCGGGAGGCTCTGAAGGAAGTCGGCAGAGGAGAAGTTGACTGTTATTACCTGCTGTACGAATGAGAATGAATAACGTCCTGGCATAGTCACAAAATACGAGCTGGATTTGATCTGTTGTTCAACCGTCTATGAATATTAGTAACACATGCTGCTTTTTACGGCAACATTTGACCTCATTTAACTCCAAATGTTAAATATAAATGTTATATCTAAATGCTAAATCTAAATGTAATATGTCATATATGTTAAATCTAAATGTAATATTTTATACATGTGTGTTAAATCTAAAGAGGATAGAAGTGTTTTTTTTCTTTGATCTTTTATTTTGGTACTTCCACTGATGGCGGTGGGGATTTTTCGCAAACTTTCTAAACATTTAGTTTCAACATTTAGATTTACATTCAACATATAGGTAGATTTAGATTTAACAATTAGATTCAATATTTAGATTTAACATATAGATACATTCAGATTTAGATTTAACATTTAGATACATTTAGATTTAGATTTAACATTTAGATACATTCAGATTTAGATTTAACATTTAGATACATTTAGATTTAGATTTAACATTTAGATACATTCAGATTTAGATTTAACATTTAGATACATTTAGATTTAGATTTAACATTTAGATACATTCAGATTTAGATTTAACATTTAGATTTAGATATGACATATAGATACATTTACATTGAACAAATAGAAACATTTAGATTTAACATTTAGATTTAGATATGACATATAGATACATTTACATTGAACAAATAGAAACATTTAGATTTAACATTTAGATATAGAGATACCCAGATCTCAGATTTAGATTCAACATTTAAATTTTGATTTAACATATAGATACATTTAGATTTAGACTTAACATATAGATATTATATTTATATTTTATATCTAGATACAAAATTTAGATTTAGATATAACACAGATTGTACAGCTGTACAGATGTACAGCGTATGATAAAGAGTGCGTGTTAGTTATTATTACTAAATTATAATGAAAAATGTCTCCATTACTTTGTAGAGACACTTTAACTGCTGTGACTTACTGCAAACCTGCACAACATGCATCAACACACGCCAGGCGGCAGCTTTTGGCAGCGTTGATGAGGAATCGTAGCAAAGTTAAATTAAACATATAACACCCAAACTTTGATTGAGTAGAATAAAAGGCGTCGACTTATGACCCATATTTATTATCCATTATAATTCACGTGCGAAAGATAAAGGGGGTCAATTTTGGCTTTGGCGCCCTAATTGTCTGCAAAAACTCTGGCTCAAAGCCATTGCTCAGGAATGGCAGGAGACACTGCGGCCATATTTCGCATTTGTTCATTCACTAAAGCGGTGAGACTAATCATGGGTGTCGAATGTGGAACTGCTGAAACGCTTTCTGCTCTTTCGTTGTGTGTGAAGCATCCATGTTTGAACATTTGAAGCTTTCGTAATCCACCAAAAGTACATAAGATTTACTGGCATCACGTGTCAAACCTCCCTTAGAGTCGCTCCATCTATAATGAGCGTGACGGATATGGATGTAAACAGCAGCTTGATTTTTTTTTTGCAGAGAGGAATTCATCCGTTAAGCAATAGCTATAATAATAATTTAGTCTGTGATCGGCGTAGCCTTAAAGATCGTTAAGAGGAGGAAGGGAGTCCTCTGAAAGCTGCATCTAATGCCTTCAGCTGCTTTGGGACTGATTTTAACATTTAGCTTCATCGCTGTTAAAGTTCCCTTGAGCAAAAATCCAAATCACCCGTTCAGTAGATGCCTCAGGTGAATTGGCTGCATTTGTCTCTCAGAGAGGTTGTTGGAGAAGCCGATTCTTCAGGCTGGTGTCCGTCCTGGACGTTGGCTGAGTTTCTCTCTGTGTGAAGTGACGGGAGGAGGAAAGTGAGAGGCTGTGAGTGTAAGAGACACTCTCGTCTAAATGTCAAAGAACGGCTAATAGCTTCAACAAAATGGAGGATGTCAGCGGCAAGGGCTTGTGGGCTGAAACTAACGGGGCACATGAGGTTGAACCGACACCGCTGATGTGACATTTTCATTGCGAGGATCCATCCCTTTGGATCAGAGTGGTCAGCAACCATCAGTGATGGTTGTGATTGTGTGGTTTCTACATTGTGGTTTCCTACTGACTTTGGTGGTCCCTCGTCTCAATACCAACCACGACCATGACTCTGACGTTGAATGGAATGCGTTAACAATGGAGGCGCAGCAAGTCGCAAAACGTTAACGGGAAATGATCGCGGTCTTAAATAAACGCCTTCACAAGTCTGCACAAAGTTGTTTGGATGCGCAGGAACAGTTGAACCAGCACAGAGCTGAGATGTTGAGAGATCTACAAAAGAACAGAGCAGGCAGAAAGAAGAAATAACTCCATACAAATGCATCGTAGAACACTAGGTCTTTGTTAGCACGACCACTCGGCGCCTGGAGGCCTAGTT
This sequence comes from Lophius americanus, assembly GCA_037951165.1. Taxonomy (NCBI): domain Eukaryota; kingdom Metazoa; phylum Chordata; class Actinopteri; order Lophiiformes; family Lophiidae; genus Lophius; species Lophius americanus. The sequence continues at coordinate 205,597 of JBBDHG010000005.1, read as the reverse complement.
TGATGCGATTACAAGCATGCGCCGTACAGGTACAAGCATGATCTACTAGAATTACAAACATCTCACCAGCAGAACAATAAAACACAGGAACAACCAGGAAAACGTTCAGAACAACAAACTTAATCAGACACTCCAAATTCAAACCACCTCGAGGAACATAAAAGGTTTCATGATGGCATAGCGGCTAAAGCTGACAAATCTATCCTAGCCGCTCCAAATAAGCAAGATACTTTTGTTATTTGATACTTGATTATTAATCCCAAATCCTCAAATCTGGTATATTATATATATATGACGATTTAAGAAATGTATGTTTTTCTATTTTCCTCTGTTTCCTCCGATTTTTTTATTATTCCAGTGGTACCACTGACCTCCAACCGTTGGTGTAAGTCATTATAGCATCACCCATAATCCTCAAGTTTATTCAGCCATTTGATCCAGTCCTCAAAAATCCCATAATTCAGTAAGTTGCTGCACATTTGTTATTAAATGCATCAAAAGACTTGAGACAAAGCATCTGTTCCTTCAATATCCATAACCGCTAACCCTGTTGATGGTTCGCCGGGGGCGGAGCCTATCCCAGCTGACATTGAGCGGTAGGCGGGGTTCACCCGGAAAAAATCAAAGCATTCTGCAAAAGCATATAACCTGTGTGCATGTTCGGTTCACAGCATATTTATAATGCTCATATTTATTCCTGATGTTGGAGGTTTTCGTCCAGTCAGTGTTGGAGGAACAGGCCCCTCCCCTGCTTTCCCATCCCAGCCACTAATTGATTCCACCTTGCCGTAGAAGGACTTCCTCTCTCCATGCTGCCTTCACTCGATCGCTTTTCAGTGAAATCTAGCCTTCAGCAGCTTCCGCGGCACACGCATTTTTCTTTTTGTTTGTTTTTCTCTCTCGCTGTCATACTTGCTGTTCCTCTCCAAGACAACGGCAATAACAAACAGCCCCGCCGTCCTCTTGTCTATTCTACTTTTTATGTTCTCCACGGTCGTTGCTCCTGCTATTCTGCTCTGGGGGCCAACCAGATTGCTTTACCCTGGGAGGGGCCGCAGGTCGTGACTGATGTGGGTGAAGAAAGTGCTGTCGAGGGGGTTGTGAGTTCTGCTTCAACACAACAACTGCTTTGTCTAGACGTGGAGTTCCTCGCAAACACTGGCTGCTCTGTTCTCACCCTTGACAGCAATTACCGCTCAGATTGGCAGAAAACACAGTTTCTGCTGGAAAAATTGAGTCTTTGCATGCGTGTTGATTTTTATTTGTTTTTTTGTATCTGACTGGGGTCAGCAGGTTGCACCTGCTGGGCTGCAGACCACGAGGGTCCTCCTTCATTTTTATTCTCTCCCGGAACAAAATGAATGGAAACTATTCTCCCCTGAGAATCATATTCTTCTTTTTTATTTGCATTGGTTTTTGTTCTAAACCAGCTAAAAGGGACCGGAGTTCACATTTGGAGATAAAGCTCCCCCTAGTGTTGGAAATATACCACCTTCCTTTCCCAAAGTCAATCCAGTTCTCCCTCACACTGAGGTCTATCTCAGCATAGAATTTGAAAATGATCCATGAAATCGTTTTTGAGTTATCGCACTAACACGAAGGATCTGTTGGGTTAATACGAGGCTTTGACGATTCCGTAACATCCCAGAATTTTCAAGGATATAATTTCGCACTGATTCGCTGTTATGACATAATTCTATTAATACATTAGTTTGCTCTACAATTAACAAAGACGCTAATATACCTTCATATCTTACATTCCTTTTTCCCCTCTATGAATGTGGAATAGCACTTCAATTTCATTTCCGACTGTCTTAAAACTGTGAGATGGCGAAACCTGCCGACCCTGGATATTTATCTCATCTCACCTAAATGTTATGGAGCTACACAATAAACTATTCCACGACAGTTAGTCTCTCAGTCCTTATAGGAGTATAAACGTCTCCTGTTTCAGGTAGATCCTCTCATTGATTATCTGCACCATCTCCATCTCCTGACACATGTTCTCATGAGGTTTCTTAAGGCTTACATGCAGCATCAGCCCGTCTGGAATGAGAATTCTTGCCTTCTCGTGACCCATGGCAGAAATTGGAAGACCGCCAGCGCCTGTCTTCTCCGGTCACGAGGCTGATCCAGATCAGGAATACACCGCCAACTTCCTGCTGCGCCTTCACGCTCGGTTCTTTCTAGAGAATCGCTGCCTTCATTCATCTTCTCATGGACCCACAAACGCGGCCTTTCCTGCAGAATCCGATCCAAGGAGTTAAATCATTAAACACAGGGACGAAGAGTTATGATGAACACGGGCTGCCTTCACGATTACTAGCTAATCGCAGAATCGCACAACAAACAAATGGAATCAGAAAGGAGCACAATAGATGCAATCATGAACCGGCGGTACCAGTCATTGGTGCTCTGAGGAATATGCTAACAACGGATTCTGCTAATTATTTTCTCCATTAGAACTCAAAGGATCGGCAGTTTGCGACGCTTGCAATGGTCCGATAATGGATTCTTTTCCCTCCATGCTCAGAGTGGCTGATCTTCTTAAGTTGATTAATAATATAGTGATCAGTTTAATGTAGCCACACTGGCGTAGATCAGCGGAGTTGAGGCTACATGGACAAAAAAAGACTGATAAATCAAAGTAAATAGCCGGTAATAAAACTCTCCTGATTTTCTTTTTAGGGTATATATGATATATTCGTACAAAGTCATCCCATCTCAGCTCTTCAGCCCTTTAAGGCAGAGTTCCTGGTGTCATTAAGGACGGATGGCGAGCAGGATTCTGTTCCATCCAGCTCTTTTCACTAATTACTTCTCCCCCCCCCTGGATGAAGACTTTGCTAATCAGCGGAATCGGCCGCACCGGCGGCCTGCTGCAAGACAATCCTGCAGATTCCAAGGCCTTACGGCACAGACTGATTGTTTTTGAAGAATGCCGGCTCCTCCTCTGTACGACAAACACAGAGTCGAGGTCGTACCTGATGTTTCCTCTGCTCTACGCTCACTCTCCTCGCCAACCGGCCGTGTGGTGGGCTGGGAGTGGGCCGGGGTTAGACATCTAAGTCTGGCAGTGGTGTGAGAAATCAGCTCCATCCTACACACCGTGTGATTTTTTAGCTTCTTGGCATAAGTGAAAGTTTTTATGTCAAACCAGAAACTGAAGTGAATCTGAGTCACCTCAGGACTTTAGCTTCCATGTTTTTTTTTTAAGGCGTCAGGACTTCTATTACTTCATATTACTTCATATTACTTCATATTACGGTTAACCGAGGGACTTTGGATTTGAAGTTGGAAAGAACTTGAGATTTATGTACGTCTTTTTGCAGCTTTGGAAAACTTTATATGTCCACATCTTAAGTTTGTTTATTTACATTTTAGTGGCTAAATTGAGGAAAAGTCAACTGATCAACCCGCTAGTGATTTCAATATATATAGTTATACATACACATATATAAATATACATACAATTATATAGATATACACATATATAGATATACATAAACATATATTAAGTTATACATAAACATATACAGATATACATACACATATATATGTATATATACACATAGATATACATACACATATATAAATATGAATACACATATATAGATATATACACATATAGATATATACACACACATATATATATAAAGATAGATAGATCTATCTACGTATATATGTATGTGTGTGTGTGTGTGTGTGTGTGTGTGTGTATATATATGTATATATACACACACACACACACACACACACTAAGACATTTTTTTTAAATAAATAGATATTCGTTTTTATCGTTTTTCTTTTTTTTTGCATTTGATTTTGGAGTACCAAAATCAAATGCCCATGACTCCACAAACCCATATTCTATAAACTTTCTTTCCACGAAGCCAAAGCCAAACACCAGAGCCGATGATGAAACCAGTTTACGGTCAGACCAACGCCTTTTGCTGCTCCTTGTAGACCACAAGCTTTAATCGTTAGTCTTGGATTTTACTCTGCTGCTCCCAGGTTGTTTTAATTCGGCTCAGTGAGAGCCCTGTGCGTTTTATTTTTAACGGCGCCAACGGTGCGTCATTACAGCGCCGTCCCTTTATGGGTAGTCCTGGTATATACATTAGAGGGTTCTGAAAGGAGAGAGGCTTCGTGATTGGACGGGGGAGGGCTGGAGAACCTGACGTGGCGCCTGTGAATTTCTTTTTATGTCCAATCAACAGTCAAAAACTGAAGTTTTTCCTTACTTTTAATATAAATCTATTAAAAGAAAACACGATTTATCTTACAGCTGGAGCGCCATAGCCTCGCCGTCATCTCGCTGGAGGGACGGGGGAATATATTGACCTTATATGGAAGTATAATTTTAATCTCAATCAGGACTTTACCTGGTAAAATAAAATAAAGGCTGTATATTTTTATCGCTTTATTTCTCGCGACATATTCATTATGTCCCTTGTTTTTTTTATTATTATATTTTTCTTTTATTCAGCTTCGCATTTGTGTTTATTGCTGCACGGAATTCAGAGTAGAAGACAAAAGAAGGACTTTTACAGTTTTACAGGGAAACTTATTTCTAACGAGTGATTTATTACAACAGAAGACGTGTGATAATTAATCTGTCAGCAAGTCTTTGGCGCTCAGACTCTGCGGGGAGATCGTGACTGAAGGGTCTCTCACCTGAGCAGCAGCGTGGATTATCCCCCCCCCCTTTTGGAGACTGGTGGTGGTGGCTGATGACTCAATTTAGGCTGATAAATGATGAAGCTGATGGATCTGTGAGAACTAGGCAAATCTAGCTGAGAGGAGGGAATCCTAAAACACCGACGACCCGTGTCCGTTAGTCATTTAATAATAATAATAATAATAATAATAATACATTCTGTCTGTTTCTATCAGAGAAACATATTTCAGTGACATTTCACACTTTTTACACTTTAAGCCACATTTGAACCTACGTGACGTTACCGTCAGTCAACATCCACACAAGTTCAGGTTCTTCCGGCAACGGGGGCATCCTGGTTCCGGCTCGTTTGTTTTTGAAAAAGTTCCACCAGTTCTGGGCCATTTTTCCAGAACAGGAAAATCCAACAGTGATCTTGCCTTAAGCAGGAAATCTGTCCACATGATTTATTCCTCCTCCCTCCTGACTGTAACGCCTCATTCTCAGAATGAAGCATCTCCTGCCTCCTCCTCTGGACCCGCACTTGTCCTTGTAACTCTTTATCTAACATGCTTCATAAGATGCATGGGTGTCTTTAGAAAAGCAGCAAGGCAGCGGGACCGGTTGGACCGGACAGGATAGGCTGTTTTCAGGACATGGGTTTGTTTTTTCTTCTTTTACAGAAAAGAAAAAGAAAAATGCCACAATTGTTCTCCTGTGGGAGTGGACATTATTCACTCGTTCATGATTGATGCATCAGTGGGTCAAATGAGTCTTGGACGTCCTTGAATATTCCCTCGTTAGACCACTCTAGATGTTACAGGTCGGACGCCGTCATAGTTGCCCGGATCCTTACGCTCGCCCATTTTTATCCTTCCAACACGTCAGCTTTGAGGACAGAACGACCACTACCCATGAAATTCCTCGGATGCCTTTGTAACGAGACAATAAGTCTTAATTCTGACTTCTTCTGTCATTATGACTGAGCGGTGGATTGCCTAATGGCCACCAGGTGGGATAAAACCCGCCTGAGGACTCGGTCTCCACGCATGTCGTTATCTCTTATTGAATTTGTTTAGAGTCTTAATACATTATTAGTAGGGACAGACATGCTTGGGAACTGCCAGCTAATAGCAACCATGAGGGGCTAATTCTCTTTCCTCATCGATTGTGTGTCTTCTCCTACTTCCACGTTCGCTGCCCTTTACAGACGTCTGCAGCAATCGATCGTACAGGTGGAATATTCCTGCTGTGTGTGACTTTATCTCAGCAGCTGGGAGGGAAACTGTCACCCAGTGAAGAGGCAGTGATCCGTACCAGTGACACCAAGTCTATGAAAAAGCCCAGCTAGTGTGTGTGAGTGTGTGTGTGTGTGCGCGTTCTACCAAAGTGGCATCACATGACTGAAATCTGCTTTATCTGCGCTGTAAAAAATGCATTTTTCATGCTTATCACTCACTGTAAAAGGAGAATTGTTGATGAATTTAAGAAAACAAATTCCTTAACTTAGTTACCTAAATTAAATTATGTATTTTCTTTTGTTCAAATGTATTAATTTAAGTCTTAAATGCTTAATTTAATTTAATTGTTTTTTTTTTAATCACCAAGAATAATTTTTTTAAAGTGTGCAATATATGTAATTTAATGTTAAATAAAGTCAGACTTGTGCATCAATAAGAAACAATTTATTTGGTGGTTTATGTTATATGTGAACAACAGTTATTGAGATTTATTAAATAAAAATATCCTTCAATCCAAGTCATTAACTCAAAGTTAATAGAAATGATCGTTACCAGTTGAAATGATATATTTCTTTTATTTTTATTTTGTACAGTGTGAGTGGAGAAACGATTGCGTTAGGTTGAAAACGTCATGATTTCAATCTACAACACGCTGCTGCTCTTTCCTCCAGCCTTGATTCGCCGTGATCCGTCCGTGACACAGACTTAATTTCATATCCAGCTCAGAAACCCCCACCGAAAAATCAATTCCTCTTCTGCGGGGGAAACTTTGTCTGTGAAACTTGGTGGACGACCCTGTCTGGCTGTGGGAGGGAACTCGCAGAGTCCGTTTGTCTTTGAGGAACTTCAGCAGCGGCTGCCGCCCACGGCTTCGCCCGTGACACGTCATAGCTGATGGTTCGCACTTTCCCTGATTCTCCTCACTCCCCTACTGCAGCTTCACTTTTTTCGTGTCTTCCAGCATTTTGCTATCTTTTCTCTCCTCTATCCGACCATTCTGGGTTTTACATCCTATTTAACATGTTGAGTTTTGTCAAGAGAAAAGGTTTGACAGACTTTTAATCATTAGAAGAAACTACTTTCTTTTTGTCTCTTGACTTACATCAATCAGAAATCCACGGGACGTTTTTATATTTAACTCTCAGGACTTTCTCCTGCTAACTCCGGCTATTTTTAGTCGATTAATTTATGGATTATTGAAACGATCAAACGACTAATGGGATCATGGATTTATATATCCTGGTTAAATAAAGCTTAAGTTGTTAAGCTTAAACTTTTAGTAAAGCTAGTACCAAACAATGTGAATAAGAACAAAGAACCTGAATCCAAAGGTTCTGGTCTCACTGGATGCATTCATTGACAAAAAATGGATGTTTTCAATCTCAACTGCTGAGTGTGGAGAAAAAAAAAAGGGGAATAAAAAATTAAATAAATACATAAGTAGGGAGAAAAAGAGAAAAGGCATATTACTTTGATGTTGTTGGGATTTAATGAATGTTTCTTTGAAATATCTTCTTCTTCTTCTTCTTTCGGCTGCTCCAGCAGAGGCTCATTCTTTTCGTTAAACTTTCAATCCGGATGTACTTCCTGATGCCTTCTTCCTCATTTCATCCGGGCTTGGAACCGGAACCAAAAGTAAACTGCTGGCTGGGTTTGGAGAATCCGGCGTTAGATCCTCGGTTTATATGACGAGCACTATGACTTCTGATCTATGGAAGCCTCGAACGCTTTGTTGAAATATATTATTAAGTAGTGAGTTAAAAAACTATAAGACTTAAGTAATGACTTAAATTAAGATAATAAATGGCGTCTTTCTTTCACACTAATAAGCAAATCCGTTCCCTTCATGCATTTTTCTCAGGCCCACCAGCAGAATGTTGAATATGCTTTCTGAATCATTTATTTAAGCGGTCCATCTGTTAATAACATATTAATAGAATGATAATAATAATAAATAATGCAGCCGCAAAAGACTGAAAATACCATCCAGTAGATTCTGGGTTGAAATTGAGGAAGCCCGGATTTCCCTGCATGAGAACATTTTCATAAAAATGTTTTTTTTTTTACAAACAGAATTAAGTTTTGTGGTTGTATGACACCAGAATATAATCGTTACATCCCAGACCTAAAGTCTAATGTTTGAAACAAGTTTTGTATTTTAGTTTTGGGCTGGTGATCAGACAAAATGTTAAACTGTGCAGATATTTTTTACGTTTTCTTTGACAAAATCATGGCTCCCAAAAATTGGTTGGTTAGCTGAGACAGTGAGTATTTAGATATTGGCTCCTGCTTTTCTATTAAGTTTAATAAACTAAAGGTATTATTTTTTTTTTCATGCACCTTCAACACACAACGCTGCCACACACACTTGTAAATAAGTGATTCATTAAAAATGTTCTTTACTGCCCCTCTAAGAATGAAACATTCTATTGAAATGAACAGTTATTGACATCTTCCTGCCTCCAGCATCACATTGATGACTTCATCACTATATTTCTCTCTCTCTCTCTCTCTCTCTCTCTCTCTCTCTCTCTCTCTCTCTCTCTCTCCTCTCTCTCTCTCTCTCTCTCTCTCTCTCTCTCTCTCTCTCTCTCTCTCTCTCTCTCTCTCCTCTCTCTCTCTCTCTCTCTCTCTCTCTCTCTCTCTCTCTCTCCTCATCTCTGCCTCTCTTTCTCTCTCCCTATCTCTGCCTCTCTCTCCCTCGCAATCTCTCGCTCTCGCTCTTTCTCTCTGTCTGTCTGTCTGTCTGTCACTCCGTCTGTCTGTCTCTCACTCCCACTGTCTGTCTGTCTCTCAATCTGTCTCTCTCTGTCTCTCTCTGACTCCCTGTCTGTCTCTCTCTCTCTCTCTCCCTCACACTCTCTCTCGCTCTTGCTCTTGCTCTCTCTATCTATCTGTCTCTCACTCCCTCTGTCTCTCTCTCTCTCGCTGACTCTCTGTCTGACACTCTGTCTCCCTCTGTCTCTCTCTCTGTCTCTCCCTGTCTCTCCCTCTGTCTCTCACTCTGTCTCTCTCTGTCTCTCCCTCTGTCTCTCTCTGTCTCTCTCTCTGTCTCTCTGTCTGTCTCTCTGTCTCTCTCTGTCTGTCTCTCTGTCTCTCTGTCTGTCTCTCTGTCTGTCTCTCTGTCTCTCTGTCTGTCTCTCTGTCTGTCTCTCTGTCTCTCTCTCTCGCTGTATCATGCGGTCGGGTGTCCAGCCTTGCTGAGCTCTGTGATTTCTAACTGATGTGATATCAGAGGAGCTGTTGGATACAAACTCTCTGGCTGTTATCTGGGCTTCTTTCATTTCCCCTCCTCTGCCAGGGTAAAACACACATCTAGTGTTCAGCGGGAGATGCTGAGGTGTGTGTGTGTGTGTGTGTGTGTGTGTGTGTGTGTGTGTGTGTGCACTCATCTTTGCTGTTGACTATTACATTAAATATTGTTTTCATCCATGAACCAGCCTTTTAAAACATTTGCTCAAGGTATTATTTTTTTCTCCCGATGCTTAATTACTTCTTGTATCTGTATGTTTCTGCATGATTGTGTGCATGTGTGTGTGTGTGTGTGTGTGTCCATCATTGTAGGGGCCAATTTACAGTTCTATGTATGATGTGCGTATCTGTTTTTCTGTTTGAAGGATTTTTTTCCCCATGCGGCATTAAATGAGTCAGATATAATATGCTGACACAAATTAAATCAGAGAAATAGATATGCATTCACATGCCTGCATAACAAACTCTGACACACACACACACACACACGCACACACATGCACTTGCTGCCCTATCAGATGTTGGGGGGCTTTTTATGCTTCTGCCCACAGGGACTATGAGGTTTAATCAAGCAGTAAGCCTGTGTTGGTTTACTGTGGCATTAAGGATAAAAATAGGCAACAAGGATCTGACTTTACACCACTGCAAGTCAAGCTCTGTGTGTGTGTGTGTGTGTGTGTTTGTTCCTGTTATGAAAGGTTTGCCTCCAGTATAGTTCACTATCCCACTTTTTCTATTTTTACAAACATGTTTGCATACAGCTGAGGGATCGAATGCGTTTGTATCCAGGCGGTTGGATGTTTTTGTGATATTGTTTATGTGTGGGTGGTTTGTTCTAAAGCCTGAACAGAACACATCTTGTTATGCATTAACATATTTATTGGTTTCATTGTCCCTCGCCGTGAACAAAGGGAAGAGGGGAATATAGAAATGTGTTATTTCCATCGGTCACATACCGTTTAAGGAGCTTCATAATTTAAAAAACTTAATACACACGAAAAACAAGTGCTGTAATCATCCAATTTACCATTTAGGAACTTTTGATTTGATTTATTTTGTTTCCATGGTTAGAGATCAACACTCTTTCTCTATTTCAATATTTTTCAACAAAGCTTTCCTATGTACAACAACCAAGTTTTGATTTTTATACAAATTTACCATTAATTATATCGGTGTCTTTTGGCATTTTGGGAGTTGTAGATGTTTTTTCTCAGATGCAAAGAAAAACTAATTTAAATGAACAGAGACGGCTTTAGTATTTCAGTTCATGGTGGCAGCAGGCTAAGAAGGGTTTTCCCGAAGTCCCTCTCCCCAGCAACACTCTCCAGCTCATACATGGGGGAACCCATGGTGTTCCCAGGACAGAACAGATACATAGTCCCTCCAGCCAAGTTGTAGGTCTGCCCACAGGCTCTACTTCCAGTTGGATGTACCTGAAAAAACCTCCAGAGGGAGGGGTTCTGGAGGCACCCTAATCACATGTCCGAACCACCTCACCTGGCTTTTTTTTTATGCTAATGAGCAGCAGCTCATTGAGCCCAGCCAACCTATAAAGGAGGTTCATTTCAGCTGCTTGTGTCCTTGACCTCATTCTTTTGGTCACTACCCAGAGTTCCTGGCTATAGGTGACGGTGGGAGATGGATAGTTTGCCCCTTACGATTCAAATTTGTCCAGTATTTGCCCATTTCTAGTGATTTAGTTTGAATTATACTCTTCAATCATATCTCTCTACTTGTAATGTTTTTCTTCATAAGTGGATCCGAGAAAAATACTTAACAGGATTTATCACATTATTCCTGATATTCTGAGTAATCCAGCTCTGAGACCGAGATGAAAAGGTTAATATGAGTCTCATACCCGTAAGGTTTTAAGGTGGAGTCGGGACACGTTTAGCCTATTCATGCGTAAAGCGTGACGGCTGGGTTAATTTGCTAACAGCTATGTTCAAAGTTCAAGCAAACGTCAACGTTTAACATTGTTTAATCTCAGTAAACCAACTGTTGGCTTCTTTTGTTCACAGTTTTATTGTTATGTTACGTTAAGTTAAGCTCAAAGGCTTCAGCTCGACGTTCAAGGACAGCGTCGTTATTAATCTTCAAATCTCATTCTTATTATATATATTCTTGATTCCCAAATGGATCTGGAACTCCAGTCTACTTCTGAAACCAATGTCTAACTCTCCTGCTAGCAGATAATTCATCTGCGCTACTACAAAGTCTGGAAAAGCTCCGTTCTTCCATCCGTCTCGGGACATTTAAGCTGTCTCGGAAAAAGGACAAATTTAAGGCCCTGACAATCAAAGATAAGGGTTTGAACTCCCCTTACGCTGCGGTGAAGGAGGAACCTCCTATTGTCAGGAGATGATTGGCTGAGATCCAGTCTCTCACAGGAGCCAAGATCCATTCCTGTTTATTGCTGTTGACGTATTGTTTGTGAGCAGCAGATTTAGGATGGGAGGGTTAGGAAGTCCTGGGAATGTCGAAGTGAGATTTCCATCTGTCAGTGTGTGCAGGAGAGAGAGAGAGAGAGAGAGAGAGAGTGACTTAGTTTGAGGTGATGACATGTCACGTGACTACATAAAGTGGGTCTTCTGTGCTCATTCGTATGAGGATTGCTTATCAGTCGGTCGTTAGCTACTCTTTCACGGCAGATAACTCACAGCCAGGAGTTGTGAGAAAACGGGTGGGTGTGTTTTCTGTCCTCGGTGTCTTTGCACGGTGTTGTTTGTGGGCATACAGGAGGATCTGGGGCGCCATCAAACTTTCATTGAGGCTGTCAAGCTGAGCTCATTAAACATGAGAGGAGAAAGCAGCCACTGCATGGGATTCTGGGTAAAAAATAATACAACCCTTGGCCCCCTTCAGCCTCTAGTCTGCCTAGTAACACACAGTAGAGGTTATTTGTTTTTGTTTACCTCTGGGTTTAGAAAATGTTCTAATGCAATGGGAATCTTTCAAGTTAAGGAATAAGTTGAAATGGAATCATATTTCACTGACCTGCTGATGGATCATTACGAGATGGTCATGGATCATCATGTGGACGGGATCAGGAGTGGGCACATTAAAAGGAAGGGGCATGTCGGACATGTCGATAAATCAGGTTGAGGTGGTAGGGACACGACCAGAGGAGTGATGTTGGGGGGGCATTCATTCAGATGGAACTGCCAGGCAGGAGAAAATGAGGAATGCCAAAGAGAAGGTACGCGGATGTGGTGCTAGAGGATATAAAGGTGGTGTGTGTGATGGAGTATGAGGCAGAGGACGAATGGGGAATGAAGAAGGGCTGATTTGACCCCGAATCGGGAGCAGCCGAGAGAAGAAGAAGAATATCCATTCATTCATTATCAGTAACAGCATGTCCTGTTCAGGGTCGCGGAGGCGGCTGGAGCCTGTCCCAGCTGTCTGTGGGTGAGAGGCAGGACAGACTGCCAGTTTATCACAGGTCCGACACAAGGAGACAGACAACCATTCATGCTCAAACACCCTCCTGCTGGCAACTTAAAGTCACCCAATCACCTACACTGCATGTTTTTGACAGTGGGAGGAAGTCAGGGTACCTGGAGACAACCCACACAGACCCAGGGAGACCATGAACGCCACACAGAAATATGCTATGTTAGGCTTATATGTTTAATTTTATCTGAATATCCTATACTACTAAGGAAGTTCAGAAAGTGGGCCACAGCCAAAATGTGGAAAAAGCCCCATTTTGAAATGTTAAACCAAATTCCCAACACCCAAATCTATTCCATAATTTAACGGGTTCTTTCTTGTCACATGTCCAACCATTCTGCTCCGTACCCCGTCAAAAACATTACCACCAACTTTTTATGCCTTTGATTCATTGAGTCCCTGAAGAAAAAGCTTTTTCTTGTAATTTCTGTATTATAAAAAACGACCAGTGAATACCAAAGGGGGAAGCAAGAGTTCAGCAGCCCTCTGATGATGATGATGATGACGATGATGACTCTCCCTGTGGAATTATCAGTCGTTGCCATCTTTTATTCTGTGTCTGGTAACTCTTGGCAGTCCAATAGCACAGAAAAGAAGAAAAGACACATTTGCTGCTCGGGTTCTGTCTTTGGATCTGTGAAAGAGTCGGTGTGAAAACACTTCCCCTCGGTTCTGGGTGGGCCGATTTACAGCTGGATCCAACGGGAGCTAACCCCCTCCTGTCATGGTGTTGTGTCGGTTATATAACAATGTCCTGTTCCACACTGATCTTAGCGTTCTGTACCTCTGACACTGACAGCATCCCTGCCCCTGGAGGAATCCACCACTGTGGGGGGGCATCCACCACTGTGGGGGGGCATCCACCACTGCCTCCACCCACCACAGGCGGAGAGGGACTGACTGAAATGGAAGTTACTGTCATAAGTCGGGCAGATCAAGAGAATTGCCCCTCTTTATCTTCCTCTCTGAGTGGTTTAGCTGTAATACAAGATCATTTCTTACTTCAGTTTGCGGTAAAACCAGTGTACCAGTAAATGTCACTCAGTCTTCTGGATGATTACTTAAGCTATCGACTAAACCTCTGCTCTCCGAAAACTTTAGTCAGTCAGTTAGAGGCGCTAAGTGTTTGTCTCCCGTTATTTGCCCGGTCCTATCCTCTGGAAGTAATTTCAAAGGTAATACTCTCTTTCCTGCAACATAGACATCCTGAAGGCCGTCTTTTCATCGATGTAATGCTTATATTAACAAGTTGTGCTTATAATCATGGAGATAAATGACGACAATTTCTCCTTGTCACATCCTACAAACTGCATTTATCTTTTTGTTTGCATGTATTTGTCTTACAAAACATGCGTACGTTGCACATTCCTAACATTTCCCAGTGAAAAACCTTGTAATAATCTTTACATGAAAGAAAAATGAGATGAGACACGATCTCTGTTTCGGCCTGAGTTTTGGGCGACAAAGAGATGATGCCATTCATGCCGGCTGACCCTTTGAACCGTTTACATGTTACATAACTCGTCATTCTTATCTGTCAGCGAACGCTGACGCCGGAAGAGGAGATACTGACCTTCTGTTGGGCTATTTTTCATCTCCTCCCTGCCAGTTTATACCAGGATTTTTTCTTCTTTCCCCTCTTTCTCTCAGAACCTCTCTCTTCCCTTTTGGTCCCAGCCTAATTTGTACTCTTCCTCCACCCATCTTCATCCCTGCTGTTATTTCTTTCTCTTTGTTCAAGCCATCCATATCATTTTTCTAGTATGGATCGCTCCACCATCGAAATCCCTCACGATGGCAGGTCAGGGAGTGTCATAAACTCTCTTTCACTTACTACTGTGATTTATATATTTGATTTAGTTTTACGTCATTTGTTCGCATACTGATTCAGATTAAAGTGATGCATCTGAGGGACAACCTCAATTTTTGTAATACAAATGCTGCTCTGCACATTTTACCTTCTGCTACCATACTGGATGTTACTCTGGATGTTACAAGAGTATTTTGACTGTTACTGAAGCTGGTTTGACCTGTTAGGATATAGTGTACATCTCCAGAATAACCTGCTGGCAAACTTTGGGGCAAATACGACTCCTTCCGTCCTTGAGCAAGATACTGAACCCTAGGTTGCTGGCATGAATGGCTATTGCTCCATTATCAGAGTCAATTTACCATTTAGCAATTACTGAAAGAGGAGTTTACGAGTGGCTCTAGTTCTTTTAGACGTTATTGTAACCGATGGTACAGATGATTATTTCTTTCTTGAACACTGGATTTGTCTCGAAGGCACAGTTCAAGTGCAAGTGGTTAATATCCATTCCAACTGACTGGAAATATGTTTCTTTGGGTGATTTTTGATCAGAATTTAAGGGGATCCCACAAGGCTCCGTCTTAGGCCTCTTTTCTGTATGCATGCTACCACTTGGTGAAATGATCACAAAGCTATAGTTTTATATATATATATATATTGGAGGTATAATTTAGATCAATAACTTTCAGGATTTTGTTCAGGAGACTCCTGATAGCTAATGATCAGCTTCAGTTTAGCAAACATGCTCTAAGAGACCACTGGTCAAGCCCAGGTTTTAAATGTCACGGCCAAATCACAGGTCACTGACTGATAATTTGGGAGAATTGGTGTTAATTGGCTTGTTTTTGAATAACAGCTGGGTTTCAGGATTGTTGCCAACATCCCCAGGGTCAGTCCATCCTGAGGGGTTATCCACCCACTGCTGACAAACATAATAGACCAGCAGAGTTTCTACCTTCACACATGCACTCTATCTCCAGGGACCAGAATCCGATCAAAAAGGTCACCATCCTCCCCCCCACATCTTCAGCCAACCTCTCCTCAGCTCAGTGCTGTTTGTCAGCTAGTTGTGGCTCTGACCTAGAAAACCAAATCATATTTAGAGACACTGAAGAGAGAACTCAGGTTGTTAATCAAGTAGAGAAGCAGAAGAGTTGTAGATCTTCTGATTTGTGATTTGCCAAACCTGGACACATTTCCTGTTGTTTTGATGACTTAGAAGAGTGCTAATAAGTAAGAGAAAGGAGTCTGAAAGCTAAGCTGGACTCACAAAAATGGAGGGTATGCAGAATCCAGTGTATATCTTGGACATTGCTGATAATTAGCACAGGGATTCCCTAGGTGCTAAAAGTTCTCCGAAAACCCCCAATCCTTATATTAAAAGAGGAATTTCCAGTTTTTTGTTTTTTGTGGGTGTTTCAGCTGTGGGTGAGACCCTTTTCCACAGACAAGACTAAAACTCTTGAAAATGTACTGGCCAGTATTCTTCACTGCTTCTTTTGACTTTCTTGTTTTTCAGTTTCCCTTCTCCACATCTATTGATGTTGCTTCTTTAGTCGGCATTGCATAAATGCAATGAAGGTATTATGGGATGCCCTTGTTGTTCTGCCTCTGTGGTAATGCTGGGCATCTAAGTAAAAGTATGGTGGAAACACAGGATGGACATTTTGACTCTGTATTATAAATGCATCCGCCAACTAGAAGAAAGGTATTAGCAGTTAGCAGCTAACTCAATGAAAAAGTGTCTTCTTCTTCTTCTTCTTCTTCATCTTTCGGCTGTTCCTTTTCTGGGTCGCCACGGCGGATCATTGGTTTCCACCCATAGTTACCGCTGGTACCCTGCAGGCTGACTGTACTAATGACGGTATTTGTAAACCCTGGCGTCCACAGATCCAGTTTGGTAATCCGTTTGGGTTCCACATATTGATTCGGGAATAGGTTTTATGCCGGAAGAGATACCTACCCTTAAAGTAGAGGACAGGATATTCAAACAACGCTAATGCCCCCAACATTCCACTCCTTTGTCTTCATTCTTATTCCCACAAATCTACCATATTAACAGATTCTTAATTAAGCTTATCTTGAATTTTATGCAAACGCAAAATATACAGACTTAAACACAAACTCAGCGCAAAGTCCTACGTCAGGCTTCAAGCAGATCATATACATTTTTGTGAAATCTTACATGATTCACGTAAAAATCTGTCCTCTTAATATGTTCAGATGAAGTTCATTTGTACTCTTGGTACTAACTTGCAACAAGAGTTCCTTCATGGAAGTCAGTAAAAATCTGTAACAAGGCAAATTGTGCAGACTAAACTGTGTATCACTTTTGGCGACACCTCAAATGCCAAATATCCTTGAGCGAGGTGTCGAGCCAAGCTGTCTCACTCCACCACTCGCAACACATGACACAGAAAGGCAGATGCGAGGGCTGAACGCTCCACAACTCCATCACAGTGGGCTGACCCCGTCTTGCTGAAACTAGAACCCGGAGAGGAAAAGGTCGGTGTGTTGGCGGGACCATCCTTTGGTAAGCTGTGGAGGAGAAGTTACCAGCAGCACAGCTACTGACAGGAAGTGTTGATTAAAAGGCCGGCGGATGGAAACCGACAGCGGGTATTATAAATGCTTTAGTTTTGATGGCGGTGACTGGCGCTGTTGTTCTTTGCTTTTTATAAACAGTTCCCAATCGCTTTCATATTATCGGCTCAAAATTGACAAAGTTACACCGGAGGCCCAATATGGATTTTGCTTTTAAATTTTTTATCCAGAAATATAGAACCAGACAATTTCTACATGCTCTAATTCTGTTACTTACAGATTGAATTAGAGTGAACGTTAATTAATCCACTGGAACCACCTTAAGGACTCTGTGAGGTCCCTGGACTCCACTTTGAAAACGGCTGCAAAACAGTTCTATCATATTCGTGTTGCATCATTGTAAATAACATGTTTGATGTAGTAGACAACATATGAGGCTCTTATTTACAAGAGATCCTCTTTCTCTAACTGGGTCTATGCTGTTGTCCCCGACAGCAAGAAAAGCCCCCGGCCCCCTGTTTGTACAAGGAACTGCCCTGATTGAACTCCTCAAATGAAATGTTTGCGTGTTTTTTGTGAAAAGAAAACTCCCCTTTGTGAGTAAAATATGATCTATATCTTGTATATCATATATATATCTCCATCATATTTTATTGTTAGACCTCCATTAGTGGATTTATATGCACTAAATTTGGACTAAATCGGACATTCATGGACCAAAAGCTCCTGGAGATAAAGCTAACTCCTTAACTCTACCAAAATCAGCCCACTTCTTCCTCACACTGAACTCTACGTGGATATAAAATCTGAGATCGATCCCTGAAACAGTTTTTGAGTTATCACGTTAACAGAAATTAAAGTAAATGAGAGGAGCCCATCAGATTAAATATTGATGTCGATTTGAATAAAGGTGTAAATCCTTATATTTCTTTTCACTTCCTTTAAGGGATTATTCCTTCCGTTGGGCAGAAAACCACCGTAACGATTTGGGTTCAACTTGTCATAAACTCAATCAGAGAAGAAGAAGAAGTCATTACGTTTAGGAGTAGATCTGGATAAAGGCAGGAATTCAGGAGTTTTTGCCACTATTTTGGATAATTGCAGGAGGAAGGATTTGGGAGAACAGTGTGTGCAGCCATTTTAATGACCCACATTTCTGGTTGGAATTTTAACGAGGGCCTTATTTGATTAAAAGGGAATTTTAGGGGCTTTTTGTGCTCTCCTTAGTGCCCCTTGTCTTTTTATTAATCTCCTCTCTATGAATTTTCATTAAAAACGGCCACATCTTCACCGTTCTCAGATCTGAGAATCTGAAACACGTTTGATTGTTTTGCTTAAAAACTACTTGTGTTGCTCTGAATTATCTGTTTATTTTCTCTCCCTCTTAAAGTCTCAGCTCTTTCTCCGACCGACTGCATTCGGACGCCGAACCCAGCGGCCCGTCTTGCGTTACACCCTTAAATCAAGCATCGCCGGGCAGACTCCCGTAATGAGATATAATTTCCTTCCGTGTCTGTCTCTGGAGACGAATGCCTCTTCTGTGTGACCTGCTGGCTTTTCGAACGAGATGTGGATCGCCATAAAAAAAACGAGACACTTGAATGAGACGTGCTGCTCCTCTTTTCTCTGCCCCAGTAGCTCAGCTTTGTTCCGCTTCACTGGCCCCCCCGTCTTTGTTTTCTCTGATTGTATTTGTTGCTACGGCCTTTCTTTAGTGTTTGTCATTCCTCCACCTCTCACATCTATCTTCCACTCTCCTCCATCTCTGCCTCTCTGCTAAGACAAACTCCCTCCCTCTCTCTCTCTCTCTCTCTCTCTCTCTCTCTCTCTGGCTGTGTCCCTGAACCTTCTCACCCACCGACTGCTGCATGGCCGTAAAGGTTGATGCTAATAATAATAATAAGGTCTGACTAAGAGACCGCCACCACTACTTCATTTGTAAATTCTATAGTATTATTATAGTATTACTGTTGCTCCTCTGGTAAACACTAGAAATGTTTCAAACAACAAATTTCCCTCCTAACATGAGTTTTCTAGTCTTTGGAGAAAAAAAAAAGGTAAAAATTGAGTGGAATATTTTTGCAAAACCCCGTATTCCTCATATTATAATACTTCTGACTGAATCTGAGTAGAATAAACTTCCTGTACGGAGACTACTGTGCCAATGGAAATGATCAACTTGAGTGTTTCAGGTGATGAAAATGTACATTTACAGAATAAAAGCACAAATGGTTCAGCGTCAGTCTGGAAACATCAACCAAAACCTCTCTTGACCCACTTCTATTGTGTACTGTAGCTTTCATCTAATGACAACCCATGGATCTATGGGATCAATAGAGCCTCAGGGGAGCTTAGCGGTTGAACAATGATGGGATCTCAGGGGATTTAGCCCTAACCCGGGTGCGGTAATAGGGTGACCTACGACCCTGAGCTTCACCGCAACGATATATTGACGAACCCCTTCCATGGACAGGAACTGGGAGAGAAACCAGTCGAGCTGAAGGAGAGGAAAGGTTTATGTGCAAATAAAAAAACATTCTCCCTTACAGTTTAACATTTGTAATTCAATTTTATCTAATCATAGAGTACAAATACAATAAGACAAATATGTCTTTCAGACCCACACCTCTAGTCTTCTGCTGTTCTACAAGACAACATAAACATAAAATGACAAACCATTGGGTTAAGCATTAGATAAGAATGACTTTTTTTTAACAAAGCATGTTTTTAGAAAACTATTTGACCTTTTATTAGTTACATTTTTTTTTTAGTAAGTCCTCATAGCTTTAATATGAAAAGAAAAATCATACATATCATAAAGGACTCAGACAATAGGTCCAATTAATTCCTGTTCCTCGGTGGCCCCTTTGACCTGTGGTGTCCCCCAGGGCTCCATCCTCGGCCCCTTACTCTTTTAGCATTTACATGCGGTCACTGGGTCACACTATAAACAGGTTCAGTAAAGTTTCACACATTTTCTCAGTAAGAAATGGAGACTAAAAACGAGCTCAACCAAACACAAACCAAACAGCTGAGCAGGAAATGAAAAGGTTAAATTCTCTAGCATCAAAACAACAAAACCCTCCATTGAACGCTCCGTTTTCGAGCGTGTGGAGAGTGGAGTCATAAAATTAGCCTCTTGATGATTCTAGAGGCCAATTGCCTCCTACGTATGAGTTTGTTTACCACAAATAATTAACATCAGCAATAATGAGAGGGAAAACAAAGAATAAGTGAAAACTACAGTTTCGTTACAGTTGATATCACAGAATGTGAAGATAATTTATTCTTACGTATTAATTGTCAATATAGAGATTTTTCAATAAGAGGGAAAAAATGTCAATTCTGCAAGTGATGATCCCAGTGTGGGAGTGAGAACAAGAAGCTGGTTGGATGAGATCTGAGGTGTTACATCACTCTTGGTTGTTTACAGCGGAACTTTCCGGAGGATTCCCCTCGGACGGTGCCTTCCTGACTTCAGCTCCAGAGTTAAAGCATCCATCTGTTGAGTTAAGGGCAGAGTACCGGTTCATTTCAGTTACTCTTCCAAGTAAGACAAGAAAAGCTCTGGTTAATAAACGGCATGTTCATCGTAACAAACGTTCTTCACGGGGCTCATGAGAGAAACATCCCATTTCTGCTAATGGTGCCGCCAAGCAACGACAAACGTAGACGCCTAGAGGGCTAACATTAGCGCTCAATGAACACCGGCTGAAGTATAGAATAGTGTAAAAGTAAAGACGACAGTTATCACACACAGCAAATGAATATGTTGTATTTAATAGAAATAGACCGGTATTTCAATATAAACTTTAACTTTCTGAACTGACTTGTTGGCCTTCGTTCTTCATCATCTCAACGTCTTCTGATCATTTCGGTTCTTACTTGTTTCTGTAACACACAAATTTCCTGTGTGGTGTGTTTATGTTGGACAGCTCAGAGTCAGGTATCAGTTTCAAGAGCCGCCTTGGTCTCCAGCAATCAATCTTCATGCTGTGTGTGTGTGTGTGTGTGTGTGTGTGTGTGTGTGTGTGTGTGTGTGTGGATTCACTCTGCAAACTACTTCTCCTTCTTTGGCAAAGCAACTTGCTGCACCTTCCTGTGTTTTGTTCCTCGTTGTCTCTACGGTCTGACGTTCAGACTCTGACACGCCCCCTTTCCCCCCCCCTTTTAAAAAATCTTTATCTCCACATTGTTTTAAAATCTTTGCTCCTGTTATTGAATAAACCTCCTACCGCTGTTCGGTATGAATCGTGACTCCTGTATAAAATCTTACAAATCCATTTTTTATCCACATCTGCAGTGTAAAAAACCTTTAATGAGAACTCAGAGATTTAAAGATTCTTAAATCCATTTCAATCCGCTCTCATGTTCTGTTTGTCGTTATATCACCGGAAGGCGGGATGGAATGGAAGCTTTCTTCGCTGCCTATATATATATATCTATTTAAAGATATATCTATATCAGATTATATGCTGTTTTTAGAAATATCTTCATAACCGTTGATGGTAATAGTTCATATTTTACTCACACTGTTTTTACCAAAAACACTGTTTTTCAGATATAACTTCCAAACCGTTGGTTCTATATAGTCCAAATTAGTTTATATGAATTTACTCGAGGAGATCTATATTGTATATATTCCTCTCTAATAGTTCATTTATTATTCACTAGGGGGAACTCTTTATGAGAAATGCTGTATTTTAGACATGACTTAACATTTAATTTGTAGGTTTATAACTTCTGAAAGAGAAATCATCTTTATCAGCCTCTCATATTCTGAAAGACAAGATGCTGGACAGAGATAGAGATAAAGATAATCCCCCCAAAAACATCTGTGACCCTCTCGTGACTTTTTATGACTCAAGTCCTTCCTCTGCTGTGAAGAAAAAGCGGAGACAAACTTTACTAGCGGCCGTATCAGAGGATCATCCGGCAGGTTTTGATGTGTCAAATGTTAAGAGACAAAGGGGGAAAAGTTAACGATTCTGGTAAATACATCTAATGTGTGCAGTCAGTATGGACAATATAGTCCAAACCGCCTTATTATACTGTAACAGGATCATCGGTTAAATGTCATATTTTTAATTCAGAGGAAAAGATGATACTTTGTTATGTTAGTTTGTTATTAGGGCGTATAAAAGTGTAGTAACGACACAATCAACCACAAAATCAATCACGTCAAGCTGCAAACAAACCTAAATCTGAGAAGAAAGATCCACATTTGTCAGTGTCACAGTGCATTGACCTTAATCAACGGAGTGTGTTTTACCAACATGCTATGTTCCATTTCTCTCTCACTCCCAACCACTTCTGGGCAGAGAGGCTGGGTTCTGCGCTGAGCCAAGCGGGTTTTGGTCTGGAATGGTTTGACTGCTGGATTTCTACAAGTGGTCATCTGGTTGCGGTCAGAACGATTAAGATCAGGTTTGAAGAGGCTAATGATACTTGAGCTGCAGTGGGTCCCGCCGACGACTGCTTGGACCAGCTGTTGTGTTTTACTGATGCATTTTAACCGCGGTATTTTACACTGGATTTATCCCATTATCCCAGCATGGTTGAATGAAGTCAGAGTCCCGGCGAAAGTCTGATTGGCTGGCGGACTCATGAGTCACATCTTGTTTTCATCTTTCACGTCCCTCTATCATAGTCATGTTTAATATCGCCGGGTTCACACCTGCTCTCTGCCGCCACTTTGGAATGTCCAGCCAAATGTCGGTATCCAATCTCTGGTCAACGGGAGGAAAAGGTTTACAGGAGATATTATCCTGCTGCTTGACAGACTCAGAGAAACGTATCCGCCTCCTTCACAGTTTCTTTTTTCTTCCTTCCTTAAACTTAAGTAGTTTACGCGGCTCAGTCCTGTGAAAGTGTGAAATCAGGACGCTAGATGACACTTTCTGCCCTCCGTCACACGATATGTTTACTAATTCTGTCCTATTTTTGACCCGTGGGCCCATTATGCTGCGTTCACATACCGGTTTGGAAGGTTTGCCATCTTGGGCTTCTGATTCGTCTGCTGAGTGTGGTTCTGTTTACATTCTTGGGGGGAAGTCAGAGCCAGAAGATGAAAGCTGAACTCTCCACGCCGCAGCCGTGACGCCGTAGTGGCGTTTTAGAGTTGGATGAGGCTCATTTAGTTTGTCTCTCCGCAGGTGTTCTGTTCGGGCCCGGTATGAAAGCCTAATAATTGATCCGGTTGTGATCCCCACGCAAACATATTGCATTGATCTATCTCTAGCCGTGACCAGGTCAAAAGACTCCATCTCCATCCGCCTGTGTAACCTGAGAGCATCGCTGCCGGTTCCAGTGCGGAGTGGTTGTGGAGCCTGGCAGACGGGCCCACAGTGGTCAGGGGTAAATGGGGGTTCTGGGCTCATAGTGTAGCCTGGTTGACCGAACTTCCTCTAAAAAACAAATGGCAAGGGAGGGGAGCTAAGGGATGAGGGTGAAGCAGAAGTTCTGCATCAGGTTAGAACCACAAATAAATGCCCTCGCTATCCATCCTTTGACGCCAGAAAACACGATTCTTTTGTTTCTGGCATGATCTTTTCTAGAAGGATAACCTTGCAGAGTTATTGTGAGGGAATAATATGAATAAAAAAAGACAGATTTGATCCAGGAGAAAGCAGAAAGAGTCGAGACACAGGTAAGAACGAGAGGAATCCAGCGGAGTACAACGACCTTCTGCTGTCAAAAGGTTCGCGCTCCGAGGCAGGAAGGTTTTTTTGATTCAGAGATGACGTGCGCATTGCAGGCAACGTGTTGCCACAGTAGCAGCAACGCTGATTGAATAAATTCACCGTAGGCACTTGATTTTGTCAAAGGGTCAAAAGGTCGCTAAGACAAAAAAAAAGTGTCCATTCCATTGGAAAATCAGCATCGAGATCAGGATTATTTATCCTGATTATTGATTGATGTAATGAACTACCAGGCTCACGGGCGACTCCGTCGTTCTCTTTTACTATAGCGAGGATTGTGACAGCTGTGGAGTACTTTGCTATTTCCCTCGATGCTGTGCTTACAGAGCAGGTAACACCACTTTATAAAAACAATGTGTGAGCGGATCACACTTTGCCCAACGTTTCAATCTTCCTTCTGTGGAGAGACCAAAACCTACCTACCCACCTACCCACCTACCCACCTACCTACCTACCTACCTGCCTACCTACCTACCTACCTACCTACCCACCTACCTAAGGCATCGGGTGCAGAACAACCAGGTTCTGCACCGGCGTCGTCCCCTCTGCCACCAGAGTGCTGAACTCACTCCTCCACAATCCTCCACACACTACAAAACCTACCTGTGCCAATATTCAACATTCTACTTTTTTTTAGTTCTCTCTCTTTTCATTCCTGTGATATTCTAGATGCCCACCTTGTGCAATTTTTCCACAGCATATAAAACCATAGCATGTGCAATTATATCAACCCGTTTACACTTATTATAGTATTTATATCCCCCAAAAAGTCGTGGATATCACGGACTCATCATTGCCGTGTCCGCTGCTGCAGATCCTTCGTGTTAGCGCGATAACTCAAAATGTCGTGGATCATTTTCAAATTGTAGACCCAGATAGAGTATACGATTCCCACAGGTTTCTTTTCCCAAGATGCATTCATTGTAAAGCAGATTGTGGTACGTTTAAGTGCTTGGACTGGTCAGTTGTGTTGAAGCGCAGACCCTAAAGCCCTCCTTGCTTTTGACTTTTTCTTGGTCCGTTACCCTAAATCCGAGTTACTTCCCAACAAGCTTTTTGTCTTCTGATCCTCTTGACACTTCATTTTCGATAGGACCTTTTGTTATCTGTGTTATTTTGACGCTGTTTAACATTAATGTGACCCATCAGGCAGTGAATAGGGGCGTGTTTAATCTAACTTTAAATAACGAGATCTACCTTGTTTATCTATCTATCTGTTTTTTTCCACCTGTTGTCTCATTTGAGTGTTTTTTTTCCCCCTAGTTCCATGTGATTTAAACGCCACACATCTCACAGCTCTCAAGTTTCAGTCTCAGTTAATACACCTGACACCATGACAGGATTGACGAGCAGCTTCTGAAACATTGTCATTATGACAAAGAATTGCCCCTGGAGTCAGTAAAGACCTTTTTAATTTGTTGATAAAAATTTAAGACCCCATTAATGATCTCAATGGGGTCCAAATGGAGTTCTGATCCCTTTTAATGTAAACTTTAAACAAGCTAATATTTCCTCCCTTCTTCTTCATCTTCAGGCCCAGAGGAAGGATGTGTTCCTCCAAGAACGCTACGGCCACTACAGCCTGACCGACCCCTTCCTGGCACTGCAGAGGGACTTTGAGAGCGGGGTCCCTGGAGGAGACAAGGAACGGCGGCCCCTGGGTTCCAGCCCCATCTCTGTCCTGGAAGCAGTCATGGCTCACTGCAGAAAGATGCAGGAACGGATGTCTGCCCAGCTGGCCGCTGCAGAGAGTCGCCAGAAGAGGGTAAGACGAGGAGGAGGAGGAGGAGGAGGAGGAGTGTTGTTTTTTCTGGATTGAGTCACGTAAAAAAGATAATTCACAATTGGAACTGAAGTTTAACTAAAACATCAGTCACAGCTGGGGTTGGTAAGATTGGATAGAGCAGCAAGGATGGTTCGTGCTCTACCTGAACACGCTGATTTTCTCAGAGCTCTCGCTATAAGCAAAGTCAACAAAAGCCAGCAGGGGTTTTTCTGGAGCTTGTGAACAATAATCAATTATTTTTCCTTCTTGCGTTCTTCCTCCATCTGTCTTTGGATGATATTGATCTCGTTGTCAGAACCTTTATCGGTTTTGTGACGGAAGACAAAAATAATTTTATCTTCCTAAGCCTCAACATGTAAGATCTACATTGAAAATCCTACATCCCCAAAAATATGTTACGCAAACATAGCCCACCTTTGACCTCTGTGGGAGGTCTTCTGCCCAAAGATCCTCTCCAAGGAAGTCGGGTTTGTGACCCAGCCAGGTTTATTTCCTATCTGTATTAAGGGCAATGATTAAAATGACGAGGCAAATCCTCCGTTGCATTGAGGATTACCCAGAATCCTTTGCCATTAGTTTCTATGCTCTTCTGATTTGCCAGCGTAGACCGTTCCAGAGGTTCGGTCACCTCCTAGTTCTTAATTTGGACGGAGGAATGTCCAGGAGCATCTGGTTTGTTGAAAGCAATGCTCTAACCGGAGAGTGGTGCGAAAGCTGGGTTACATAAGGAGGTGCTAACCCATTTGAAGCCCAAACAACAATCATCAAAATCTTAAAAAACTATGATACAAAACACTCAGATATCAAATATTTAATCCTACAAAGGAGGCCAGTGGACGGAAGGCAGAACTGCTGCTGTGTGTTTCCGCTTTTTTCCTGCCAGTTAGTCGGCGGGCAGCTGCATTCTTTGCTAACTGCAGACGGCGAAGATATACCTCTCAACACCAACGTACAGGGGGAGTTACAGTAATCCAGCCGCGAGGTGATGAAGGCATGAATGACTCTCTCCAAATCCTTGGGGAGAGAGATGGAAGAAACTGGCTTTGACAACTGTGCTCATTTACTTGTCAGATTTGAATGAGCTGTCAAGGACGATGATGAGATTTCTTAATAAAAGGTCGACTGTATGCCGCTGACGCGCCGACAGCGTCTAATGTGTCAGCTTTTCTAAATACAACAACTTTTGTTCTTTGTTTTTCCACAAAATCCTTGATTTTACATCATTTAAAGAGTTCCACATGGGCTACATAGAGTATATGCTGCTTCTTTTTAAGAACAGAGTGAAATAACAAAAAATGACAGCATAAACATTCATAAACAGTCCAATACAATAAAATTACAATAAAATCCACCGTGCACTTAAAAGTCATAATGTCATTAGGGGCAGTTAAACACAGAGGTTAAAAACAAAGTGTTAAGATGTTTATTCCAGTTATAGGTTGCACAGTAACTTCATTCAGCATGAGTAATATTATGGTTCCTTAAAATGGACCGCAGGGTCAGCAAGTACAATGAGAATAGCATGGGACCCAAAATATAGCTCTGGGGAACCCCACATGTTAGATGGGCTGGCTCAAAAAACTCTCTTTAGAGCAGTTTCAGTTACTCTTGCGCCGTATAAAGCCAGAATGACATACATTCCCAGGATCGTCCGGTTGCCGTGGCAACGTGATATCCGCTGGTCGCCAGGTTTGAATTTGACCAGAAGGCCTTTTACTCGTCTACGTCTGAGGTATGCCAGTATGTCCGACAGAAATGGAGGACCTTAAACCGGTCTCCCCAAAACTTGTCAAGCCAGCGTCGTTTAAGAATCTTGGATGTTGAGTTGTTACTGCCGATCATAGACATGTCAACAATATACGTTAGAAAGGAAAGGTCTGCTGTGTGCATAATTTTTTAGTGCAGGTAGGGGCATTATTTGAGTTTGTAAGACTATCTGGGAGTGTGCGAGAACTTTATTCCTGTTTTCTGCTGTGTCATTTCTATTTCTGACGGTTGCCTGTGAGTACACAAGAATGCGTTTTGTGTCTGATCTCTTTAGGGTCATGTGGCCATGATTTAACCGGACAGCCAGATGTCTGCTGTGTTACTGGCCCATTGGTTTTCTCTCTCCACCACTCTGTGTGTGGGAATATGAACGTGTGAAAGTGTTTAGATGAGTGGCTGGCAGAATGGACGTGGGTGAGTAATAGAAAAGAAAATAATGTGTGAGAGTGTGTGTGTGTGTGTGTGTGTGTCCCGTCCATGAACTCTGTAATAATAACAGAATCTATAGTTTTGGAGCCAAACGGGCCCTCTAGTGGGACACACTCACACCGAGGAAGAGGAGGTGTGGAAAAGAGGATGGGTGGAATGAAGGCAGACGTAGGAAGTGGTTGTTTTTCATAGGAAATGTTATACAGATTTTGGGGTTGTGGTTTAGTGAGCGTTTGCCTCATCTATCAAATGTGAATGTACCATAGCTCAGTTTTTGTTTCAGTGGGTTCTGCGCTGATGGTGAAGGTCATTTATTGGTGCTGCTTTCTCATACTTGTTAAGGAATTATTATTAATTGAAAGAAATGCTTGCTGCTTCTTCATATTAATAAATGTAAAAGCACCCCATGAGTAGGACACCACCTTTAAATACCGTATCGTGTTGTTTTCACGTACCCAATCAGCCATAACATTATAACCAGTCACAGATGGGTGTTCAGAGTCTGCACTGATTACCAACATATCAAAGTGGTCTAAGGGAAGGATAGTTGGTAAACTGGCACCAGGCTCATGGATGCTCAAGTCTAAAGGATATGTGTGGAAGGCAAAGGCAAATCCATCTGAGGAGCTCAAAATGGTGAGTAAGTTCCTGATGTCAGAACACACAATGCATGAAAGATTTGCTTTGGTGGCTAAAAACGGACCTACACTATGTGAGGCAGATGGTTTTAATGTTGTGACTGGTTGGTGTTGTCCAGTGAAAGCTGTTATTTTAATGAGGATGAGTAATCCATTTGGACAAGATGAACAAAGTACCATTGTAAACAGTGACATATTGGGGATTTGAAGGCTACAGGGTTTATTTTTAGTTTTGTCGCTGTGGACAGAACCTGGAATGACTCAAATGTACGCTGTCAGTCTTACTTAGGGTTTGCATGGTGGGTTGAATAAGACCCAAATTGAGAACCCTAAACAGAATCAGCGTGCCGCCGCCGATTGTGCACTTGTACCTAAATTGTCGGCAACAAATTACCGACCTGTCAGGCAGAGATAATTGGCTTTGTCGCGACCTTAATGACCAATGGCAGCAATGACAGCCGACACCGCTAAACGAGCGGCTGTGTGCTCTCAGAGGGATCTTCTTGGTTGCTGGGTAGATTGAAATTCACCCAGATTGTCCGAGCTATCTTTATCCCCTCCAATGGTTTCCACTCTGGCAACTCTCCTGTGAGTATGTTGTTGAATTATCCATAATGTCTCCTGCGAGCCGAAGGCAGACAGGGAGGCAGATATAGGAGACGCGTTCCGAATGGTCTTAATGAAGACGCTCCTACTCCCTCACCTCCTCCTTCTTTATGAATCAGTAAAGATTCATAAAGAAGGACAACAGTGACAAAGGAAACCCTGTATATGCCGGGGTTTGTGGGTAAACATGCTGTTGTTGTCATTGCGTTATGACGCTGTATTTGGAGGTAAGGTCATGGAGGCCAGTCCTGAAACTCCTGTATCTTAAAATAGTCCTCTGGCCCCTTTCTTCACTTCCTGCTCCTCTCATCCCACCGATCCACAGTAGCTGAAAATGTTAGGCGATACCTTATGCCTCAGCTTTTCACCTC
This sequence comes from Lophius americanus, assembly GCA_037951165.1. Lineage (NCBI taxonomy): Eukaryota > Metazoa > Chordata > Actinopteri > Lophiiformes > Lophiidae > Lophius > Lophius americanus. The sequence goes on along the minus strand of JBBDHG010000005.1, from coordinate 176,339 downwards.
TCAGGATAGCGCTTTAATGAGAGATTTAGCTTGTAAGCTTTATTTTGATATTTTCAGTAAGCGCCTGAGGTGTCTGCAAGGTGTCCTTACGTAAACTTAGACGAGTAGATTCATATTCATGACAGGTACCAGCGAAGAGTTTACACACTTTGGAGATTGTCTTCCTGCCTTTTATTTGATTTAGACATTTTGATGGCAAAGTAAATCTGTTTGGCTGAGCCGAGTGACTCAGGAAGTGGGATTTGGAGATGCACCAAAGCATTATTGTGCTAACGGATGCAGAACACAGGGGACAAATGCGTTGAAGTTGCTGCAGGTGTTTTGAATGTCGGTCTCCACGCAGAGTCCTTGGATTCCTGAGGATTTAAGACATGAAAAGGAGAAGAGGCCATTAGGCTTTGAATGAGGAGGTCAAAAATGAGGGTTTGACCACAACTGGCTCACTTAGGAATGTGTGTCCGCTCTTAAGACCAAAAAAACACTCGGTGACCCAGCTTTCATCACTGGTCATTGGACCAGGCTGTTTGTGTTAGCTTTGCTTTTTATTGAGCGGCTCTTCCATAATAACTTTTTGCATGAAGCTCAAGGAGAGAGCAGCTGAGACATCTCATCGCCTCGTAAGCTAACGGCGTTAGGATGCCATTATGGTGCCATTAGAGCGCATAAGGCTTCTCACGACTGGATTTTGCAGGTGGAGATGCTTTCTGTGAGATTGCATCATTTGTTGAGCCGGAGTACAAGCTGACATGAAGTCTAACGACATCTATTAGCGGAGAGGGGGTGTAATGCTATGAGTAAAGCGGAATGAAATTGAGGATTGATTTGTAAAGCGCTGACAAGGCAGCTCTTAGGTTACTGCTGAGCTTGGTGTCAAAGACGTGTTACTATCGCCTATCCAAACCTCCACCTCCCACTGTGTTTGTTTTTTGAACCCTGCTCTTTAATCGTCTTATTCGTTGTGTAGGGGAAATCATAGTTGAGATAAAAACGAGGAGATGACACACCCCGCCTAAATGCACTTATTTGGTTATATATGTAAATAATTGACCGTATGTACAGTACAAATTTTCAGAACGTATAGTTGTAATTAAAATAAAGTCTCTTACTTTGAAATGGCTGGTTTATTTATAGATAATAAGATGATGCAGACAGCAGTAAGAATAATTAACTATATGCAGTAATTACTATTCTGTTTATTAGTCCAATTATGTTTTGGGTCATGATGGTTTTTAATTTTAAAAATCTGGGTCCCCAGACGGAAAGTTAAGGACCCACGTGTTCTAGCGCACCAAATAACAACATATTCAGTACGTACCTACGTCCTTGTCTTCATAATTTACATGGGTTGCATTTCCACACGCTTGATTGTCTTGTCCATGGGTTTCAACAAGAATTGGAAACACGTGGTGAGGAGGAAACTGATAAGTCTGAAAGTCCTGAGCGAACAAGGTTTGTGTGAAAGTGCCAATGAGGGTAGAAGATTTCAAAAGGCTCTAATGTTGCATCTGGGTCATACTGTGAATGAATAAAACATCTGCTCAACATATTTTAGAAGAATTTGAATCCCGCCACTCCGACCACTTTTACAACAAGACCAAATGTATTCTCCCGAGGCATTAGCCTGACTTGTACCGGACATGGTTCTCACCTAATGAGCAAGTAGTTGTAGCATCCTTGCTTTAAGTAAGGACTGGTGTTCCCTTGGCACACCACATTGCTAATTAACCCCTCTCTCCTCCTCAACATTATCTGGTTGCTATCTAACGGTGTTGGACTACGGGAAGTGGGGGAGTGGGAGAACAGGGTCTCCTTTGGGACAAGGGTGACGCGTGTCGACTCCATTGTTTGAAGCTTGTTAGAGCGATGGGTCTCGGCAAAAAGTAGAGCGCCCCTGCTAAGCCTCGTTAACCTCTCTGAAGCCAACTCTGATCTAACAATAGCATCAGAGCTCCAGATATGGAGGCCTGGGATTTGACAAGTCATCAGACTTCAACTGTACGCAGAGACACGGCGTCTCTGGATAGATATATTAGACGGTTTCCCACTGCCACCCCATGGGTAAATAAAGTCTCTATTTGTGTAAATATCTATTTTATCCACCTATCTTTCCTAGGTGTTTAATCTAGTGATTTAACCTGGCTCATTTGATTAAATCTGGCTTATATCTCCTCTTCTGGTACCTCGTTCCGGCTCATTTTAGCGCCGTGTCAAATGACTCAATGTTCACATTTGGATGGTTACATAACTGCAGAATGAAGGAAGCTTTTCTAGCCAATGCACAAACACAGTTTCAGGTGAAACTTTGTTGGTATCCAAATGTACCTGTGTTATTTGGTGATTGATGACATTGTCATGATGCGTATGATTTGAAAGGGAGCAAAGATTGGATTGCTGACACAAGTGAATTTGCCGATGAGTCACGGAAGTGTGTTTGTTGGGTATGAGCAGTATGAAATGTCTGAGTTTGTTTGTGTGAAACCCTGAAAACCGAAGTACTGTGTATGACTGTATGTGATCAATAAAGGATGCATTCTACATTAAATCACTCCATAAATGATTGATTTAACGACATTCATGTCGTCCACTTATCTCAAGGTTGGTGGTTTGATTCCTGGCACCTTCGGTTCACATGTCGGAGTGTCCTTTATTAAGATGCTGAACCTCAAGTTGCTCCCAATGGCTGTTCCGTTGGTGTTTGCATGATAGCTTGAATCGTTACTGATTCTGATGAGCTGGTGGCGCCTTGCATGGCAGCCTGTACAAATGTTTGTGTTAATGGGTGAATGCTGTCTCGTGTTGTAAAACACTTTGATTAATCCAACAGACAGGAAAAACGCAACATAAGTAAAGTCCATTTACCATTTAATATTGACATTTGCAATGTCAATTAAGTCAATTAAAAATGAACTCAAATACATCGTATTACAACCTTATTGCTGACTGACACCAAAGGAAAACCCTTCCAGTTATCATCATCATCCACTTATCAACAAGTGAAGCCTCACAGATAGCAAACCATTTACTTAGGCATGATTGACAATAAGTTAATTAAATCTATCTGGCGGTTATGTAATTTAAATACAGTTATAGATTGAATGGAGCTACTCAAGTCCTATGCGGTTGGATTCTAGAGAAGAATTTGTTCTTAATAACTCACCTGGTTAAATAAGTTTAAAAAGCAAAGTAGGTGAAGATCAACCAAGCCCAACTCAAGATATGTACTGGTCTGTGCGACGGTCTGACTGTTTTCTAAAATTTTTAATTGCAGCTGGAGATGGAGAAGATGCAGCTCCAGAGTCTGGAACAGGAACACCGAAAGCTGACAGCGCAGCTGAAAGATGAACGTGAGAAGAACAAACACATCGTCATGATGTTGGTTCGGGAGTGCAAGCAGCTAGCTACGCGGGTGGTGGAGGAGTCACAGCGTTTCGACGAGCTCCAGGCTCGCCTGGATGAGGAGAGTCGCACCTCTGGCCGGCTACAGGAGGAGCTGAGTACAGAGCGGCAGCATAGCCAGCAGATGGAGGCCAAGATGGAAAAGCAGCTGTCCGAGTTTGACACGGAGCGGGAACAGCTGCGTGCCAGGCTGGGCCGCGAGGAAGCCGAAAGCCACAATCTGCGGCAGCAGGTGGAGCAGCTCCGGACTGAACATGGCGATGTGAAGGATGGCGCCGCTGTTGCCAAGCCTACTGCTGCTGGAGCAGCACCAGTTTCAACCACTAGCCCACCTAAACCTAAAGCTCTGACGTCTGTTTCTGTAGCCACAGAGCCCATCAGCTCTCGAACAGCGTCATGCCAAACGGACCTGCCCCCCACTGAGGTGGAAGGCCCCAAGAAGACACCACTTACTATACCTGTCAAACCAACCCCGGCCAACTACATTGGCCTGAGTCTTCCGAAGACAACTGGTCGTGGAATTGTCCACAGCAGCTCAGGAGGACTTGCACAGACAGAGAATGGCTCAGAGGGCCAAGCCCCCCATGCATTACCCAGCGGTGTCAGCCCTCGTGTCCAGGCGGCTCGTTACAAGTTCCAGGAACATGACCAAAATGGAACGGCATCCCAAAGTCCTCCAGCCCGCGACCTCTCCCCCACCAACCGGGACAACTTTGCCGCCAAGCAGCAAGCACGCCACACTGTAACACAGGTCCTTTCACGCTTTACTAGCCCTCCCGCAGGAGGTTCCGGACCCATACGTCCAGGCCTTCCCCATTCTGCCTCCGAGGGAGGCCCTTTTCCCAGCCGCCTGAGTCATCCCATTGGCCTCAAGTCACCCACTGTGGCAAGGATCGACAGGGGAAACCCTCCCCCTATCCCTCCCAAAAAGCCAGGGCTTTCCCAGACCCCCTCTACTCCTCATCCACCCATCAAGGTGGGGGGAGACAGCCGCTCCCCTGGGGCTGGACTAAAACCGGCCACACCCCAGCTCCCTCCAAAACCTGCCCTGGACCTGGTCCCAGCCCTGACGGCCTCTCAGGTGGGTTCCTGCTCCCCCTCTCGCTCCCCGGGGCATGGCCGGGGCTCTCCACGGCAGCCAGCAGCAGCATGTACAGAGTGTCCCCCCGTCATCAGCACTGCCACCACTGTCAGTAGTCCCTCCTCCATGTCCCCCCCCTCCACCTCCTCTTCCATTAGTGCTTCATCCTCCTGTAGCTCCCGTACCTCAGCAGGCAGCCCCCTGGCAACAGCATCAGGTAAAGGGGCTCTTCCATGCTCAATCTCCATCCAGTTTTCCCCAATGCCTCTTCTCTCTGGCTGTCTTTCCAAGGCCCTAGCCTACAAAAGCAAAGCATAGTGTTATTTGACAGGGAAACTGGTCTAACTACATAATGCAACACAGTCTCATATGAGTCCCGTTAACCGCTCTGAATCTATGCCACAACTATAAATTTACCTTGCGAGATCTGTTGTCAGTCACTGCATCTTCTCAACTCCTATCTCTTACTCTGTCCTTGGTATCTCCTTCCTCTGGGCACCTTTACTGTCCCATGTTGTCACGTTAGCCCTGTCATGATCCGTATCAACAGGGGACACTGACAATATGATGCTAACATTTGGCTGAGTGTCGCTCAGAGACTCTAGATTACCTCTGTCAGGGTGAACTCGGGCACAGCCGATGTTTCGCCTCTGCGTCCTGTTTTATAAGACCTTACGACCAGTAACCCCTACCTTCTCTGAAGCTGATGCCAGAGGCTGCTCTCTCCACCCCTTCCCTTTCCATTCCATTTCCATTAGCATGCCATGACCACACTTCTACTTCCTGCACCAATTAACTCAAGCCACTGTCCCTTCTGCTTCTTGTGCCATTGATGATGAGCTGTACGTAGTTTGTTCTTTTATGTAAATGTATGAATGGGACCTTCCGAGATCAAAAAACATCAGTGCGATGGTGGAAGAAGCATGAGTTGTCAGAGGGTCAGACAAGTTTGGGAGAGAAAGCAACAAAAATTTCCCCCAAAACTGTTTGTTTCTTCCATGACAGATGATTTCTGATGTGCTCAACGTTTGTAGCCAGATTAGAAGCTGTGCTCTTTCAACTGTTGGCTGTCGGCTGTCTGATTATCGGTCGGTGCTGAAGTTGGTTGGTGTGTTCATTGTCATCATATCTGAATGAAGTAATGGTGAAACAGAAAGATCTAAGTTGTAATAAACTGTATTTATCCTTAGAAGTACTTGTGAGATTTGACCAAAAAAAAATGTACAATACAATTTAAAAGTATGCAGCTATTCTATCCAGTCACATAACAAAGTATCACAGACAAAAGGCCTATAATGAAAACAAATTATTAAAGACTGTTTACACCAATCAGCCATAACTTAATAACCACCTTATATTTTGCAACACCCTCTTTTGCCACCAAAACAGCTCCGGCCCTTCGAGATTTGGACGCCACCTGACCTCTGAAGGTGTGCCGTGGTATGTATGTGGCACCAAGACTTAAACAGCAGATCCTTCACGTCCTGTAAGTTGTAAGGCGGCCTCCATGGATTTTACTTGAGTAATGAGAACACGTTACACAGCATCTCAATTGGATTGAGATCTGGGGAATTTTAGGGCCAAGTCATCACCTTGAACTCGTTATGATTTCAAACCATTCCCGAACCATTTTTGCAGTGAGGCAGGGTGTATTATCCTGCTGAAAGACACGGACACTGCCATTAGGAATATAGTTTCCATGAGGGGATGCACTGGGTCTGCAACAATGTTTAGGTAGATGATACGTGGCTACTTTGTCTGCAACAATGTTTAGGCAGGTGATACTTGCGCTACTTTGTCTGCAACAATGTTTAGGCAGGTGATACTTGCGCTACTTTGTCTGCAACAATGTTTAGGCAGGTGATACTTGGCTACTTTGTATGCAACAATGTTAGGTAAGTGATACTTCGTCTGCAACAATGTTCAGGCAGGTGATACTTGGCTACTTTGTCTGCAACAATGTTTAGTTAGTTGAAACTTGGCTACTTTCTCTGCAACAATGTTTAGGTAGGTGATACTTCGCTACTATGTTTGCAGCAAATTTTAGGCAGGTGATATTTGGCTACTATGTTTGCAGCAATGTTTAGGCAGGTGATATTTGGCTACTATGTTTGCAGCAATGTTTAGACAGGTGATATTTGGCTACTATGTATGCAACAATGTTTAGGTAGTTGATACATGGCTACTATGTATGCAACAATGTTTAGGCAGGTGATACTTGGCTACTATGTCTGCAGCAATGTTTAGGTAGGTGATGCGTGTGAAAGTAGCATCCCGACAAATGTTAGGACACAAGGTTTGAAAGAACAATGCTAATAAATGGCCAATTACTGTCAGTTGCGATTGTAAGATAATCTTTGTTATTCTGAGTTCACCTGTCAGTGGTTGAAATGTTATGGCTGATTGGTGTACTCCTGACAGTTATACCATGTTTTTGAAGCACTCTTAAGTACAGTCACTCATCAGTGCGCTGATGTGACCATGTCACAGCTGAGATTCAGCCTCCGTATGACTAAAAAGAATATTTCCCGACTGTACGCTGATCTTTCATGACACTCATACTGCCAACCTTTTGAATCTATTGTATTTGATTGCAGTATCTCTCATTTACAGATCTGTTAATCTGTGGTTGTTGTATACTTTGGGGAAATTCTCCTTCTCAGACGTATTTGCCATTGTTTTTAAAGGTTTTCTGTCTCACTTGTCTGCAGTCTGATAAGTTTTTAAAGCATTTCTGTTTTCTCATATTCCCACCACCACCCACACAGACAGAAAGTACAGCCATTATCAATTATCTGTGTCCTTGAGATTCTCTGCTGCAATATTTCCTTCTATTGTATCTCTCTCTTCTGTGCGTGAGAAAAATTTCTCTGATTCTCCACTTTGGTTTCCGAATTCAAGTTTGACCTTCTCAGTTCAGAACAACCACATAAACACATCCATAAATCTCTAACCTTAATTATGACATCAGTCAATTGAGCCAATGCTGTCTATTCAGCAGTTTTGACCAAATACAGTTTGGCTTAAAATGTTCAATAATGGTGTATAATTGCAACATAATCCTTCTAAAGTGATTTGTATATTTTTCTTTCTCCACTGTGTCAATATTGTGGATGAATCGTTGAAACAGTAAAAAGATGGTATGTCATAACCTCGCAATGTTATTGATTTTCGTGAATATATGCAGCTTATTCTGCTATTCAAACTATTTGTGTGGTTAAGTCATGGAATGCTTTAAAGCAGCTGTTTGCCAAACTCCACAGGTAAACGGTTTATAGGTGATTGTGTTTGAAAGGGGGGACCCTTGTAAAGAAATGTAGGCTGATCTTCACCAATTTGTGGAACATGTGATTGTATGAAGGATAAAGTCCTGGAGGTTTTGCCAATGGCAACATGCTGTTGTTATTTTTGCTCTACAAACATTTCCTCTAAATTCAGTCTGACTTTTCTGGTTTCCTTGAATCCAGAAACTTTCCTTGAAAAGCCTAAGTGCTAATTTGTACCACATGAGTTCCTCTGCTGATATCTTCAGTCAGGTTAATACAACCACTGCTTTACTCCTTCCTGCTGATCGGACAGAAGACAATTTGCTAGAGAATGTCTTGTACTGAATTGTTCTCTCCTCCCCCTCACCCTTACTCTGTGTTACACCCTTACTCTCCCATGCCCAGCACTTCTAGAAGCTTCCTCCGCCACCTCCTACTTTCCCTCCTCCCCAGTTTAACCTGTGTTGCTCCTGCTCCTACTCCCCCTGCAGGCTGGTGTCCCTCCGTAGTCTCCTCTTTAAGCGGCGGTGGGCCTGCTGCCCTGGACGGCGGGCGCCCCCTCCTCCCCCAAGCTGCTTCCCAGGGAAATGTCACTTTATTGTCAATGCTGCTTAACCAACCAGACCTGACCACCACCTCCACGTCCACCGACACCACCTCTACTACCCACATCACCTCTTCAATCGCCATGGAAAATAAACCCAGTCATCTTGACCGAGACCACCACCTCCACCACAACCGAACCTCTGCCTTGTTTGCTGCTGCTCAGAATGGACACAGTGGTAAGTTTGGATTTGATTAATCTACACTGGTTGCTTAGGCTGTGCAACCAATCCAGTTTTCATCTCCATACTATAAAATATAACCAAACAACACTCTGCTGCAAAGCAAATCAAGCAATCCCGTAACCCTGCCTGACTAATCACAGCTGTTCCCTAAACCGCAGAAATCTCCTGGATCCAGTCCAGAGGAGACACACTCACTTAAAGAATATCACTAATATACAACAGATTGCGGCTGGAAGCAGATAAATAATAAATCTGTAGGTTTGGAAGTATTTTGAATTGTGTTTTCACCACAAAGCTGCACAACTAACTGGACAAACTACTTCAAAAACAGACTTAATCTGCTATATGATGAACACATGAAGTCCCAGAAGAACCTTACTAACGTAAAACATTCATCTTCTACCTTAAAAAAAGATCACCTGTATACATCTCATCTCCATAAACATGCATCTCACTGAAATCATGCTGAAATCAGCAATATAACCACATTCAGTCCGGTCAAAGATACACGTACGATAAACGCAGATGAGCGAAGGCTTCAGCAAAACTGTCAATATACTGGATAAAAGTTATGCTGATTGTTCCAATCTGACATTGCCTTCTCCGTCTGCAAAGCATTGGAAGGAATTAAGACAGCCGTCGAGTACTTTGCTACGACCTCTGACCTATGGTGGAATAAAACAGATGAGCGGAGTATGAAACTGATGATTCATTACAGCAATGAATAATTTTTATGTCATTGTTAATCTAAAATAATCGGGAAACTTCTATCCACAATTGTCTGCCCCTAGTGGTAGAGTTTGTGGTACTGCAGGTATTTTATGTGATAATGCTTGAAAGTCAATAAAGGATTGCTGTGGTCCCAGTGGGAGGATTTGGGCCTTTAGGTGACCCAGGAGAAAAAAACATTTGTTGTTTACTGACATAAGAAGCTATGGAACGAAACCTAAAAGGCTTGAGATCCTCTCATGTGGGAAAATCAAAGCAAATAAGAAATTAAAATGTTACAGATGTGTTAGCAACTTGTCAGTAACCAAACGCTCAGGCCGTTGCATAAGGTTTCTGCGTGTATCAGCAGTTCGTACTACGAGGGCAGCAAATTTCTTTTTAAGTGTAGCTGCGAATGGAATTCCTGTCTGCGGTTTTGCTCAGTGGTCGGCTGGTTGATGGATTCTAAACAGTAGTTCTCCAGAAATTCATAGAGCCTCATTGATTTGTACTGATGGTTGAAGGACAGGGTGATTCATCAAGCTATAAAGATTTCGCACAGGTTGATCTATGACTGGACCGGGATAAAATATATGATGGTCTCCGTACAGAACCTTAAGACATCACCTTAAGTCTATGCATACCAATATAAGATACGCTTTATGCATTGTGTACAAACATTTATTAGATGCTGTATTTTTTCCTGCTCGTCAGCATTTTCTTGATATTGCATATTATGAAAGGAAGGAAGGAAAATATATTAAATGGACTTTAGTTATACAGCGCCTTTCTAGTTAGATCGGCCACTCGAGGAGCTTTTCAGCATAAGCCAACATTCATCCAATCAAACGTAAGTACAGGCACTTTTGCAGAGGCTACCAAGCGAGGCGCCACTGATTAAAAGAAATGAGAACATTTCACAAAATTAAAACAATTCTTCAAGTAATTGCTGTGGGGGGGGATAAGCCATCTTCAGATGATTCTTCTAAAGCAGCTCACATGAAAAAGCACTCAGAGCGTAAACCTCTGCCAAGGAACTACAGAACCAGTGGTTTTTGGAAAAATTCCTGCAGATTACTCCATTAATATCTGAGTTATATTGCCAGCCTCTATACTTACCAACAGCTCCAACAAATTCTCTTTAGCCGCTTGTCTCCTACGCCTTCCACTTCAGCGTCTCTGTTCAGCCCACTGAGTTCCCTGCTCCACCTGCAAAGGAGCATCAACTGGACTATTGAAGCTGAATGTACGGAACAGAAATGTAATCTGACAAGTAACAAGTAGCTGCGGCTGTCAGACAAATGTAGTAGAGTACAAAGTACAATATTTTGCCTGAGATGTAATGGAGTAGAAGTACAAAGTAGCATTAAGTACAAGTACCTCAGATTTGTACAGTTTAGTACCTGAGTACCTATTAGTACTAAGTTATGATACACGGCTGACTACAAGCTGACCAGACGCACACATTCCGTCACACACACTGATTAATTAATGCATGTGGGACTTGCACTCAAACACACACTCACACACACTCACACACTCACACACACACTGCAGGTCTTTCAGGATCCACTCCCCTGCAGAGATGTTTAGGAGCATCGATCCGTGAACACGACTAATGCAGCTGAAGGCCTGCTGTGCTGATGGACATACACAAGAACCCACCAACTGGAGTCTTTGTCCCGTCACTGTTTCCCATCATGGTCCTTAGCTTTTACCTCAATAGATTTTCTGTCGTTTCCTCCTTTGTGGTTGAAAGTCTGATGGGAAACACGGAAAATCAAACCACTTCCCATAATGACGGTCATTTTTCTTTTATCGTACGATTTCAACTGAATGTTGGAGGAATGAAACCCTAAAACTGGAAACATGATACATACATTAAAGCACACACACACATTAATATTATATGAGTAAAATGGAAGAAGTGGAGTGACCTCCTCTTCACACTCCGCTTCTTTAATGCAGGTCTGCTGCACTTTATTCTACCATACCATTCTGTTTAACACCATGAAGGAGGGCTGAGGGGGTTGTGTTAGGCCTCAGTGACCGTAACGGCGGTAGTGAATGAGGGGCCAGTTTAACATAAGTATATATATATATGTGTGTGTGTGTGTGTGTGTGTGTGTTTTGAAGAAGGATTTTCTTTGTAGTTCAAACCCAGATGATTTAAAAAAACAGCGAGTGGCAGTTGGCTGCTGGGTTGCTACAGTTTTCATAACTAGGCCTATGCTGTCATCCCCGACAGCAAGGGAATATCCCTGAAAAGCCCCCAGTCCCCTGCGTTGAACAAGCAATCATCTGACTGAACTCCTCAAATTAAATGTGGTAAATATGTTGAATAGAATATAAACTACTCAAGTAAAATATATATACAAGACAGATCTCCTCGGGTCAATTCATATGCAGCAACTTCGGATTGTAATATCTGTAATATCTCCGACTTCTCGGGGGTATGATAAGGAGCCGAGGAGAGTTATGGGGGCTCCTCCTCCTCTGAGCAGATGACAGGATCAACTGTCGGGGACGGTAAAGGATTGAGGATTGAAATCTTGACTCGTATGTGATACGATGAACCAGAGATGACCCTGTGATGTAAATGTGAACCTATTCCTGTCTTGGCCTCATGTCCCATGCACCAGAGTGAGCTGTGGTCCTGCCCTACTTCTGATCCAGCAGTTTTAAACCTTCATTTTTAATGGAAGACCTCTTTTCCTGGGATTTCTCCTCATATTGTAACATAAATCTATCTGGTTGCATGAATGACAGTAAGATAAACTTTTCCCCGCGTTATGCTCTTTACACCACACCTCTGCCGTGGGCTTTGTTTATCCTGCTTTGTCAGTCCTGCTTCTACATTACCGTCTCTTTGTCTTTGTCAGAGTGCGTGAAGCTGCTGCTGGCTTCAGGATCAACTCCTGACGTATCGCACGAAAATGGATTCACACCTTTACACTTTGCTGCCGCTCACGGCCACAGCAGGTGAGCCTCACGGGTCTTCATCATGTACCGCACCTCCTTCATCATGACTTGAAAAACAGTTGTTTTACCTAACCTTAATATAAGCAGGAGCACTGCAGAAAAATCTCTGTTATGATGGATATGATGGTTAGCATATACCCCTGGTAGTCAGACTGTTAGCATATGCCCCTGGTAGTCAGACTGTTAGCATATGCCCCTGGTAGTCAGACTGTTAGCATATGCCCCTGGTAGTCAGACTGTTAGCATATGCCCCTGGTAGTCAGCGTGTTAGCATATGCCCCTGGTAGTCAGACTGTTAGCATATGCCCCTGGTAGTCAGACTGTTAGCATATGCCCCTGGTAGTCAGACTGTTAGCATATGCCCCTGGTAGTCAGACTGTTAGCATATGCCCCTGGTAGTCAGCGTGTTAGCATATGCCCCTGGTAGTCAGAACGTTAGCATATGCCCCTGGTAGTCAGACTGTTAGCATATGCCCCTGGTAGTCAGACTGTTAGCATATGCCCCTGGTGGTCAGAACGTTAGCATATGCCCCTGGAAGTCAGAACGTTAGCATATGCCCCTGGTAGTCAGAACGTTAGCATATGCCCCTGGAAGTCAGAACGTTAGCATATGCCCCTGGTAGTCAGAATGTTAGCATATGCCCCTGGTAGTCAGACCGTTAGCATATGCCCCTGGAAGTCAGAACGTTAGCATATGCCCCTGGTAGTCAGACCGTTAGCATATGCCCCTGGAAGTCAGAACGTTAGCATATGCCCCTGGTAGTCAGACCGTTATTATATGCCCCTGGTAGTCAGACTGTTAGCATATGCCCCTGGTAGTCAGAATGTTATTCTATACCCCTGGTAGTCAGACCGTTAGCATATGCCCCTGGTAGTCAGAACGTTAGCATATGCCCCTGGTAGTCAGACTGTTAGCATATGCCCCTGGTAGTCAGAACGTTAGCATATGCCCCTGGTAGTCAGACCGTTAGCATATGCCCCTGGAAGTCAGAACGTTAGCATATGCCCCTGGTAGTCAGACCGTTATTATATGCCCCTGGTAGTCAGACTGTTAGCATATGCCCCTGGTAGTCAGAATGTTATTCTATACCCCTGGTAGTCAGACCGTTAGCATATGCCCCTGGTAGTCAGAACGTTATTATATGCCCCTGGTAGTCAGACCGTTAGCATATGCCCCTGGTAGTCAGAACGTTATTATATGCCCCTGGTAGTCAGACTGTTAGCATATGCCCCTAGTAGTCAGACTGTTAGCATATGCCCCTGGTAGTCAGAACGTTAGCATATGCCCCTGGTTTATTTTGAGACGATAGAAGGGTCTTTTTTTTGTTTTTTAAAGGGAAGGGCCGTTGTAATAACTCATCAGTAGCAGCTGTGGTGACCTAAAGGTTAGAGAATCGTGCTGTTTGTTCTCCGGCAGGATAAGTCTAGGTGGGGGAAAGAGATAAATAAGCGCTCACTCCTCCCTCCGATTACCATCAGTGAAGTTTCCTGGAGCAAGGCCTTCTGGGGGACGTAACCTCTGATGATAAGGGCGCTTCTGCAAAAGAGAATTCAATAAATAAATGCCTGAATTAACACATTCATCTTTGGAGGTGTGAGGCAGCAGCAGAAGCTTTTCTGCTTTTCTGCTTCCTACGTCAAAAATAAGTAAAAATATTAAGTTGTTTCTAGGTTGAAATAAGTAAAAAAAAAAATCTACTTATAGAACAAGTAAAATTCTTCTTGCTAAGATGTCTTGAAGAAATATATACTGTTAAATAAACATCTAATAATCTTATTTTGAACTATATTTTACTAGTATTAAGTCTTTTGTTTAGGAATAAGCCGGTGACACTCAAAAATCTTTATTTATTTCCATCAAAAACAGTTGTTGTTTTATGTAACCATACATGTCAACCTAAACTTCCTTTCAGGACCATTTAACTGATTCTGAATTGTATGATATTCATTCATCCGACCGCAGATCTTCCCTCCAGAAGATTTTTCCTTCTCTTCAATTTTTGTGACGCATGTGTTCCTCGATTTCTGATAGTTTTTTTTTTTTACGTTTCCACATCACATTTATGAGCTGGTTTCCCACTCCCTTCATATATTATTAATGCGGAGAGAGGTTCTGATCACACGTATTGATCCCGACGCGTTGGCGATGTGAACCTCAAGCTCTCAGTTTCTCCGCCCCTCGCCAAAAACACGATGCACAGGACCAGCTGGAGAATGTGCAGTGTTGTAATATCTGATCACCCTGTTATTTATAGAGTCCAGATATCTAGAGGGTATGCTGACACACACACACACACACACACACACACACACACACACACACACACACACACACACACACACACACACACACACACACACACACACACACACAGTTTAATTTATGGGGTCAAACGTTTCTTCGTGTCATGACTCAGTAGTCGTGTTAGCAGCGAGGCTAAGCTTTCCTGGGATGATCTCCCCTCACTACCGCAGGAGGATTGGTGGAAGTCCTCCCTTGTCTCTGAGCAGGTGCTGCTCTGACTCAGAACCTGCATGTGTTCATATGATCGCTGCACAAATGTGTTTGTCGCTATGGCTGCATGGACTCAGTGTGGCTTATTACAGATGCAGTAGTGGCGAAAATACAATTTCTTGCTCTGTGAAATGAGATTCTGTGCAGTATTTCTGTGTATATATATATATGTGTGTGTGTGTGTGTGTGTGTGTGTGCCCCTCCCTCCAGCTGTGTGGAGGAGCTGCTTGCTGCTGGAGCTGCTGTGGGCTCTTCTGCGACGGGGGGACAGACTCCCCTCTTCCTGGCCTGTGAGGCTGGCAGGCTGGACTGCATCCGGGTCCTGCTGAGCGCCGGAGCTGATCGTTCGTGTCCTTCCACCACGGTGAGGTCACTCTGCCATGCTGACCGTTCCATCTACACGCGCCATATAAGATTATAGTATTATTAAGAATATGAAGAAAGCCTGCCATCCTGCATGGATTTTATTTTTAAGAAAGAAGAGAGATCGCAACTCCGTTTTCCTATAAATTAGACATAAAGTTCCGATACATGCAGGCGGGAAATTTTAGTACCTCACTCCGACCAACTAGTGTACAGAATTCCTTGTGAGGAGGCGACCATATTGGACTGACATGATTCTGAAGTGAGTAAAATATGAACTTTTAGAATAAAGTATGACATAAACAAGATGGAGCTCCATGATTTGATTCAAATGTTTCACATTTGGACTAAATTGGATCAATGGTCGAGGAATTATGGCCCAATAACTTTTGGAGATAAAGCTCCCTCTAGTGTGAGAAATCCATCCAGTTCTTCCTCGTACTTAGATCTAAGTGGGTATAAAATTTGTGAAGGATTCAAGAAATCATTTTTGGGTTATTGCGTTAACATGAAGGATCTGAGGCAGCGGCGATGAAGACTCCATAGCATCCCCAACCTTTTGGGAGTATGATTATCTGATGATTGCTATTTTAAATGTAAAGTTCTGGTGTGAAACACAGAGAGTAGATTGGAATACAGACGGAGTATAGCTTTATATTTACAACCCTGTGCCACATCAGTGAGTTCCATCTGCTCTTTTATCCATTTTTTAAATGAATTTTCCTGTTAAATTACATTTCCGCGGACTATACGCCGAGACAAATTACAAAAGAAGACGTAACTCCTTCTTAAAATTAAACCGAATCATTGCCTCGTCTCTTCATTTACCCCGATTGTCTTTCATCTCTCTTGTGTCCCGATACTTCATGTAAAAGTAGTTTAATATTAGAAAAAGGGTTCAGTCGCCCGATGGCTGCAAGCTAATTGATGTATGGGCTTCCTGCGTCTCCATGGCAACCACCAGAGACGGTTAGTTGCCATAGCAACATGTGATGAGACGCTATATTTAGTCCCCTTCTTTGTTCCACATTTAGCAGCCTGCCTGTCCTGCTGAGCCGCAGAGTTTCTAAAGTCTCTATAGCATAGCTGACCTCTTCAGCGCCGATGTATTTTTAGAAAATGTTGGCCAGTGTGTTGGGTCAGCGCCAATCATTTATCACGTCGGCGGAGGTGCTCCTTAACCCACATCCGTCTTGAATATGCAGAGCAGTCGGAGCTCTCGCTGTCAGGGTTCGTTCCAAAGAGGACATAAAAGGTCGTCTGTCCACATGTACGCAACCATCTCCTCAGAAGAAGCTGGGCAGAACTGAATGGAATTACTTTGTACAGCCGGTCAAGTTGTGAACCTCAGAACCGGGTTTCTTTGATTAGCTTTTTTTTTGGGGGGGCATACTTTTATGTCAGAATGATTTGGTTCATGGACGTCGGCACAAACATGACGTTAGTTTTTTATGTTTTAAACTGATTTCCGGTAACATGGGAAGGAAGAAAATATAATTTCAGAGTAGATCTGGATTTTTTAAATTAAATGTTAGTTAATGAATGAATTCATCGATCGACAGCAAATTCATCAGCAAAAACACATGATAATAGAATAATCATTTTATTAAAACAATGACGTACTGATGGATAAAGTTAATATGGTTTTTTTTTTGCAGTTATTTGAATAGAAGAGGTCAAAAAGTTTTCTATTCTAAATCTCTTTGCAGGACGGCTGCACGGCTCTCCATGCGGCGGTGCGCTCGGG
Source organism: Lophius americanus (assembly GCA_037951165.1). Classification (NCBI taxonomy): domain Eukaryota; kingdom Metazoa; phylum Chordata; class Actinopteri; order Lophiiformes; family Lophiidae; genus Lophius; species Lophius americanus. The sequence goes on along the minus strand of JBBDHG010000005.1, from coordinate 159,493 downwards.
TCACGTGGACACTTTGCGTCTTCTCCTCTGCCACCCTGCTCAGGGAGACCCCGCTGTGACCTTTGACCCCGCCACCTTGGCACTGCCTGCTTCTCTGCTGAACCAGGCCAACGATGACGGCTGGACTGCTGCACACATGGCCGCCGCCCTCGGGCTCAAGGTGAGACGGGTCCACAGAAAATGTCTTTACATTTAAATGAGCAGACCGTCAACTTGTGTAAAATGTTGACATTTCATGCTGGTGGGTGACCAATGAGAATGTTCCAAAATAAAATCCTGCCGCTGGGACATCTGTATATGTATATATATATATAAATATACATATATATGTGCATATGTATACATATATATGTATATGTATACGTATATGTACCGGCTCCTGCTCCCTGTAATCAGCCCACAGCTGACCTTGCTGGCTGAAATGTCCTGTCTTGCTCGAAGTAATGTAGGCGACGCCAGACTAGACCAGACTGAGGACCAGACTGAGGACCTGACTCGAATATAAATGAGACCGTTTATTGCCACATCACGCACACACAAAACTTGTGTAGAAGGTGTTCCTGTGCTTGTGTGTGTGTGTGTGTGTTTGGTCACACTTGTCCTTTTGAAAGGTTACAAAGAGAAAGCCTCTTTGTCCTGTGGCTGGATAGTGTTGTGATTGTGATCTGTGTGTTCCTAGGAGTGTCTGGAGGTTCTGTGCAGTCACAGTGAGCAGGACATCCAGAGGAGGGACAAGTGTAATCGCACCATCCACGATGTGGCAACTGATGACTGCAAAGATCTACTTGAAAACCTGCGTGAGCGGTTCCTTCAGAACTTTCATTTATCATTCTGGCGGTGGGCTCAGAGGCTCGGTCTTATTCTGTTCCATATTGTACTGCAGATCTTTCATTTCCTCCTCCGTCTCATCTTTTCCCAGGCTCGTACCGGGTCCTGGTGCACCTCCAGTGTTCGGGTGGAGGTGGAGCGGGCTCCATGTGTCCAGTGGAGGCCCTGGAGGAGGAGGCTAAAGGTGTCACCAGCAGCCTGTCGGTTCTGGGCAGGGTGTCCGTGGACCGGTCGCTGCGATGGTCTCAGCTGAGCTCGACCCTCAGCCTCATGTTCACCTCCTACCTGCAGACGCTGTGTGGAGAACCTCAGACGGTGAGGGAGGAGGCGCAGCGCCCTCTGCTCGGCCTCAGTCCCGCTAGCATCGCCTCCGTCCTCATAGGTGAGATGTTTTTAAAAAAAACTTCTCTCCTTTCTATTCTTTACACTTTCTCTGCTCTCCTTTGAAACCATCCTCTTCGTCGTCCTCATTATTCCTCTCCCATCACTCCTACCTTCCTCTTCTTCCATTTCGCCCTCCCATCCTACTGAAGTAATCTCAATGAGGCAACTAAATATTTTTGTTTTCACGTAACTTTCTGAAGACTGTGATCTGTGTTGTTTCCGTGGTAACGGGTTGAATCTAGTCTCACCCCGTGTTTCTCCGTTTGTCTCTGGTGAGGGTTTTTTTCTAGGGCAAAGCTCAAATTTTTTAAAATATCTTTCTAATTTAGACATTTGAACATGATTTCGAATCACGAGGTTTAGAATATTTCAGAAGGGTTGTTCAAACACTATTTATTTTTTTTGGTATTTTGCTCCAGATTGTCTTTTTTTCCTGAGAAATCTTTGTGATACTTCCTCCACCCTTATTGATTTAACATTTTAGCACCACAAAGGGTTTCGACAGCAAATGAACCCTTCAGGAATGTTGGACAGAAAGGGAGGACCCTTTGATTAATTAATTCTGCCGTCGTTATTAACTAGATGTTCAGAAACTGTCGGCTGGCTTTTGTTGATATCTGATATTTAGTTTTTAAAATTCTCTTTATTACATCTCATACTTTACTGTATACTGGATATGACCTGTTGTGGTTTCAGCCAGAAGGGCGTGTGCGTGTGTGTGTGTGTGTGTGTGTGTGTGTGTGTGTGTGTGTGTGTGTGTGTGTGTGTGTGTGTGTGTGTGTGTGTGTGTGTGTGTGTGTGTGTGTGTGTGTGTGTGTGTGTGTGTGTGTGTGTGTGTGTGTGTGTGTCACATGATCAAAGCCTCACACACTCGATACCGTCTGTCTCTGAATTGATGAATAATTAATCCGTTGGTTTGGGGACTGTTGGCTCTTTGGTGATCATGTTTCATCAGTGAGTAGTTTGTTCTGTTCAGCAGGGGGCTGGTTCTGATTCAAAGTAAAGTGTGTGTGTTTTACATTAGTGCCGGTTATAATGTTGTGGCTCATCCGTGGATGTTTATGTTACAGTAATATTTTCATGTTTCTTTGTTTGGATGTGTCTTTTGTCTCCGTTGAGCAGAAAACCTCAGTATTGTTAAAAATCAGCCACAACATTAAAACCAGTGAGTGGTTGGTGTGTGTGTGTGTGTATATGTGTGTGTGTATGTGTGTGTGTGTGTGTGTGTAACAGTGCAGGTCTGTCTGAGACCCAGACTGATAAAGATGAAATGAAGGGGGCGGGGGTGGTTGGGAATGATGAAAGGAAACACCGGCAGTAGAGGGATGCATAATAGATGAGGGGGAGGGAGGGAGGGGACAAGGATGCCAATTTAGAAAAAGATGTCCGTCTTCTGCGTCGAGCTGCAAACATGCAGACACTGTTTTGTGTGTGTGTCAGTACGTATTTCTACTTCCCCGGCGTGTGCGGGTGGGATTTTATTCATGACACGTACAGCTTGAGGGGTTTGATAAAAGTTTACTTCCTGTTTCATGTACGTGAACCAGGACACACCAGAGCATTTTTCACAACCCCACGTTTCAGAAAGACAAAACTCTGTTTTCCCTCCACTGGTTTACTCTAATGTCAGAATGATATTCTAAAGAGCTTACAGAGAGTGTAAGAGTGGAAACAAGCTTTAATATCCATGAAACACCTTTTCTCTCCGTGGCATTAAGAGCCGCCGCCGCTGTTATGAAAATGATGCATTCAGTCGCTTGTGGGAAGATGGAAATAAAGACTCCTATTTATGAAACCGTGCTGTTATTGCTGTGAGATGCATCATCGTCAGCATTGTGATGAAGACACGAGTTCTACTAGAAGAGAACTGGATGTTTTTCCTGTTCTGTCTGGGGATGGGTGGGTCGGGGATCAGCCCCACTCTCCGCGAAATCAACATCTTAATTACTCCAGCACCTTTGTTTAAGGTCCAAGTGTGATATTTGTTGGTCCTAATTGGATCGTGTGAGAGAAGCAGCTTTGTCACGTATAGATCGACGACGTATCAAATGTGTTAATGTCGTATTTCTATAGTACTTCCTTCTGGTACCAGAAATAATGTGAGGATTAAAATGCAAGTACATTAAATATCACACATACATTTCTAAATAGGTTCTATAGAACCGTGTCACAACCACTCTAGCTGATAGATTGACAAATAGAGCAAGTGTAAGAAATGTATTTTAATATGTAAATAGTCATTCATTTGCGTTATATGGAGTTTCAACTCTTGTTTATCTTTGATTCAAACACTGGCGTTGGTGGTTTATAATATTTGGTTGAAGGTGTTTGTGAGTGTTTCAACATTCTACCTTTTTTCTTTCTTTTCTCTTCCAGGAGATACGGAGTGGTTGCCCGGTCAGGAGTTGCCTCTATCCCCCTGGGATCTGGTCAGAAAGCCCCTCAGCCAGTGCATCACCATCCGCCTCAAAGGTACAAACCAGCCGGCCAGAATCTGTGTTCAAACCCGAACCAGAACCGCCGTCACTGATGCCAAACGTCATTTAGTGGCGGTTCGGTTTGGATATGGGGATTTACTAGAATCTTCCTGCTGAGCGGCGCTGAATGAAAACAAAGTATTTAACAAAATAATCCAGAACTGATGCACTATGATTACTGATCAAATTGATTTTATCAGTGTCATCAACATTATCAGGCCTGTCCTCAGTTCTTCAAATCATAACCCGAACAAAGGACTGAAGACATCTGTGTAGAAGTAGAGGCACACACACGCCAAAAGTCCCTGGAGGGTTTTTCTTCGGTGGAGTTGTTGGATAGATTTTATTTAATTCTTGTAATTGAACATTTATACTTGTGCGCCTCACTAATACGTGCTCACCAGTCGATTAAAATACATTGCTATTGACTACTGCTGTTTATACGTGCGACTTACTAACACGCGTATGCAAACCCAGTAAAACATAAGTGTGTGACTTACACATAACAATCTGTGGTCGTAGCTCAGTGGGTGGAGCTGCTGTTTCTCTGTCTGTCAGAAAACTTGCCGGGTTCGAGCCCCAGCAAATTTTCATGTCGAACCCCAAATGCAGAGAATTCATTCCAATACGTTTTGCTACTTGAACGATTGTACGTACGTGAAAAAATTAAGGTTCCTTCTCCTTCATCCGCCCACCTCCTCTGTTAACGGCGTTTAAGCAGGAAACATCCACTTCTCCACTTTTCACCTCCTGCTTGTTCCACTCTCACTCAGAGCTCTCCCAGCCTTCAGGGGGAAAATCTGTTAATGAATACTAAAACAACTACGTGTGTAAAAATCATTACCACTTACTGCATACACATAAAAACAAAACGCATTCCAGCCCCGAAGCTCCGTCTTCATTCACGGCCGCGTTTTTTCAGACTCACATTTTTGTCAACTGTTGACTTTTATTTGACTCTTCTTGTAACTTTACTAATTAAGGGGACAATATAGACGATACTTATATGCCTCCAAATGACTCAGGGGTTTTAATTAATGTGTCCCGCTTCCACATTTAAATGTTTAGAAGCGTTTATGCTTTTTATTCACATTATCACAGATGTTTCCAACAGGGATAATTTGATCGCCTGTTGCGATAACTTCCAGAAAAAGATTAAGGGAATGTAAATACAAATGTAGATCTCGTCTTGAGTCATGGTAGATAGACGGGGGTTGTTATGTAACAATGCAGACAACTCCCATGATTCCTTGCTGCTTAGATCTTTCGCCTTACTTTTAATGAGACCCCTGGTTGTCGAGACCCCCTCAATGTGGGTTTGGACGTACTGCTGTCGCGTTTTAGAGAATTTAATTCAAACTAAATGACAAATTTACAAGTAAGCACTCAACATAAAAAGTCTATCTGTGTTTTACTCAAAAGCTGTTCTTTTGAGTAAAACACAGGGGGGGGGGAGGGAATAGATTTAAAGAATTAATTCCAAGAATAGAAATAAACTTCTGACTACGACGTTTTTACAAGCCCAGGAAAAGTCAAAAGTTTTTTATTTTATACGCACTTCAAAGTGGGAATACTAAAATGTTTTCTGATCCCGTCCTGGAGAAATGATTCTCTGAGAGGCCAATAAAATGTTTATGTGAGGACGGACGACTCGAGTGTATTTAATACGGTGTCTTATTTCCCCCAATGAGCACATGGAACTCTCTCAGAGCTCAGACGTCAGATATCAGCTGACGTAAACAACCTCTGCTTCACTGATGAGGACGAACATCTGTTGAACGTTGTTGAACCTTTGGTGCGTCGGTCCCGTCTAACGACAGAACCTCTCCGATGTTTGCAGCTGCAGAGTTTAAGCCTGCTGTTGTGGCCGCTGACACAGAGCATGTAAACCAGAGAGGATTTGTGGCTTCATTGTGTGTGTGTGTGTCTGTGTGTGTGTGTGTGTGTGTGTGTGTGTGTGTTTTTACCGACAGGTCTCTCTGAGTCATGTCTCGATGAGTCGGCGCTGGAATACCTCCTCCCCCTGCCTCAGCTGCACAACTACGTCCGCCTGGTACACACACTCGCACAAAAACACACACAAAGCTGGTGAGGGATTGTGGGATTAGGCGACTAAGATGTTGGAGAATGGAGGGAGGATACAGCTTCAGCAGACTGCAGCTAAGAGGACGCTTCTGAAAGGCAGAGCAGATGGAGATGAAGCCATGGACGGATGAGAGAGAACAGAAGAAGAGGAAGTGCTCAGGGTTTTTCTGAAAGCTACAGCGCCCCCTGCTGACTCATCACGAGTCAACATTAAAAAACACTGGAACAAGTGACAGTCTGGAGTTAGAGGAGTCATCAACGAACGACCAGTGTCTTTGCAACTATAAGGCCCCTCATAATTATGACGTCATCGCAGTTATCTGCCAGTGTTTCGCAGATTTGTATGAATTCTGTGAAATTAGGATAATTGAAACAAAATTGTCATATTTCTTCACTATTTCCGTTGTTTGATGCTTAACTTTTTTATCACGAATGCGTAGAATTCTATTTTTTTAAATCTTCCAGCGACTCAGACTGTTAATCTGGCGCGGAGCTAAATCTTTCCCATGAGCGCCGTGCATCATCAGTTCCAAAGCCAAACACCGCCGTGCCGCGCGGAAACAAACCCCGAGCTCCTAGAGGGGGTGATCAGAAATATTTGTAGCAAAAATAAAGCCACCATAATTGCCAATACCGACAAACAAAATGTGAGGTAGAAAGAAAAAGAGAACCTGGTCATCACCACGTCACCCTTACAGTTGTATTCCTACATTACCCAGAAACCTATTCTCCTCCTGGTCCAGATTGATTACAGATTGTTTTCCTCAACCAAGATTATATTTAAGGAATAACAGCCAGTGTTGGATAAACAAAATGGAATACAGAATTACATCTAATATAAAAACTGTTTCATTATGATCTTCATCTTCCTGCTCTCTCCTCTCTCTCTCTCTCTCTCTCTCTCTCTCTCTCTCTCCTCTCCTCTCTCTCTCTCTCTCTCTCTCTCTCTCTCCTCTCTCTCTCTCCTCTCTCTCTCTCTCTCTCTCTCTCTCTCTCTCTCTCTCTCTCTCTCTCTCTCTCTCTCTCTCTCTCTCTCTCTCTCTCAGGTGGAACAGTATGGTAACCTCATCTTCCATGGGCTTGAAGGCAGCTGTCAGGAGTACATCGCCAATCTGGTGGCTCGCTGCATTAAGGTGCGTTCACGAGCGCCGATCTGGAGCAGTCCTCCATGACGGAGCATGAGATCCATACTTAGTTTAAAGAAGTTGATTCCTTCCTCTTTATGAGACTCCTGTAGAGGAACGAGGAACCGTTTGGTCTATCACTTTAAACTCCAGTGCGACATGATGACCAATCCCAGCCTTTGCTCTGGGCAAAGAACTCCCAGACCGTTGTTCTCTCCTCAAACAGAAACATTTTCCCACACATTTAATGCCTCATCCAAATGCCTTTCTGCCTCCTGAATAAATATAGATGTGTGATTCGTCTCTGTTACTACCTCTGCTGCTGGTGACAGTCCCATAAGGCCAACATGTGTTAATGGAACTGGTATGTTTTGGCTACAGAAAACGTTTAAGCAAGAACCTGAAACCCCAATTTGTTCCCTCGGCGCCGCAGATTGCTGCCCACTGCTCCTCAGGAATGGGTCAAATGCAGAGAAGATGTTTCACTGCGTCACAAAAATAAAGACTTCCACTTCTAATATTTTGTTTTAGCCCCATCGCTTTTTCCTTTTGAATTAACAGTGTAGAAACGAGTCGACGTTGACTTTCTCCAGAACATACAGTGTCTCTTAAACCAGATCCGGTTGCTCAAGGCTCACCAGAGGAATGGAGGATGTGTCACAAATATTTGGGGGGGGATGTCTGAGCGATAGATCATCCCTAGTTGACCCTCATACAGTCAGTCGTCACACAGGCGACGTCTGCTAGCGTTTCTATGAAAGGCTGTCAGAATCAGTGCGTGAAGAAAAGGATTCTTTACAGGCATGTGATATAACGGCTTTTAGGCACATTGTTAAAATGTAAAAAAGGTTATTATTCCTGTTTTCGGTTTTCCACAGACTTGTTTGTTTTAGAATTATCATTGATTTGATAGAAATTCAAAAAGACACACAGCGGGAGAGGAAAACGTCTCCAGCTGCTGGTTTTCTCCTTGATGGCGGCGACGCACCTGGAAAATCAATTTCTCCTCGCTCAAATTCTCCCCTCCCTTCTCTCCTCTCCGCGAGAAGTCGTAGTAGATTTCCTGTGTTTCCATGACAACCTGCTCCCTTCTTACCTCAGTGTCTCTCCCCTCATCTCCTTCTCCCTCCCTCTTCCTCTGACCACCAGTCAAAGCAGGAGGCGGGGGGGCTTGGCTGTGACGTAGTGAGGGTGGAGGTGGAGGAGAGTCTGACCAAAGAGCAGCTGCTCGGCACCTTCATCAACTGTGGTAGGTGAAGACACACACACACACACACACACACACACACACACACGCACACACACATTCTGTACATGCCGATGGTAAATGGGTCACATACACACACATCGAACTCTTGATATAGTTTTTCAACCGTGTCTTATAATCAATCCTGCTCAGTTAATAGAGGAAATGAAAACCAGGAGATTAAATGTGGCCTGAGTCTCATTACCCAGAAGTCAGAATCTTATATTTTCGTCAGATAGTCGGAGGCTACAGACCCAAACTAATATCAACCAGCTGCAGTTTGGATTTTAATGCCTGCAGAAGCATTTAAATTCATAAAGGTGTGAAACATCCAGAGTACAACGAAACTTTTATCACATAAATGAACGTCGGGTTTGACGTGACAGGGATCGTTACATCTCCTCAAAGAACTGGAGGTCTATGGACGTGACCAAGAATCTGAGGTCCTGGTATTTATGTGGATCTTATTCCGATGTGTTGTGGAAAATAAAGCCTGAGGCCATAATAATGCTGTGTGTGAATATCAAAGTGGTGAGTGATGACATCATCATCATCATCCTGGACCATTACGTAACAAGTTGACGCAGCTGAGTATGTTGGTTTGACCTACGGTAAACTATTGTGCAGATCCACATTCCAGTTCCTGGATTCCAACCTGCAGCGATCCGTTTACTTTTTCTTCCCTGTGGTTTCCATCAGACCGTAAAACTAAGGCAGGGGTTTCTCATGGAATCTATTTTACAGTCAATCTGTGTGTTCTTGAGGTATTCAAGCAGCATTAAATAGTAACGTTACTACTCAGTATTCCCTTTCTGCTTCCTGATCCTCATTGATTCTACTCACTCGTCACAAACCGCACAACCGCCACGGCATGAACCTCTTGACTTTCGTGTTTTAGTCGTCGTTTGGGACGTTACTGCTGACTCATCGCTATTCCCGGTCCCAGGTTTCCTCGTGCCGGCGGTGGGATCAGGCAGTGACTCTGGTCATCGCGTGTTGGTGCTGCTTGAGGGACTGGAGAAGGCCTCATCTCTAACAGGCCTGCTGGGAGACCTCTGCAACAGTCTGGACAACAGGGGATCCACTTTACCGCTGCTTCTCAACACCGGTACGACCCGATTGAGTTCTTTTTTTTTTCTAGGATTAGATTTTATATCCAGTACAAACAGGATGAGGAACAGCTGTTATCCCAGAGCGGTGACCCCTATCACAACCCTTCTCCCTGTCCAGGGACACCAGGGACCCCAAGAACTGTAAACACACACACACACACACAGCAGAATGTGGGTGTGTACATGTACACGGGACTGTGTACTCGATTACCTCATCCTCAGAGCACAATGGAGCAACAGCGACACAATTTGCCCCATAAATATTGCACAAAGTTGAACTTTTTTTCGATTCTATTTTAGAGTTGTTTTAAAGTCTGCAGCCTATTCTGGTTCTGTATATAATGACTAAAGACAATGAAAGTGATTCTGATTTGGTCATCACTACGGTTCATCTTTGTAATTACTGTTTACATTGGTAACGTTTTACATCTGTTCGTCTTCCTCGCCAACAACCCTGAAATAATTTATTTATGTCACATTAAGACAAATAATTTGAATTGAGTCACTTCAGTCTGATAATGTGAGCATAGCCAAAGTCTCTATGTACGGTAAGTATATCATTACACGCTATATTCTCCGTTATTACAACAGGTTACTTTCAAAAAGGGTTTTCAAATAATGAAATAAGAGTTTTTGATACATGACTGTGTTTAATGATGTAAAATTGTTTATGTTAAATTTCACATCCTTTATCCATTCATCCTTCAGGTCCCCACCACTTCCATGAAGGCAGCTTCCTGATTGCCACGCTGTCTAAGCCCCGCCTGCAGGGATCCGAGCTCCGCCTCCAGCAGCATTTCCGCTGGGTGACGCTTCGCTGGGACCAGGAGCCCCTGCAAGGCCTGCTGGGAAGGCACCTCCGCAGGAAGCTGCTTCATAAGGTGAGTAAGAGGACACTGGGTTCATTACATCGGTGTGTGAGATCATCGATAGATAGAATTTTCAAATGGATCAAGTGAGAAAAATGTTAATTATAATAAAATCAGTCAAATAAATATTCAGGAATCGTCATGAAGAGTTTGAATCCTTACTTAAAGTGTTGCGACTCTGAAAGCAGCCACGAAGGGAATAATACGTGCATAAACAAAACCTCCGACGACATAAGAAGATATTTTACCGTCAGTCGCTGCCTTTTCTAATTCAATGAGCTGCGATGAAAGTCAGTGGAGAACCTCCTCGCGTTCCGTCACTCTGTGGTTTGTGTCTAACAAGTAATAAACGCCAAAGCTTTAATTCCTTCCTCCCCAGATGGGAACGGGAGTTTGGTCTCCTGATGGTGTGATGGAGCGGTCGGTGCTGTGGGTGAGTCAGGTGTGGCAGCAGCTCAACGCCTGTCTGTCCCGTCTGGGGACCCATGAGGCTCTGCTGGGCCCTCAGCTCTTCCTGTCCTGTCCCGTGGTCCCAAACAACACGCAGGCAGTGGTCAGGTGGGTTATACCTTCACCATTCATTCAATGCATCTTACCGTAACATGAATACAAATTAAAACATGTCGATAATATTGGGTTAAGCCCCGCCTACTGTGCTGAAGCATCATTGAACCCGGTCCTCCTGCGCTGCTCCACCTGTTATTTAATTTATTCTAACAATAGAAAATACGTAGAGCGCATAGCTCCGCCTGCACCATGTCACTTAAACATGAACAGCAGGAATAAATACTTTTCTCACTTACTAACTTTTTCCAAAAATTTCTGCCAGCAATCAAGCCTCTGAAAGAAGATTTTCAGAATATCTTTAGAGATTAAAGAGCACACACTGTGATGTCATCGTGATCATGTGACATTACTCAGATCCGTCTTATTCCAGAATGAGTAATTCCACTCTGACTCTAGAAACCTACTGCTAGCATTAGGAAGTAGTTTATGATATGATTCAGATATTTTTTTCATCTAGATATACTTTCTTAACTTATTGAACCAATTGAATGACCTTGAATCTGGTATTTGTATCGACCTGTTTTCGGTCACGCTGAGGCTCCTCCCTCCAAACTTATATTTAATATTCAAGCTGTGGATCTTGAGTTGTTCTTGTCTGAGTATTTTCTATTTTTCTCATGACTTTGGAATGTTAACAGTGTAACAGATGCAGACTGTAGAGAACGCAGCTGTTGGAGTTGGCGGGGCGGAGAACGTTGAGGTTCTCTGTGGAAGGGTGGAGAGGATGAGGAATGAGGTCATTAAATGGATGCCGCATGTCGGACAGATGGGTGATAAGGCGAGGGAGTGAGTTGGCGTGGAGGTATGGACACGTCAAGAGGGGAGGCTCAGGATTGGTTGGTAGGAGGATGATGAGGATGGAGCTGCCAGGCAGGAGGAAATGAGGAAGGCCAGAGTTATGAAGAGAAGGTAGGTGGATGAAGTGGTGAGAGATGACATGAAGGACGTGGGTGTGACAGAAGAGGAAGCAGAGGGCAGGGAAAATGATGAAGAACAATTCTCTGTGGTGAACCCTTATCAGGAGCGGCCTAAAGAAGAAGAAATGAGAAAAGTATATATGAAGTACAGGTGAACTCTTGTCCTGCACCAGAGAACGATTTGCAGTTTTATTTTAAAAAAAATGATTTAATTCATTAATTATATGATTGATGTTTATTATTTGTCTGCAAAAGCAGTAATCAGCTAAAATCTGAAAGGGTTTAAACTCCTCCTTCTTCCCGATGGCGTCCGCTCTGACCCGCCTTACAGTGGAGAATTCTGCCCGTGTGTTTTCAGGTGGCTGGCTCGGCTCTGGAACGCCGTGGTCGTCCCCCGCGTTGAAGAAGCCATCATCTCTAGGGTAACAGCCAGGCGCGCCTCCTCCACCGCCTCTTCTTCATCACAGTCATGTCCGCGACCGTCTCCTAGCAACTGTGGGCTGAGTGCTGGGCAGCAGGCCGTGGTGAAAGCCGCCCTCAGTATCCTGGTCAACAAGGCCGTCCTCCAGGGCTGCCCTCTTCCTCGACACGGTGGGTGTGGCCGACTTAGATAACGGCCAGGGTTCATGCACAGGCTTCACCCACTTCACCCAGAAGATGCTGATGTCTGCATCCTTCATCTCCTGCAGAGATTGACAGACACCTGCTGGAGTTTCGGGGCGGGACCTTTCCTCTGTCAGCCATAGGCTCCTACAAAGGAAGTGGCGGCGGCGGAGGAGGTAGAAAAGGACGTGACAGCGGGAAACTGAGAAGATCCAACACCAGCCCTCGGAAGAAGGGAAGCCCTGCTTTGAACTGGAGCTGCGGCGGTTCCTTCAGAGAGGGTAAGAAGCCTACTGAACCGCCATGACGCTGTGTCCTTCAAAACACCCCAAGGACATGATGACCCCGCCAACCCCCCGGTTCCTTGGTGGTGTCAGTGGTGTCCACCAGGGGGCGGTGTTGAACCGGCTTCTTATGGTGCTGCTGCTCCGCAAACACTTTAAACCTAACACTGTGCAGTAATAATATATGGTGTCTGCATAAAGGCATAAACAAACATAACTTAAATACGACTGTTTATAAATTAAAATAGGATAATAATATTAAATAAATAATATTAGGAATGTGAGTTGCTAAGAAAAAAAGCTGTTACTTGAAAATCTACATATTGCTTTTTATTAAGATTAAACAAATACGCTTGTGTTGCAGGTTCGCTGTCGAGTACTGATGTCAGCTTCATCGCCAACGATCAGAGGTTTGTGTTGTGTCATTATTGTGATGAGTGATGCTGTGGCGGTAGAACCTAATGGAATGTCTGTGGTTCTGTCTGATTGTGTTTGTAGGGAACCCGTCGGCCTGTCGGTTCTCTCCGATGACGAAACCGACCTGATCCGAGAGCTGCAGACCATGTGCTCCAGCAAGTCCGAGCCAGACATCAGCAAGGTACGCGACACAGTCAGCGTCTAGAACAAGGGTCTCTACCATCAGAGGGTAAAATGGGGGGAAATAAGGATACGGATGTTTAGTATAGAGAAATGCTTTGGTTTGAGTGAGGGATTTGTTTAGGCCGTAGAAAAACCTAATTCTGGTGACTAGAAGGTTTCAGAATTCAAGCTCCCCAAATGCAGACAAACAATCTACCGCTACTGGAAAAAACAGAAGTACCCAATCTTTCATTCCACAGCTTGAGGGCAACAAGTGTCTCTTAGAAATCAACTTCTATTAACGGTGTCTTCTGGACGTACAGGTAGATGAACACTCAGCTGGTTTAATCTCTCTCTCTGAACTTTCTTCCAGGGGTAATTCATTTTATAACCCCCATCAAGCCTGTAGCCTCTTTCTCCTTTACTCCTCCAGTCAGCCTCTTTCCCTTGTAAGGACATATCTTTGGACAACAACTACTCCTCCTTTCATCTGTGACCATAATAACAACAATTAAATGAATTATATATGTGTTTAAATTTCTTCAGATTATATAAAAGTTACATGATAACATTTTGTAACAGTACTCTGTCTTTTGGCCGGTCTTCATCAGACTCCTTGAGGGGGTCTCGAGAAACATGCGAGGTATATGTAACAATATTTTATCACATGTAGGATACGCCCAAACCGATCTCTGGGTACTCACAAACAAACAACAACCTCCTTGGTGAGACTAGTAGAGACCAAAAAGGCGGATTATTCAAACACCAAACTAATGAGGATGTTGCTTCATAACAGCTGCAGGTAGAACATTCCCATGTTCTCAAACAATCTCATCTCAAGGTCTCCTTAACGGAGAGAATCTAGACCTACAGCTGATAAGAATCGTAGTTAAAGAGTCCATATTATTTAGATGCAACTGTCTGTTTTTATTGTTCAGCCTAATAGAAAATGACTCTCCTCTGAAAACAGTTCAAGAACCTCCGGAAAAGATCTCTGCTTTCATGTCACATGTTTTGTCTTATTCCTGGCTCTTAAATCCATCGCCACCATGCCTCCAAGTACAGAGCACTTGTGTGTGCGGTCAGCGATGACTCGTAACGTTTAACTAGCTCCTGTGCTGTCTGACAGAAAAGCTGTTTATGGAGTTGATTTACAACTTTGATCCAAGAGATTTAAAAAAAAAAGAGGGACGAGAATAACTCCAGTTTAGTTATTTAATGAACGGCGTCAGGCGTTTACATCTGAAAGTATTCATGGTTTTTGTTCCATTCCTGAGGATCCCTCTAAAGAAATAATTTACTAACTGTTAAAACATCCTTCCGTCAAAAAACCATAAATGAGTCTCAATTGTCAATTTTTTTGTCTAGCTGTTGACATTAGTTACTTACTTAAAAAGTGTCCTATATCTGACTACAGTATAAACAGTTCACGGCCCTAAACTGACCCGCATGTATAAAAAAAACAACCGAGACGTCACACAGCCATCACAGAAGCAAAATAGATCCTTTGAAGTTTGTTTGAAGGCCTTCTTTTATGGTGAAGTGGTTTATAGGGATGTTCATAGTGTGTTATAAACACCACCATTTATAGTGCTAGTGGTTATGGTGATTAGAGTTTTCATAGTCATGTTTATAGTGTTTGTAGTGACGTTCCACTTCCATATTACTTAAGTCATATTATTCCAAATCATTTAAATACATTTATTGTCAGCTCTACTTATTGACTGACATCATAAAATAAAATGTCCTGTCTGTAAGACGGACTGCTGGTTTAGTTGTTGCACAGGTCTCCTTAACTTTACTCCTCACTTCCTCCACTCACATGGGAGGCAAGGAAAGGAATCAAGGGAGTACAAACAAGTAGAGGGATGCGTGGCGTCTCCCACATTTTTAATATCGTCTGTCTCCCACAGATCTCTCAGGCCAAAGACGACCTGATCCTGTTCTCCAGCTCCCCCAGTGAGGCAGCGCCCGCCCACCAGGCCGAGAGGGAGACCACGGACCAGCAGCGACTGCAGAGGGTGAGCATGAGTCATCGTGCACAAATGCATCGAACCTGCACATAAATAGTATCGGCCACAGATGATCGCCCTCCACTGATCCAGGGATCACCTGCAGCCTTTAGCGATTATCGCGTGAGAACATCATAATGGTCATGTGACCAAAGCTCCAAAAGTGTACAGCTTAGAGGTCCCATTAATGGTTCTGAAAGGATTTAACTTCAGGCAGTGTAGACGTTTTATACCCACTATACATTTGGGTTTTACTCTAAAAAAAGAAACAGAACCCTCTTCTAATCTGAAATGACCGTGTGTAACCACGTGTCTGTGGTTTGTTCGGTGTTACGTCACACATTATGTACCGATCCAGAGTTAGTATCTGACAGGGTGTCATTACTGCTCTCTTCCTCTGATCCGTCATTTCAGCCTCCCTGTGTACTGATGGTGTGATCCAGTTTGACAAATATCCATAAAGGAGTTACTGATAAGTCTTTTACATTTGTCTAAAATGAGAGGACGTTGGTATTTTGAGTTATTCCAGAATCGGTCGACAGAGCAGAACTAATCTACAATATGATTTTTAATAAAAAGTGTTTAAGTCATCCTTCTTCAAGGCTACGTTCCATCCAGATTGTTTTTAAATGTTATTAGTGTATATTTTCTTATTTGAACATCTTTATGCTGCAAAATATGTCTTTGTCCGGACAAAGTCAATGCAAACCTTAAAGCAGGCCAAATTAGTGAGAGTTGGAAATAAGCTTATATTACAAAAGTTGTAGTTTTACCCCCCGAAAAGTCACAAGAATAAAGATATTTGGTTTTTCTCGTTAAAAAAACTTTGTCCATAAGCCTGAAAAAACAAATTGTTGTCCAGTTGTATATTAATGCCAACTTATTAAAAACCTTTAATCTCATCTCACTGAAAAAGAAAAGGCTGTGGAAAATTTTATTTTCATTTTGGTGTTCATTAATTAAATATCATAAAAACTTTCAATTTACCATAAAATACATTTAGTTCAGTCAGGCACGTTTTTAAAATGTAATATTAATGATAACATGTTTATGATGTGAAAATTAGTCACATAGGTTTTGAAAAATCATGTTTTTATGAAAATATTTTAGCCTTATTATTATTATATCGGGTTACATAATAATGTTTAGTAAGTCCTCACTTGTTTTTATATGCCAAAAAGAACTCCACTTACACAATAGGAGTTTTTCCATAGCCTCTTTGACCTGTGGTGTTCCCCAGGGCTCCATCATTGGCCCCTTACTCTTTAGCACACACACGCTGCCACTGTGTCATATTATAAACATGTTCGGTCAAGTAGTTCATATTTTACAATAATAAATAGAGACTCAAAATGAGCTCAACCAAACAGCTGAGCAGAACATTAAAGGGTTAAAGTGACTTCCACTCACCAAACTTTTGTTTGCGTCTTCAGACCATCATCCCTCAATCCGGTCGCGGCTTCAAACCGGCAGCTGCCCAGAGCGGCGACCAGCGTTCCGGCCCTCGCGCAAAATCGCAGCTCCCTGTCCCCAGCAGCAGGGGGCAGCAGACACGAATCTCCACTGCAGCCTCCAGCAGCAGCAGCAGTCCCAGTCTTCCTCAGACGCCCCCCAGCCGCAGCAGAACCAGTCACAGCAGCAGCAGCAGAACAAAGCAGCTCCCCCCCAGCAGCAGCAGCAACAACAACTACTACCACCGCAACAACATCATCAACAATAACAACCAGTCCCACGAGGACATCTGGATCCTCCACAGAGACCCGCACCCACAGGACAACAAGTAGACATCTCCTCCGCCCGATGATTCCGCCGTGGACTTCCTCCCTCCATAATGTAAAGACTCGGTCCCGACGACCTTTGAATCTTAATATTTGTACTTGTTATCCGTACTTGTTACACTGTACTACAGTTGTGTATTTGGGGACCATCGTTTTATTCTATTACAGTATTTGAAATATTTGATTGTTTGGATTGGTGAGATTTTTAGGTGGGTAAAAAAACAACAACTAAGAAACGACAGAAGGCAACGATGTTACTTTACTGTTGCCTTATTCCAGCACATCCACCTGCATATTATGGGATAGTGCTCACGTGACTCAAGTATGCCTGAAAACAGTATTTTTGTGTACTTGGAGTGAAATAGTGACTGGTATAAGGCCACTGAAGGAACTTTTAGTGTTTTTGGATCAAAGAATGAAACAAGCAGGGTTTTTTTTTTTTTTTGCTATTAAGTATTTTGAGATATTCAAGTGTTTTATCTTTAAGTAGTTGCAAGGTTGGATTAAGTACTGTTGAAATTAATCAGGGTTTTACCAAATATATTTGTAAATAAGAGTTAGTCGATGCTCTGTAGATCGGTGTATGTGGTTTAACGCGTGTACAGTGATGAAGCAGAACTGCTGAGAACTAGAACATGTGTACATAGTGTTTGTGAAAGCAGTTTGGTTCTGAACCCCTCGCTTGTTTCAGAGTGAAGGGGGCGTGGCAATAAGTAATAGAAGTGTATTCTCACAGGATGTCCTCAATCAACCGTAAGCCATAAGAAATGTTTTAAATGCCCCTAGTTCCCTCCCACCCGGAGTCCCGCTCCGGCGGGCCCGGCCGTTATAATCCACTGTATTTGCTTTTTCATCATCACCATCGTCACTGTGTTCCTCCGACCTTTTTACTTTCATTTCTTTCACATTGTTTATATATATAAATATATATAGATATATCTATACATATGTACAGGAGAGATTTTAGTCAACCTATGATTTGGATCTGTATGATAGCTGTTTGAGGTTTAACAAATTGTCTTTGAAGCACAAACATTAAAAAGGCACTGTTAAAAATTCCCATCCGGCTTTCTCGCGCTTCCCTCTTCATCGCCCCGTGACAAACAATTATCATCTTTATCTAAATATTTAACAATTGTAGTTCAACTTTGACTCACTAGGGGGAGCCTTTTTACAAAATATGGAGTACAATGCAGATCTGTCAATCACTATAGCAAATGAGAGAGGGCTCAGAACCGATCCTTGAAGCAGTCCCACCTCCACTTTATACTGTTATGTATTTAATAACAGTATCTGTGAGATCAGCTGATACCGATACTACTTCAAAGTCCAAAATCTTTAGGACGGATTTCAAACCAAAAGCTACACAAATATCAACATTATCTCCATGTAGGATTACGTTTTCACTTCTGTTTGTTCTTCATGTTACAGGAAGGAACCATGTTTTTAGTAGAATCATGATTATTTTGAAACTTTGTTTTTCGATAAAGGTGCAGATCCACTATTTAAGACTAAACTTGTCTGGTTATAAATAGAAACTGTCTTTGTCGTTTAAATTAAAGCCGACATTGCAATTCAAGTTCACTATTTATTCTAAAAAAAATGGCTATGTAAAATAGAAAATAATGCAAAAATGACAGAACCACAAGAAATTTTCAAAATCTTTAGTTTTACTGTAAATATAAGTTGATTGAACAATTACATTTATAATTTTTTGGACATGTGTCCCTTTCCTATGAGTAATAAACAGTTTTTTTCTTAATTTATTTTGTAAAAAAGAATCTGTTATCAAAGTTAGCGCATCATTCTCCACAGTACCTTCATTTTTTTTGCATCGCTGCTTTACAAAAGAATTATTCAGTATGAAAGGAGCAAAACCTTCCCTAAACCAAAAAAAAACAATAAAAGTAATGTGAGAAGAAAAAATGGTTTCCAGTTTCCAAGGGAAGTACAGATAGAACTTTGTGAAATGCTAACATTTAATGTTCTTTGCTTTTTTTGTTTGAACAGCAGCGTCTCTGAAAAAATAGACCCTCATTCAGGTAGAAAGAGTTTTGTTTTTCAATGATGAATTACTGGCTTCTCTCTGGAATTCTTCAAGTAAAAGAGGCAGAAAATGAAAGCAGAAAGCATCATTTGCTTTCAGCGATCACAATCTACATCTACGCTCTGTTTAATGGTGGAGTTGCAAACGCTGACAGCTTCCTGTCACTGGACTGTTTCCTGGCTGTGAAAGCTGATCAGTACCTCAGGGTGTCTCTAAAGTGCATTGAGATAGAAAAATAAGAGTATCTGAGTATTAAATTTGTTAATGAAGGCCGTCAGCAGTGTCGCTACTTCAGGGTCAGGCCGACGGCCCGAACAGGAAGTGGGTGTGGAAGTCTCCGCCCCGTGAACTACTTGCGTTGGTGTCTTAATTGATCACGTGCTTCACACATTTTTGAATCTTCATTTTTTTGGGTCTGCTGCCACCATGTTTGGACCGGTAAAATCAAGCATTAACCATGTAAGTGTGACAGAATCATTTTTTGATTTTAGACAGATGTGGTTCTTTTCAGGGTTCCAGTGGCGAGGTTTCCATGGTGACTGAGATGTTGTTTCACTGGTAGTTCTGAGGGAATATGACCTCTGACCCCAAATTGGATCCATCCCTCATTTTTGTTGCATTAGTTACTGTGTGTGTTTTATCTATGTTCGACTTCCCTGCCGATCAGAGACGGGTGTCGTGGACTTCATCCTCCGCTTCCTCTGGCAGAGACGAGATCTTGGCGGTCTGCTGCGGCGCCCTCTTGCTGGAGTTGAGGCGGTGGAGTGAAGGGAAGAGGCGGAGGCGGTCGGCGGGGCTCATGGCCTGTTTCAGGTGACTGGTCTCGTTCAGCAGTTTCTGGATGGAGTCGTAGCTTTTGACGGAGCTTTCTTCGATCATCTGGACGAACGGGAGGGAGGGAGGAGACAGTTCGGTAATTATCTCTCGGCTTAATGGTTCAAAACAGATGATTTTAAAACATCACACGCTAAAAGATGCTGTTATCTTTTAGCGTGGGTTGAAGCTGCTGGTTAACAGGTTGGCTTGGTTTGATCTGACATTCTATTATATTATACTATATATTCAATGTTTTTGTTGCATATTATAGCATGTGAGGACTTACCAAACAGAACTATGTAACTTGACACAACCAAAAAGTCTAATGCTTCACAACACGGCTGAGGTAATCTAATCAAAACGGACTATTTTTTTTTTATAAAAATACAACATTCACCTAATGAAATTATTTTGAGTCAGTTTTTCGCTTATTTCCTGTTGAAAAAACATTTTAATCAAAATTAAGAGTATCTAATATTTTTGAGTTAAATAAAAGCGCCAAACAAAATAAGATATGCAAAAAACTCCAGTTGTCCTCATTCAGAAGTTTTGATTCTTGGTGAGAACATTTAAGGGTTAAGGATAATTTGCTGGCACTTTTTTACGGAGTTGATAGAAACATTGCAAAGGGAAAGACATGAAGTGTGTTTTGTGTTATTTGAATATATGAATATATTAATCTTGCGTCTGGTATGCAGATGAGGTTATATCCTCTGGTTACTGTCGAGACAACAACATCAGTCCTGACATGCAAACAAGCACTTACCAGCAGCCGCGCCAAACATCAGGGAACAAAGTTTCATTTCAACGCATGACCAACCAACGCTAAGCTAAGCTTTCATAACTTTCAGCAAAGCAAATACTTGGCCATTGAAGTTCTGATGAAACGCAACATCAGCACAAAATAGAGCAAACCTCTGCAAAGGCCCCCCGAAATCCCTATTTTTGTGCACCTCAGAGCAATAGTAGCACGATATTTTCACCCTCAAATTATGATTAAAAACATGAAATCCTACCAGTAGCTATTTGAAGTCACATCGGTGTCGTCAAAGATATATTTGGATTGTTGTCTTTTATCTGACTAAAGTGAATTTTCCATGATTCCTAGAAATGTAAACACTGAGTTTACCGGATCTGGAATATTATCTGGAACCAGAAGAGATCATACGGGGATGGCATAGCATTTTTTTTGGCAAATCATTTGGGCATTATTAGTGAAGTTATAAGCAAAATCTGTGGTTATTATTTCACATTCGATCCAAAACGTACCAGGAAAGACTGACACTCCAGCAGCGGCTCCACTCTGTGTTCTGATAGGATCACGGTGCAGGCGGAGAACGACTGCTTTAGTGTTTTCCTCAGGACCTGTAAGGTTCTGCTCTCAAACAGAAACAAACAAAAACAAAAAAATCATCATTAAAGTCCATCTGTTTCTTCTGCTAGCATAGTAGCTTAGCATTCTGCTGAGGCCAACATGAAAGAGAGGCAGCGTTGGCCTCGGGTTATACTAGATCCCTCATTATAGGCTTCATTTACTCTCTGCACAAATGGTTGCGCACAGCCTGAAGTCCAAAATCCAGATTGTCACCAGATGCAGTGACAGGAACACCGCACATGTTTGACGTGGGTGTGACCTCAGGACGCCACCGATGCACAATTGAAATACGAAATACATCTGACGCTGCATTGGATATTAAAAACAGAGACCACGTCCTGTGATGTAATAAGCAGTTGAGAAATGTAGTACATGCTCATTTTAAATCCAATATAAATGTGTGCCTGATGTGCAAAGCACTGGATTACACAGCCTATTTTTCAACTTACTTTTTTCAGTCTTGTTTTGCAGCGTTTGCAGCGATTGCGAATGATGTTATTTGACTTTTGGTAAATAATTTTTGCAAAAAAACTAATTTCCATAAGAAATAATGAGAAATTTGCTGTGAGAAGATCTCAAACTGGTCCATCCGAACCAGAAAACTTATATTCAGCAATTTGTGCTACATTAGCTTTACTGTGACATCACAGCGTAACGTCCCCTGCTCATTCGCATCAATGTCCTTCATTACACCAATTATGGTTCATGCTAACCACTGGAATGCTCAACAAGACTTGCTTGAAATGCAAGTTTCCTTATTCTTGTCCATTTTTCCTGCTTCCAACACATAAACGTGTTGGAAGCACTTTCCAACACAAAACTCTTCCTGCCTAATATATCCCACCCGTTGACCAACGAGACAATCAATGCCACTCTGATTTCACCTGTCAGTGGTTATAATCTTACGGCTGATTGCCACTCAGTATATCCTTTCTCTGTGATCCACATACAGACGCACAGCCTGGAGAGAGTGCTTGGATACTGACATGGAGTCGAGGTAGGCGGAGGGTTCGTCCAGCAGCAGGATGCGGGCTTTGCTGAGGATTGAGCGGGCGAGACACAGGAGCTGTTTGTGTCCGTTGCTCAATACGTTGCCTCCATCCTCCAGCTGAAAGTCAAGCTTGTCTGGAAACTGTTCAATCACCGACTTCAAACCCACCTGAGGACACACAGGACAGATTTCATGTTTTCATCTCGGAGGTCAGATCACATCCAAAGCATCTTCATCCAAGGAGAATGTGTGTTTAACCGGGAGCGCTTCAGTGTGCAGGATAAATTCAGGGTGGTTTCGGCTTAGACTTATCTAAACTCAACATGTGGAATTTGCAATATTGCTGCCAACCTTTTTGGTCAATTTACAATAAAAATAAATTTTTCCGCACATTTCTTTGATTTCAGAAATCTAAAAGTTTTTATAAAAAAACAAAACAACCTTTAGGCATGTAATAAAACAACCCATGCGTCCTATAAGCCTCATTAGATGACCAAATATTTGCCTTTAACGTGCAAATAAAATCCAAATCCAAGACCAACTGCTGGAAAATGCTACATTTGACAAAAAATGAAAAGTTTAAATTTCCTGTTTATCGGGTAGAACAGAGAGATATACCCTCAGAGCAGAGACGAGAGGAAATAGAGCCTCACCTCCTCGGCTACCCTCCACAGCTCCTCGTCGCTGTAACGTGCATGCGGGTCCAGGTTCATCCGGAACGTTCCGGTCAGAATGAAAACTCTCTGTTTGAAACAGTCCAGCAGAAACATTCACATCTCAAAGTCAAGAGAGAGGATTAGAAAGCCCTCCATTATCTGAATGATCATGTACAACAATGTAGAACGTAATCATGTACAATCATGTGTTGGTCAGCTAAAGGCTGTGCAACTGAAATCTACTTTTCCCTCCCTTCTTCGGTGAAGTAAAAGAAGAGTGAGATGTCTATCTTGAATATGTTATATTTTACAATAACAGTTCATATTTAACACACTAGGGGGAGCCTTTTTATGAAAAACATTGTTTTTTTTGGACTTAACTTCCTTACTATTAGTCCAGTTTGGATGCATATGAATAGACTCCAGGATTTCTATGTTGTATATATATTTTACTCACTTTACAAATAACACCTTTTCAGTTTGAACCTCACATCGGGACTTTTCAGGGACATTGTGGCCTAGTCTTTATTTTGTATTCATATCTTATCCATATGGTATTATCTATTTTTAGTTTTTTTAATATTATATTTTCTTATCTTTATTGCCATCGTTCCTTTTTATTGATTTCTTGTGACGCTGTAATAATTAAATATCCTTTGTGGTGAAACAAACTACTATCTAATCCAACTACAAGCCAAAAGCTATCAGTATATTAAGTTACTCCAAAATACACTTTTCTTAATTAACGGATGGGACGACAGAAAATTAATTGATAGAGAGGTTTTAAAATCTCAAAAGTGGAACTTTATTGTGAGACTGAGGTCATAAATGTTGGTTGATACATAAGTTGATTTAAAACAAAAATGAATGCAGTACTATACCAATTAATGAAGTTCTAGAAAAAGTTCACTCAGGAAGACTACCTCTTTGCACACTCAGGCCACGGTTACTGCTCACACCACCATTCTCAGCTTTCCACCACGCTCAGTCTCAATTACCCACGACACGGTCCTTTTAGTTTTTTTCATACTGCGGGTTTGGCAACATTCATTCATACAGTCTCAGCAGAGTCATCAGCCACCGCCACCAGTGTTCAGACTGTAAATGGGGGAAATACCCTGCTGCTGCTCAGAGCGGAGACCCTTTGATAACAATCTGTCACGGAGTAATTATCGGATTTCATCTGTTATAAACATTCAACTTTACGTCATTCTCGCTTGAAAAAGTGTAAACACACTCTTAAAGAAGATTGTTTTCCATCTGAATCGTTATAAATGTTAATGTTGGCTGCACGTCTAGTTTGTCTAACGACCGATATCAGCTATAGTGAAACATGGTCAGGATATCTTTTTTTGCATTCATCTTATTTTTCTCAACAGTATTTAAATTTACACTTGTAGCCAATCGGCCTGCTGAACAGCCTTTCAGCCGTCACAGACGTACTGTACCTGTGGCACCACTCCAAACGCCTTCCTCCACGTGTGCAGGGAGACGGAGCTCGAGGAGACGCCATCAATCGAGATTTCTCCATCGGTGGAGGCGAGCCGCAGCAGAGCGGAGAGTAAGGTGCTCTTCCCAGAACCGGTTCGGCCCAGCAGGCCCATCTAGACACACACAGGACCAGCAGAGATACACCTTAATATGCTAAATAAGGTAACATGCCTAGCCTCAGGTAATGAACAAACAGAATATAATACTTTATATGGCATGTACAAATACTACAGTGCATATAAATTAAGTATACTGATGACGTGAAATGGACCGGTCCCGTGAGGTGTATCAGAGTCTAAAAGCTCTCCGCCCTTTCTTCTGCAGCCTTGAAGCAACAATGAGTTCATGTGTCGGGGGGCCGCAGAGGAGCTAATGGGATGAAGGAATATAGCGCCCACACTTAGTGAGCTCTAATAAGGAGCATCATCATCCTCTCAGTCCAATGAGAACTGTTTGGTCACACCGCTCAGCGCCTCGGCCCGCTTCAATAGAAGAATGCATAGACCGTATATTAATCCTGAAGCCCGGCACAGAATGAACAAAACTTTTTTTTCATTGTTTGTAGAAATAGCCTCATATTCATCATTACTGGAGTATAATAATTCAACAACTTAATCAAATAAATGCAAGCCATACATCCACAAAGAGTCTTTATGAAAGGAGCAAGGGTCAATCGATGAGCTGCTTTTCTGATTTCCAGAATAAGTACCTACTACTTATTCTATTGTATTCTGCCCCGGAATGCATCCTAGCTGCGTGGATGTCGGACAAACCTCCCTCTGTGAACCAGGGGCTGAGTACAGGGAAAAGTATCTTCCTCTTTGAAGCTTTTTTCACAGCCTTAAAAGATAAGCCCTTTCTGTTTTATCGAACGTGGGACCCCCCCTCGTTGAATACTTAGGGGCAACTAAAGCTCAAAGGATGAAATCAGGCCTTGAAGTAGGACAGAGCTTGTGGCACTACAGACTGTCTGGAGTACAGCCTCGTATCCAAATATGATGTTCAACTTCTGTAGAAGCACTTGTTTGTAAATACTTTCACTTTGTCTGCTTTACAAAAAGTTCATTTCAAAAACCCCCACCAGACAGACGGACATAACTGCATGTGAGTTTGAGAAATTTGCAGTAAATGGTCAGTCTGCTTTACCCATAAGAACTTAAACGAGAGTAATTAACTACTGCTGCTGTTTTTACTCATTTAATGACTTTTTGAAAAAAACCATAAAATCTATTTATCACTTTTTTAACTTTACTTCCTGGATTCTTTTATTTAATTCTTCCAATATGTAATTTTGAAAATGTTTGACTCGTGTCATTACAAACCCAACAACTAGAGAGCAGCAATAATTTACTTGTTTGAACTCGTCTAAATGATGAACCCAGACTATTAGCTCTGGCGTGGTCTCAACAAACTCCCGAGAGATCATTCTGGTCCAGATCGTCACTAACTTTGTATTTCATGTCGGTGATTCCAGGGGGGTAAATAAGTTATTTACTCAAAACAGCAACTGGCTGCCTCTGAAAAGGACACTGCAGTCTAAACAAAACAAGTCGCGGAGACACAAAACAAGGAGCTGAGAGTGTTTGAATGACTCAGTGGATGCTAACAACTGCAGAGGCATATCAAACTTTTTTTCCCCCCTCAAACCAGATTTAAAAAAAAAAGATGGAACTGAATTGTAAACATAAATAAACACAAAGTGTGATCATTTAGACCAAAATGGGCTTTATAATGTGATCCAGAGCCCATGTGGTCATAGCTTTTGTACAAAAATGTGTTTCCATTTGCGCGAGTAAAAGTACAAATACTGCACGGTAAAAATGTTGAGGCCGGATTCAAAACTTCACTTGAGTAAAAGTAAGTAAGTGTTATCAGCAAAATGTACTTCAGGTATCACAGTTAAAGTACTCATTGAGTAGTAGTGTGGCTCCTGTCTGTGTTTTTGGATGATTACTACTACTACAGTGGAGTATAGTCCTCTGATGCTGCTGTAGTTGTTAATGATTTAAGTAATCTAACTACTTTAACTGATGTTAAGTAGTTGAATCATCAATTTTGACCATATTTGGTTCTCACTAGTCTGAAAGGATATGATCAATTGTAATCTGAAAAGTAACTTGTAACTATTAACTCTATCCGTCCTGTTGGCTAGAAAGTCACCTTGGTTTGACCCCTATATCAACCTCCCTGCCGCTGTAATTTCGGCGCCCCTCTGCTCTGATGTCTCACATGCATCACTCCGCCAACTTTCATTAAGGTCCCGCCGCAAGCCCCCCTGTCCCGTCACTCCAGACTTACGGTGTGCCCACCCTCCACGGAGAAGGAGATGTCGCTGAGGACGGAGCGCCCGGCTTCGGTGTATTTGACAGTCAGGCCCCGGATGTCCATCTGGCCCCGGTTGGGCCAGCAGTCTCGGGCGTGAGGGTTGTCAATGACAAGGTCGGGTTGTCCTTTACCGCCAGATTTCCCCGGCAGCGGCTCCTCTGACGGCAGGTCGATGAACTTGAACACGCGATCCACTGAACGCATCTGAGAGGGTCAGAGAGAGGGTGAGGAGAGCTGTAAGAAACTGGTTAAAAAAAAAATGTGGAGGCAGGAATTTCCAAAACAATCTCTAAACTCTTCTAGTTCAGCATTTTTTCAGATCCTAAATGATTAAACTCATTCTTACTTTGAATAAAATTTGACCACCAGTTTGAACCACCAAACCCTCCAAACTCAGAAGAATAAGAGAAGATAATAACAGATTTGTAGAATTTCTTGAATCTATAATAACTGGTCACATTTGAAGATAAATTACTGCGATGTAGACAACTTCCTGCAGGATCTGATTTGTTGGCAGTCCACCATCCTGAAATGTAGGGCACATTAAGAGCAGACAGAGCAAGCAACACATCAGGAAACGTGATTGCTGGAATCTCTTGAGCGCGTTCTGATAAAGTCAAAAACTATTTTCTTACATAGTGAAATGTTTTGGAGATAAATGGTTTTCTTAGTCAACCTTCCAGCAAAAGCCACTGAAGCGCACCAGTGCATGAGGAGGATATCGTTATTTTCTCACCATTGATGAAAATGTTATTCAGAGGGAGTCACTGTCAATGAGAATATCAATCACACTGTGAAGAATAGTGACACCTCCCCTTAACCCCCACCACCACCAGCACCACCAGCAGTGCCAAAACCATTATGTTTGCTGAACAAAACGTCCTGCAACCTGATAAGCTCTGTCATCTCCACTCACTGAGGTGTGGAGAACGATAAAAACTTCAGGAGTTCAGCTTCACAGAGTCTCCCACATTTTCATAAACAGCACCTGACTGCTGCGGTTCTCCCCGTTCTTCCTCATACCCTCATCCTCTACAGCTGAGGTCCTTAAACCTCTTTCAACAATGCACTCCTTTTGAATGGTATTTGAAGGCAAGCACGCCGTGATCAATGCAAAAAAATATATATATAAAAAAGGAGACACATTTTCAGGATTATGAAAATCAAACTTAAACAAAAGCCAGAGGGTCAAAAAGTTAAGTCAGAGATAAAATTCTAAAAATATGGAAGGCCTTTATCTTCATCAATGATCGATTTTTTGTTTTAGATAATTTACTGAAAAATATAAAGTTGGGATTGAAGTCAGACTTCTGACTTCATTCTCAACTTTCTGAAGAAAACTAAGATGTAAAAATAAAACATTTTGTGTGGTCCTTATCCTTATCCCTTGCTTGTTAAATGTGGTAAACTCATCTTATAGCTGCATTTTATTTATTACAGTCAGACTATTACAGGAATCCTTTCTGACTGATAATCAAACTTACCCCCCTGCAGTACTCCCAACACGCCCTTAGGGGGTATGTCTGCCCCCAATTGACACACAGTGCTCTGGAGCTGTGGTACCCAAAGACTGGATCGCTGCCCAAAGGTGGGTCACAGGAGATTTTATTGGCTCGTCAAATGAAATTATTACAACTCTATTTTACTATTATTCTAAATGTATATCTGCAGTACACCTTTCAGCCACATGAGGGAGAACGTTTCTATGCTCCATCTCATAAGGAGTACTGCCGATCACAGCGAGACATTTGAGGCCAGTCAGGCGGTGCCTTGCTCAGAGGCTGACTGGAAGCAAGACTAAACATCAAGGCAATCTATTACATTAGCAAGATAAAGCACATAAAGGCCCATTGGGCTGATTTTTGAGTGCAGTTACTCATTCTTAAAGTAGCCTATTTAAAAGTTTATATTGCCACAAGAGGAGATAAAAAAAAAGGAGATACCAAAAAGGTTTGGGAATCACTGCTGTAACGTTCACTCTGAGTAATGACGCCACCTGAAGAGCTGAAGTAAAGAGGGACGACCCTCCACACAGTCATCAGTGGTCTCAGATCTTCCTCTTGATAAATAGTTATGTACATAAGAAAGATACGTCCTGTAGGTGTATTAATTACATCACACAATAACCAGCGGATAGATACTTTCTCTTAACATACAGACAGACATTCCATCACGCATAAGGGGAGTCAAACTGCCAACCCTCTGATTCATGGCTGAACCGTTCTACTGTCTGGGCTACACTTGTAGCAGAATTATTACAGTGTTATTACAAAAGTGAAGACTGACGAGACTCCAAGTAGAGGAGTAACTTTGTCGGGAAAAAAGTACTGAAGCATAAAACCTTATCCAGACCAGTGGCTGACTGGATTTGAGGTGAAAGTCTGTAAACAGACTCACTCATGGCCTTCATTTGGCAGATGTTTGGGTCCAAAGGTGCTTCCAAATGGTGCATTCAGAATCCACATAAACAATATCTACACATCCTCATTCATTGAAAATGCATCTCGCCGTAACAAACAACTGGAGGAGCCGGTCCACTTCCACAGGACGAGCACTCGAGCTTTTTAACTCCGCCAACCAAAGCTGGAGGAGGGGATTTGGTCTCTGGTGTTTGTTTGTCTGTCTGTCTGTCTGATGGCTCGTGAAATATGTCAAAAAGTTTGTAGTGATTTTGGTTCAGTTGTCTGCCAGGCTGAATCTTGGTCTGGGGACGGGTTCATTACAATTTGAGGCACATTCCGATACAGATGTGGATTCTTCATCACCTTCTTAAACATTTTCTGGATAAGGCCTTTTTAGATATATTAAAAATATCACATAAAAACTCTGTAGACTAGTCCGTTCAAAATAACCCGGCATGGACTACTTACAAAGTTTCACTGCGGAGCACGATTGTGATAATGAATGAACTTTAAGATCATTGTCTGGATCTGGGAGTTCATTCATTATCCGTAACCACTTGTCCTGTTCAGGGTCGCGGGGGCTGCAGCCTATCACAGCTGACATTGAACGAGAGGCGGGGTTCACCAAGGACGGGTCTTCTGCTCATCACACGCAGTGAAAGAAAAACCAATCGACCTCACATCCACTCCACGGCCAATTTAGCATCACCAATTCACATATGTTGTATGTTTCTGGACTGTGGGAGGGAAACGGATACGGAGGGAACCCACGCAGACAAGGGGAGAACAAGCCGGCAGAGGTGGATGAGAACCCGGTACTTTTGCTGTGAGGCACCACCCAATTGGGGAGTTTCAAATATATATCTGTGGTATGTGTGTCATAATCCAGATCAGTCATTTAAATGAATTTCATGTATAAGTGAAAGAGATCCACATCCACCGTTATGGAAAATCACAGTTTTGCAATTATTATACACTATTGATTAAAATAACAATCATTGTCTCAAGGAATAACATTATTTTTCACTTTCACTGCATTACTTGATTTGGCGTGAGACACATCACATCAATGACATCACCATAGAGCGCCGGGAAGGATTCACTTCTTCAGAAGGCTGTTTTTATTCTAAATGTCCTCCATGTTTCTGTATTGATAGCTTTAGGATGTAACTCTCTTGGTAAAAGGGATATATCACACAAATCTTTTGCATTCTAACACTATTCTTAACCGCATGATATTTGTTGTTTTCTGATTTTTGAGGTTTGAGTGACAGCAGGGTTGGTGGAGGTTTGATCATACTGGGTATTCCTAAATTTAAAATCATCTTTTGTTTTGTTTTTTCTTTCAGAGAAAAAGACAAGTGAGACGTGGCTAGTGAAAAGATGAGTTCATTGTCTGTAGTGGAAGATGGTAATTGATTATTTTCTTCTAAATCCTGATGGGGTTAATTTCCTTCTTTTGGGGCCAGAGCTGAAGAGATAACGGGACCCTTTTCATAGTATGTTGTGGATCCTTCACTACAGTGGCTCCTATTTCAGGTTTGCATTCTTGTGAAGGTGAGGTGGAACATTGTTGGAAAATGCGGAATGACTGAAAAGCAGACGGGCAGATTCTCCAGGTGTAATATTCTCCAGAAACAGGCGTTAAAAAACCCATAGACCTCCTTGAATGTTTGTAACACCTGACCCACTCTTGACCGGCCATTGCTCGTGTGGAATTTTATTGAAAGTCAGGTTTTGCTACGCGACGAGCAATGATGGATTTCTGTGTGAGTGACTCACATACCAGTCCATCTACAGTGATGCTGGTGATGACAGCCCATTGGAAAGTCCCCAGGATGAGCATGGCCAGGGCCACGATGATCCCAACATCTCCTGGTTTGTCCTCTGTAGAGTGGATACACACACACACAGACACAGACAAACACCCTCATCAGGTCTCTAAATCAAAGCAGATCTCTCTCTGATGTCAGAGCAGCACTAAGGTTCTGCAGCGCTGTTACAGGCCCCATTGGACACTAATAATCCGTGAAATTGCCCTTTAATCAGCTTTCAACATAAACATAGGCACATGACGCAAAAGCATGGTTGTTTTTGTGTGTGTGTGTGTGTGTGTGATCAAATGAAAGGGAAACACACACTTCCTTTTCTACACCACATTTTACCCAATAGCATTCCAACGGTTTTGATGCGTTTTCTCAGACGGTCGGGTAAGATCATGATATCTGACTCTGCACTCTGGAACACACAGATAAGACGGAGGATTTTTGACTTGATCGGCCCCATGGAAAATAATAATGTGTTTGCCAACTAAACTAGAAAAT
Source organism: Lophius americanus (assembly GCA_037951165.1). NCBI lineage: Eukaryota > Metazoa > Chordata > Actinopteri > Lophiiformes > Lophiidae > Lophius > Lophius americanus. The sequence goes on along the minus strand of JBBDHG010000005.1, from coordinate 128,201 downwards.
ATTTGATTGTTTTTCAAGTCTCTTTTAAGAACACAATTGTTCTCACCGGCCTTTCCGGACAAGGACCCAATTCTTACATTTGTAAGTCTTCAGTAAAGATGACGACCGCTTTTCACAATAAGGCTCACCTCCATTTTAACTGAATCTTTTTATTACTCAACTCTTTTATCCGTCTGCTACCTGATTCTATGCCTTATCAAACTAATGCTTGCATTCTTCTTAATTTGTAGCTTTATATGCTGTTATATTCTATATAATACGCTGACTTGGCTTAACTGGACTGATCCAAGTATTTACTAGATTTCCCTAACAGGCTTCACTCACAAAAAGAGAGGATGTCCTCTTGTTCTTTTCACAGTTTCACCTCACTTCCAGCATAAATCACTTTTATATTTCTATTTTCAGACTCCCTGAAGTCCCATAAGGAAATCATTTCTAACTTGTGCGCAAAACTTATTATCTTGTGCTCAAAATATATTTTATTTTCTTGTGGGAACAAGATGGTTCTTGCTGATTATGATCCCTTTTCTACGTGCAAGCGCTGTTAGTATTTGATTGGGTAAATTACTTTTTTTATGTTTATGCCTAAAGCGCATGCTTATTTTTCTCGTTGCCGTGTATTTGAAGTGCAACTCCCTAACCCTTATTTCGAAGGACTAGAGCAGAGGCAAGGTTTTGCCGGCATTGTGTGTGTGTTCTGATTAAATCCTCGCGGCGTGTTACTCAAACCATCACTACAACTGATAACATTTCAAGTGAAAAAAGAACTTTGCAAGCTAGGTTCTTTCCCTATATGTTCTATGGTGGCTTTGGCTCATCAAGAGACAAATATGGATTATCAGGTCAATCAGGTAATCATCTTGTGCCCACAAGATAATATCATGTACACACAAGAAAATAAATCTCATGTGTCTTCAGGGGCTCTGAAATTCTCCCTTTTTATTGTATTATTGTACAACCCATAGTTAAAGAATCTGCCCCATGCTCCTAAGGGAGGAGTCAAAATGCAGATAAATAATTTCTCGATGTCGTACTGTGTATGACTATAACAGTTCTGTCATTATTATTAATATTATTATTATCATCGTCAACAAAGATTACATTTAAATATCCTTTATGATACGAACCCTGAGATCCTCAGCGGATACCAGCAGACAACAGTCATCCATCATCATCATCCATCCACCCACAGTCATTCTGTCACTCACTGTTGGTTCCCACAGAGATGAAGGCGGCGGCGGTGAAGAAGAGGACAAAGATCATGTCACAGCGAAAGAGGAACCATCTCAGGGTGGCCAGGTAGTGGAACCAGGTGGCCGTGTGAGTGTTCAGCGCCTTGTGGAAGAGTGTCTCAAAGTAGGTCTGGCGCCCAAAGGCCCGAATGGTCCACAAACCCTTCAGTGAGATGATGAGGTGGGAGAAGATTGGGCTTCGCGCTGAAGGACAGCAGAAGGGGAAACATACTCTACAAGTGAACTCATGAATCATTTCAGTTATTTACACACTGACTCTGTGACTTTTGACACGTTGTCCTCCGTCGTACAGCCGCAGCTTTTTAAGTCTGGTCTCCGCTTGCAATGTATTATTTTAAGTTGAAAATTTAGGGGACACATTTTTCTTTTAGCTATGTAAATAAAACAATGCGGATACACTTCACTTCCACAATTTTCTCTGAATTGTTGCTTGTGACACGGGAGGGAGCGACACCAGGATGGGGCTGGAGGAAATCCCAGCTCGGCTCATCTCTCTGACCCTGACGCGGTCTTAGTGGCTCCGGAAATGACCTCGCCAAAAAAAACACAGTGTGGTATCTTTGTCAGCAGTCCGGTAACCTGTTTTCTCATCCTTTGTTGGCTACTCTACTACTGCTACGTCTGAACTGATGTCCCAATTTAAAACTCTATGTGCATATATTGGGAAATGTAAAATCTTGGGTCATATAGTCATTATAGTTCTGCACACAACTCTCAAAAGACTTGAAATAAATGTTATCAAACTCCAAAACAGGAGCGAGATGTCAAAAGCATATGGAAATAAATACGCACTGTCAGCAGTTTTCATCGGAGACAATTTTCCACCGAATAAATAGACCCCCCCCAAAAAAACTGTTCTGCTCTCGGTGTGTCAAACAAAATGTAAAATGTAACAGAGTAATAGTATAGTGTTGAATAGTAGATAAATATAATTAGAGCATTAACGCATTATTATTTTACAAATTTGGTAGAATTTATTTGCATTTAACTTCAAGGACATTTGAATATCGCTTGATTAATTACTCAAGTCGAATCTGAGAATTAGTTCGCAAAAAAAGGCCTAGATTTATTAATTATAAAAAAAGTGATTAAAGTTATTAAGAGTTATTAAAAAAGTGAATTAATCACATTTTGCAAAGAAGAGTAATATGGTAAATTCAATGTAAGGCTTTTTAATAATACCATCTGGCATTTTTTTTCGTCCCGGAAATGGAATTCATTGCTTTAAAAGACTTAAAGACCCACAGATAAAATGGGCCACTATAAAGAATTCCGAATCGGGTTCTTCATCTGTCGGAAAAAACTGCGCTGGCATCCCACATTCCTCGTCATCGGTAATACAGTATCAGAGCGATGACTGTTTTTTCCTTAAAGAGACTGTCCTACAAATGTTCCCTGTGATGTCATGTGGTCCCTGATGTCATCAGGAGCTCAAATGAGGAACAACAATTACCTAATGTGTCAGATCTCTCAGAAATGTCTCTTGTTTTCACGTGAATACCACAGGATAACTGATATGTTATTCCGCTTGCCCCACTTCTTTTAACTGTAGCCACCCCTGTGTGGCAGCCCATCCATCCTCTCCTTCAACCCTTCCTCTGTCGTGTTTTTGTTCTTCTTTCTGACCTTTGCTCCCTTGGCCCTGAGCCGTTCACCAGCCGCTACAGTGACTCTGGTGGCTGCCCTCCCAAAGTCTCACTTCCTCTGATGGCTCTATTGGCTTTCCTATTTTCACTTTCAGACCAGAATATTTTGAACTTTCTCCTATCCCTATCGCCTGTTGTCCTTTTCATAAAACGTGCACACTATATTAGCAAATAAAAGACAAATAAAAAGTAGAAGTAGCGTTTAAGACAGAGACGTTGAATCGTCCTTGGTCAAAATTCAAGATGTTATTCAAGGAGATACCAGTATGGTCTCCTCCAACTACATCATTACTGCATTTGACACATGTTTTATCCACAAAGCATTATAGATTTCAAGTGCATAGTAAAACTAGCTCTACACTGTCCTACCGTGCAGCAAGGGCAGATCCCCAAAATTAGTGTTACCTGCGCTGTATAAGCAAAATTGGTGTCCGAAAACCAGTGTATTTCGAAATAACGATGCTCCCCCTAGTGACTAAAATATGAACTATAAGTAAAATATGGTATTTACAAGAGAGCTCTATGGGAGTTGATACATATGCACCAAATTCTGACTTAATCAGATCAACAGTTCAGAAATTATGGCCTGAAAACTTTTGGAGAAAAAGCTCCCTCCTGTGTTGGAAATACACGACCAACTTTTCCCAAAGGCAATCCAGTTATTCCTCGCACTAAAGTCTATGTGGGGATAAATTTTGGGTATAAAGCTTGAAATCAATCCAATAAATAATTTTTGAGTTATTGCGTTGACATGAAGGATCTTAACAGATGTAAATCCTCGTTTGAATTTAAGAAGAATTTAAAATCACCCACGTGTTTTATTTAATGTTGAAGTGTACCTTATTGGGAATTTACACACTGCAAAGTCATAAACATTTCAAAAATCATTCAGTCAGTCCTCTACTCGCCGCCCATCGCTGCAATCAGAAGCATCAATCCCCCTATCCTCCCCCCTGCTCACCTTCAGCCTCCAGCAGCTTTAGTTGTTGTCCAGTTCTGAGGAAGTACTTTCTGAGGACAACGAAGATGAAAGCAAGTGGTATCGCGGCGATGAAGATGTAAGGCCGCATGATGGACACGGTGAAGATGGCGCCCATAACGATCAATGTTAGCTGGTGTAAGAGGAAAGAAATGTTAGCTGGTGTAAGAGGTAAAAACCGGAGGGTGGGACTATGAATCAAAATCCAAGTGATGGTATCATTAATTACCACATTTACTGACATTTTACAACCAGGCCCATGCTGTCGTCCCCGACAGCAAGGGTATATCCGAGAAAAAAACAAACAATCTACTGCATTGTTTAAGCAATCTGGTTCTACTTTTCCAATTAAATGTGAGATTATGTCCGGAATACTGTTTCTCAATAAAAAAGCTCCCCCTAGTGAGTAAAATATGATATTGACAAGATAAATCTCCTTGAGTCGACTCACGTTCACCAAATTTAATGTAGTAAAACAGACCAACTGAGAAAATATGCTCTGAAACTTTTTGGCGCTGGAACTCCCCCTAGTGTCGGAAATACCCGACCAACCTTTCCCAAATCAACCCAGTTCTTCCTCGCACTAACGTCTATGTGTTCATAAAATTTGAAAATGATTGATTTCAGTTATTGCGTTAACACAAAGGTGAGCGTCGGAAGTTGACAGCAGCGATGAAGATTCCATAATTTCCCCAACTTTTTGGGGGTATAAATATTAAGCAGCACTCTAACCGTATATTGTTTTACTACATATTACATTTGGATATAAATGTGTAAACGCTGAACATGAATCATTTTAAATGCATAATTTTACAGGTAGCTGGATGTGATGTTGTGGAGGAGGGAATTGTTACCATTGTAAATATAGGAGCATTTGGGGGAGCAAACTCATGTGATCTTTATAATATCTTTTTAAAGACTGTGTTAAGTGTTGGTTGAATACCTGAATGAGGTCAAACAGCACCAAAGGCAGCATGTCGTCTATGGTGGCCATGTCCTTGGTAAATCTGTTCATGATCCGGCCTGCAAGAAATTAGGAAAAGCTCTTATCGTGAAAAGTAAATGACAAATTCAGTTTGTAATACGGACAAACAGAGGGGGTTCTACAGGAAGACAAAAACAAAACCCATCCCTGACAGTTGCATAAAAGTTTGTTCTTCAACCCATAAAGAGAGTTCAAATAGTCCTTTAATAACATATAATTTTATCCTCTTCTGTCTTTCACGGAATCACTGATATGGAGCACAATTTTACTTTTATGTGAAGCATTAAAACGACAAATAAAGGAATCTTGAAATAAAGCGAGGCAATCACCTGACTTCATAGCATTGAGCACAGCCATGGGGGCTCTTAAGACAGCGCTAAGCATCTGCTCATGCAGTCGCTTGGACACGGTGAGTAATGTGTGCACTAGCGGGAGACCCCTGAAGAATCCTAAGGCGAGCACACTCTCTGATGTGGCCACGTAGATGTAGATGATGTAGTAAGCGCTAGTTGGTGTGACGATGACTGCCAGGTGGACGGGAGGTGACGAGGCGTTAGGGTGCTGCTCATCGATGTAGTTTGGTGATGAAGGGTTGGCGCCGTCCCTCCAGATCGTGCTGGCAGAACACAGGATTGAGAATGAAACACAAAAATATGGCGGGATGCACTTACACTGAGTAAGCAAACAACATCTCCTAGAAACTGTTCGTCAACAGTTTCTAAACAATGTTGATATTTTATCACAAAACAATTAATATCCGTTTAGATAGACAGACAGACAGACAGACAGACAGACATATCAGCCTCTGTATCAATCTACAATGTAGACTGACTGAATCTAATTAGTCTAGAGACTAATTTAGCTGTATCCACCCTGGAGCCATGTTTCTCAAACTTCCTCTCAGTTCTAAAGCTGATACAGAATATACCTGTAGTCAAAAAAAATAACAACTAAACTGTTTATTTAAACCAATGATAAAAGATAATTATGAAAGTGAGAAGAAAAAAAATCTCATGAAACATGACACTTACTCGGTAATGAGGAAAATGCCAATGACTGAACCACCCACCTACGGGTGTGAAGAGAGGAAAACAAAAGCATCGGTTGTTGAATCGACAATAAATATTCACCATTTTAAAAATGCCAATCATCTCACCTCAATGAAAAAGACTAAGAAGATAAAAATGAGGACGTAGACTAAGCTCTTGTTGGTGGTGATGTAGCGCAGATAGGTGCTCCATGAGGTAGTTTCAAAGATGTTCTCACGTTCATCTGCAAAGCATTGCTGAAAAGAGACAAACAGCTGTTTTATCGTATAAACTCAGTAAAAAAATAATTTTGTGGGTTTGAAACTCAGGTTGAAAATTCCAAAAATAGAAATATATCCACTCCTGTTTTCTAATATTCCTTTAAAAGGGATCAAACAAAGTTGTACCTCCATGTCTTCTTCGTCCACATCCTCACTAATGTCATAGACGCTGTCTTTGGACAGGCGACGGGCATAGATGTCCAGCTCAGATGCCAAGTCGCACTGCGGCGTGATGGACAACTTTTTTCTGAAGGACGACTGCATCCTCTCCCTGCGCTCCTGACACTGAGAGTTGGTGATGAACGCCAAGACGGACTGGCGCCGCTGCCCGCTGAGGTGCTGCAACTGATGATTATACATGTTCCCCCTTGGAAGCACTTCTTCTACTTGATCGTCCTCCGGTACGACAGAGAATCTCCTCTCAGACAGTTCGTGAACCCCATCCTCCATCATGGACTGGGGATTGTTTGCCGTCTGTTGTGAGTTCCCTATGAAGGAGAATTTGCGAGCAGCTGCGAGTGGACTGAGGATGAGGGAGTGCTTGCGTTTTTCTGGGTGGCCATCACCTCCAGGATGGCCTTGGGATCCAGAAATGAGTATTGGAGGTGGTACTTGGCGGAAGGACTGGCGGCTCGGCTCTGGGCCTCGGAAGCCCGCGGTTTCATCGACTGAGACTCTGCGCAGAGTTTCTGTGAGGATGGAGCTGCGTCGCTCTGCAGTGATGTTGTCATACGCTTCCAGACCGAGGAGGAGAGAGCTGAAGTCGGGGCGCTTGGCCTGTAGCTCTGAGAAGGTGCCGTAGAAGTAACAATCTCCGTTGTGCAGCAGAAGGATTTTGTCTGCCCGTTTGAGATGCTCCAATTTGCTGGTGACCACAACACGCATCTTTGCAGCCATCAGTTTGCAGACGCACCTGTGCAGAGACACAGAGATGGCGTTGGAGCAGAACATCAGATTTTGACGTTAAAAATTTAACATGTTAATGTCTTCACCAACTCTATCATTCGTTTGTTGCACGAAGATTGTCAGAGTGTGGAATCAAATCTTGAAATTAACAATCTACCCTATTTGCCTATGTAATGTCAAAATGATCAAGCTTTGAGAATTTAAACCAAATGTTTATTATCTACCCCATTATAACATCGTTGGGTGTTCCCGGTCTACAGTGACAAGTACCAATCAAAGCGGTGTAAGTAAGGATGGCCCAGGGTTCAAAGAGGGGACCTAAAGAATATTAGATAGCTGGTTTAATGTAATGGCTGATTGGTTTTTATATATTTATATCCTGAAAAGTGGAGGGGATTATTGAGTCGTCATCGCTGTGTCCTCTGCAGTCCTGTCGTTTCAAGAACCGTAAGTCTAAAACTATTTCATGGATCATTTTCAAATTTTATAGATAGACATCAGTGTGAGGAAGAACTGGATTGTCTTTGGGAAAGTCTGTTTGTGTATTTTTAACACTAGAGGCAGCATTATAGGATTTCATGCCATAATTTCTCACCCAAATTTGAACATTTGAATTTAGTCGAGGAGAGTTGTCTTTTATATATTTTATCAAATCTAACAGTTCATATTTTACTCACCCGGGAGAACTTGCTTTAAACAAAAAAAACAACATGTCACAAAAAATATTCATTTACCCCAAAGGTAAATTTCTTTTTTTTTAACGAAAATTATGTTTTTCAAGCCTAACTTCACCTTTAATTTCCAATCAGGGGGAATTGCTTGTAAAATGCAGAGGATTGGGGGCTTTCTGGGGATACCCTGGCTGTCGGGGACAACAGTACTGGCCTAGTTCATCCTCAAGCCCCCCCCCCTGAAATTTTTATGAATTATAAGTAGATTATTTAAATGGATGTTCATCTAATTGGTATAATAATTAGATTAGGTTTATTTTAATTAAAAGGTGCTGCTGGGCTATGGCGGTGTTATGCGCTCGGACTTTACATCTCATCAAAAGGATAATACCCTTTCCCTCCTCTTAAAAGGAATATCCCATTTCCTGACACAAACTGTCCGACAAAGTCAGAGATAACCTTGACCTTGAAGCTAAACCTTTGCCCCCCCCCCCTCACATGAAAGACTCTCTGTTGGAATACGCACTTCTCAAAGATATCTTTCTCCGTCACAATGTCCAGGTGGGTGAAAGGTGCATCCAGCAGGTAGAGGTCTGCATCCTTATACACAGCCCTGAGCGAGAAAACACACACATGGTTGCTCAGACAGGAAGAGAGAGATGCAGAAAAAACGTATGGTGATGAAGAGATGAGACTGAGAAAACAAATGCTGAGGTGAGAAAAAAGAAAAAGGAAAAAACGGTACACAACAGAAAGAGAAGCAAAGTATTTTAAAAAGGTGTAAAAAAGGGAAGTGGAGTGGTGATAAATCAACAACAATGAATGGTAACAGTGACGGCAGAAGCCAAAAACCAATAAGTGACGACTAATTGATGTCAGGATGGCTCAAGCAATAAATAATGCTTGGGAATATGTGAGTGTGTGAGGGTTGTAATCTACACACAGATTTAATGGAGGCGGTGGAAAGCACTTGTCATTGCAACGGGTTTCCATAAAACCCTCTTCAGCGGTTAGTTCATGCTGACAAATAGATAAGCATGATGTGTGATGTTTATCGGAGAATCAGACGGCCTGATTCTTTACGATGTTGGGAACCAACACTGGAACTTGAAGCATGCTTGTGCGTACCATGGAGTAGATGATTTTATTGGCTTACAAGTACAGGGACCTGTTACGTTACAAGTGCTGGTAATAATGACTCAAATAAAGGTGTTAAGTTTAAGATATATGTCAAATATATGTATTTGTACACAGACAGCTACAGTGAGTGTTCCGTTCACTAGTTTTGAGTCCAAGAATCACTTCTTGCTGTTTTTTTTTTAATCTCTTCTTAGGATAAGGCTGCCTGGAAATCCTAAGTCATGGTCTAATTTTGTTCATTCCAAAACAACATGTTCACGTAAAAGACCGGGAAAGATGACTCATTGCAGAAACGTTCTCTGGATGTACCTGGCCAGGCCGAGGCGAGCCTTTTGACCGCCACTGAGGGTCACTCCTCCTTCAATTAGGAGCGTCTTGTCTTTCTCAGGCAGCAAGGCAAAGTCCTGAAGAAGAAACACATCTAAAATCACATTTTGTACAATAGCAAGAAGTGTGAGATACCTGAGAACTTGACACTGTGACACAATCAAACCAGGAATGAACTCCTCCTCTTCCATTTCAGTCTCTATGTGACCCAATCAGGGTAAAATCAATCCCATCTGATGCTCCTCTCCTATATCTAAAATGCTATTCCACTTGCAGAGCTATTGTTTGAGTGTGTGAGTTCAATGCCTAAAATAAGAATAAACAGGGAGGTTTAGCAAATGGCACAGCAACTGAAACTGGGTCACTGGGTTGAAGATATTTTGTGTGTTTAAACTTATCTACTGATAGTGATAAGTTTGAAATGAAAACAAAGCATCAGTGCTGAGGAAGCTGAAATGTAACTAATGAAAGTAATGAATAAAATGATGTATAATGTTTGCAATAGTCAAAGTTATTACCCTGGAAAGGCAAAAAAAACCCAAAACAACAAGTGCCATGTGTAGTCTTCTGCTCCGATGTTTTGAACAGTTGCTTGGGTAGTGTGTGAGGGCCTGAGGGCCTGCTGGCCTTCATAACATCCTTGTGCAGAGTTCCACACTGCTCTAAGTTCGCCAACCTGCTTCTCGCCTCCCTACATCTTTTTGTGGGGGGGGGGGCATGACATTGCTGTGAAGCCCACTGTTAGAACACACAAGCAAAGCAGCAACAGCTGGATACTTTTTAAATGTTTGCACCATACTGTCAGCACAAACTGCTGTTTGACCCAGAAAATCACAGGGTCATAAAAAGTATTTATATAGAGAGAATGAGATTATTGATTTATAAAGTTATTATGGGCAAAGGGAGTGTAGAATGATGAGTGGAAAATAATTGGATTAAACCATTTTTATATAAGGCTGTTACATGATAAAATGAGAAAAACACTCTAATTAAAAAACTAAGTATGGACAACGGTAACTAAAAAATGCGCGGGCTTAAAGCTGTCACTACATGATGAGCTCATAAAGAATCCCAGCAACAACAATCCGCTCCAAAGGGACCGAAACACATCTCTTGATCCACTGTGAATTGGTTCCGGATATTACGGACATAACTCTGTCAGTACACTTGAAGGAACAGAGTGTCCTAGCTGAAACAAGACTTAAAACTCAACCTGAGGCTCCAGCCATTAACGGCGAGAAAGTTAGCGCCACATTACTGTGGAATAAAAACCGAGTCAAAAAAAGGGAAATCTTCCAACAACTGTGGATCATTTAGCAACCAGCAATGGTTCTGGAGAACACAGTCATACATGTGCACTAAAATATTAGCATATTAAACAGAGATTTTAAATGTGCAAAGCTGCGCACACACACAGCTTTGCACATTTAAAGAATAAAAGTGTAAGAGTCCTATATATAACTGTTACATGGTGACCAAAGTAACTTGGGGTCAGAGATTCATTACTGTCAAAGCTCAAACCACACAAAGAGCAACAACCACAGATGGGATAAGCACATAAAAGATGTCACAAGTGGAGACGTATAGTGTGTTTGCTGGTAACTGATGGTGGAAATTAAGACCCACACCAATGAGGATGAAGTGACAGCACAAGTTTATCATTGTTAAAACAGCCTACCTTTTGAACGGCAGCTTCCGCTGTCCTGACAGAAGCGCATAGAGAATCAAGTTAACACGTTGTTTAACAGCCTGTAAAATAAGGCGGCATCATAAAAACACGTCTTGTGGCTGGAGGAGGTTAAAGATGAGTCTAGAGTGCCAGGACCACCCACCCCAATCTGTCTGGTGCCTAAGAGGGCAACAATGGTGAGGAATTATAGTCACAAGCCCACTAAACGCCGTGTCTCCCTGTCTGGAGAAATCTGCTCTGGTTGTTACTCCTGTCTATCAGGGTTGCCTTGGAGATTTCCCCTAGGATAGGAATACTGACTTCTCTTACTCTCCTTCTTTCACATCATCTGGACTTTACTTCAGTGATATTAATGTATGACGGCGAAAAGAGAGTTAATGTTAATGATTGACAATTTCAAAAGCTTTGGGTAACCTTGACATGCTTTTATTTTGAAATTTTGCTCCTTGCATCTTTTTCATGAGTAATTTAAAACTTAAATAAAAAAATTTAAATGAATTATTTGCAGTTCTTTTTACTTCTTTCCTCATTTAAAAAGGCAGAATCTGTGATGTAATCCAACAACTAGTTAGTATAACTCGTAATTGTCTGTATGCCGATATTATAAGATGGGGAAAATTCAGTGGCAGCATGTATATGCTAAAGGGTAAGAGGCCAAATATTGAGCCCTGGGGAACACCACAGGTCAAAGGGGCCATCTGGAAGGAGAAATTAACTATGGCTATTGAGAAAGTCACATTTGATAATTCAGATTTTTTTTTTTCTTTTTAATTTGAGGACTTACAAACCAGAATTCTGTAACTTTATTCAACCAAAACGGTCAATAAGTCTCAAATCATTTTACAAAAACATGCTTTACGATAAAATTAAGCTTATCTAATAAACTGACTATAAAACACAAAATGTAATAATGACATAACTTTATAAGCCAGATTTCTTTCTTTGTTTAATGTCATGCTTGACCAAACAACTTGTCATTTTACGGTTAATTATGATATTAAATTAATAAATACCCGAAATAAATAAAATAAGCAAAGAAATTGCTTTTAGATTTATTTATTTTTTGGTGAGGACGTTGAATGAATCTGAGCATAAATGTTATTGCATTTGCATTTCCATATGTTTTTGCAAACTAAAATCTGTAGATTATGCATTAAAACAAGTTCAAATACAGATGCATAAATATAGACGCCTAACTAATATAGTCTAAGGAATCATTTGAAATGACTCGTCAATGGTGTCATTTTTTAAAGGCTGAATTTAACAAAAAATGTGATGATTCTTTTGCAATAATTTGAACAGTCTCCTGTTTGTCAGCATTTACTCACTCAATCAAATCATCCTGTCATTCACTTCCATTCAAAGCCCAGCAGAAGCCAGAAGAAAGCGACTGCTCTCTATATTTTTGATTTCCCTTTCAAACCCCCATTTGACGGCGCTCCTCAAAGACAAAATAGAGGATGGTTTCTGAAAGTACACTGGAGACGTGAATACTGCGTGCCAGCTTTGTTTGCTTTCACAACATGTTGTGTTTTTGTCAAAACGGCTGGGATGTGTCAGTGTTACAGGTGATGGGCTGTGGTAGTAAATAAATATGACGGAGTGACCCTCTCATGCTCTGCTGCACACATTTCGGTACAAACAATACTTAATAAGAATTATTAAATGTTTCGATGTGATCAAAAGCTAGCTTTTAAGTTTACATCTAGGAAATATAATTTTTTTATTTTGCTCAGATTTGTGACATTTCATTACACAAAACCTTTCCTTAATATATCTGTAATCAATGTGGTGTATGTATACTTTAATATATATATAACATGTATATAGTGTGAAGAACTGTAAATGTTGGATGTATATTTCCCAAACTAGGGGGAGATTTATATCCAAAAGTATTCTCAGGCCATGATTTCTCAACCATTGGTTCGATTTAGTCTGAATTTGGTGACTATGAATCGACTCGAGGAGATCGATCCTGCCAATATAATATATTAACCTTATAGTTCATCTTTTACTCACCAAGGTGAGTGTTTAGGTAAACACAGTTTTTCTGGAAGCAACATTTTACTCATCTATTTAATTATTGTTTTATTTCTCTATTTCGGTAATTTCTCATGTATTTATTTCTCTATTTCTACATTTATTCATTTCTCTCTGCGTTTCCAGCCCAAACAAAAAGTTCCAGTTGCTTTGGATTCAAACCCACATGGATTACCTCGACCTGGATGACTGAGAATCTACACGCGGCCAGTGTTCACCTCCTCTGTGACTGAGCGGCGGTCAAGTTGACGGGAAACTTCTTGAAGGCTGTCATCGTCACAAGTCCTATGTCGACATCCGTGTCAGCGCTGAGCTGGACTAACCCATCATAACCCTTTCTCTTTCCAGACGACATACAACATAATCGATTGGTGCGTTCCTTGCCTGATGATCTTATCTTACTAGCAATTGCATTTAAATAAATGTCATTATATGGACAGAAGTAACTGAAATGAGTGTTAACAACGTCGCAAAGTTTCTGGCAGGTGACAGAAATCAATGTTAGCAATGTTTGATTAGCCTTACCAATCCAAACCAAAAAAAGAAGAGCCAAATTGATTCTACAAAACAAACCGATCCTGCTTTGGACTGAGGTTAGGCTCGCCCTCGTCATTACCATACAGACAAACAAATACAGAAGGAAAGAAAGAAATGTAGAAATACAGGAAAGAACATAAATAAATAGCTGAATGTGGAAATAAAGAAATACAGAATGAATGAATGAATGAATGTAGAAATAAATAAAACAGTTTAAAAATGAATAAAATAATTTAATTAACCCCTTCTAATTTATTTATTTGTTTTTTTCTGCATTTATTTATTTATTTATTCATCCTTACATCATTTTTGGTCCGCCATAGAGTGTAAAACCTAAGAGCCCTTAGAATTACTTTTTATCATTCAAAAGAATTTGATTATGGACATTTTTGAAGTAGCTGTGGGAAAATGTTGAGCTGATGTATCTGTATTTACTGCAAGTTACTGTAATTTAATTCCCCCATATACCTAAAATGGACTCACAGCAACAATGATTATCATTTTACATGTCTTAAATCAAACATAATTTCTAATTAAATACCAACAATATGATTTATTTCCTTTATATAATCTATATTTTCTTAATAATATGGATCTTTCACAATATATATAAAATAGGTATTCTTGTGCGTTTTTAGTTTTCTCTTCAAACGACACCTAGACCTTATGTTCATGTATGTAACAACTAAGAGTCGTGTTTTTCTGCTCAGCAGATCATACTAAATCTACAGCCATAAAGAGCCCAAAGGTCTGATGGCTGCTCCCACCATCTAATCTGTGCTGTAACATCTGTTACTAGGAACCAGCGAGCTCATATTCCATTCCAGTGACCTAACAAGAGATTTCCATGGCGACAGAGGAGAGGTTATTTTGCTGAGGTGGCCGTCACTCAACACTGAGACTTATGAGAGCACAAGCGCTGTGTATTAGTGTAAGAGGCCGAGAATGTGCAAGCCTGTGTGTCTTTGTGTGTGTGAGGGACATGATGGGTGTTAATGTGGACTGGGGAAACTTGAACCTTCTTGACGCCTCGCGGAGGCTCTAAAAGGACAAATGAGAGGAAAGCACGAGTCCTCGGAAAGAGCAATGACTTGAGAGTTAAATTAGGTGGCGTAATTAACATGTATACTTCAGATACTTTAAATTTGAACCTCCCTGACCGAACTGATGAGGCACTTCAACCTATCTCGAGCAGATATATTCAGAATATTCATGTCCAGGTGAAAACTGTGGCAAATAAAATAATTGTTTATATTTAGTGATGTTTTAAGGGTAGTTTGGGAAAAAAACGGCACATGATCAGTGCAGTTTTTAGAGCAAACAACCAGAAATCAACCTTTTTTTTTGGAGAATAATCTGTAAAGAAAAAAGGGAGAGAGAAGGATTGAAAAATGATGAAGTGAGGGTACCTCCTCTAGCTGGCAGGCCTTGATGACGGAGGTGTAGCGATACTCGTCGTAGGTCAGGCCAAACAGGATGTTGTCTCGAATAGTCCCCGGCATGATCCAGGATGTCTGTGGTGAGAAGGAGATACGACCACTGTGCCTGATTTTACCTTCCGATGGCACCAACTCTCCCAAGATCATCATGAGCAGGGAGCTCTAAAGGAAACAGAGACAGAAGCCTGGTGAATTTCTGCGCTAGCTTTTGAACATTTTGAGTCAGCATGGAGGGTTTTTATTGGCTCGCTCAACCAAAGTCAGTTGGGTTTGACGGTTTGACATACCTTCCCTGAACCAGTCGATCCTGCCACAGCCAGCATCTGTCCGTTGTCCAGGTGCAAACTGATGTTCTTAAGGACAGGCGTGACGTAGAGGTTGGTGAAGAACAGGCCAGCGTCACCGTTCAGGTGACCGTTAGCTTTGTTCTCCTGCTTGATCTTCTCAAACAGCTCGCCGATGCCCTGCAGAGGAGTTTAAGATCACTTTCTCTGTGGACTCAGGCTACACCAAAGATGGTATAAACTGGGTAATCACATGCTTTTTGAGAGGCTCCAGTTCCCGATTTTGGAAACCATTCCCGCCTTAGAGAGTCTATGACTTTTTTAAATTTTTAAATGGAAACATCAAGTAGGTTACATAAAAGGTTTGTTTTTCATCACGGTTGATGCAAATAAGCCACTAATCCATCTAATCTATGATTAAATACAAACAAACTTCAAATTCCAAACTCATCTCTCTTACATGGAAAATCCTTAAACAACGTGAAAAAGATATTCATGTTTTTTTTTTAGTAACACCCAAGAAGTACTCACCAGAGAAAAAATCCCACTTACAGAAAAGGCCTAAATTCAAATTATAACCAAGGAAATCTGATCTCTCTAGCGCAATGTTTCAGGATAACGATAGAATTTTACTTGAGATTTGCTCTGGAAACAAGAACAACCACCAGAACAAACCCAATCCCAAGTGGTAGCCATGGAAAAAGAAAAAAGAAAATGTCAAAAATCCATGAATGGCAAAACACAACAGTTCAGTACTTGTATATTGTGTTAAAAATTGGGAAAAAAACATTTAATATGTTTTTAGATTTGCCTCAGAAAGCAAACTTGACCAACTTGATTACATAACTGTCTGCTTCAGGACTGAATGTGTCAGTGTGTGTGTGTGCGTGTGTCATTCCGTGTTTTCAGGAAGTGACACCAGGCCAAACTACTGTGAGAAAAAAAGAGATTCTCCGAAGACAGAAGAAGACTCACAAAGTCTCCCCTCATCTGTCACCGCCTCTGTAAAGATAAATGGATGATACATCTTGCTGACAGAAAAAGGGAACTCGCTGGCTTAATTATTGACCACCGTCATGTTTTATGGGTCACTGTTCCTCTAATTGCTGCGGTTCGGATACATTTGCCTGTGGGATTCTTATTCTAATGAGCTGACGTACATGCTGTCAGCAGTAAAGAAAGGCAACGCCCCTCCCATTCATTTGCAAATAACACATTCGAGGAAAAGGAGAAGGCATGAGGGGAATCTGGGAATTAGGTGATGAACACAACTCAAAGGGAGGTACAGAGTGTTCCCACCAAAGCCAGAGTTTGGTGACGACCTAAAGATGATTAATTATGCAAAGTGGCTGAAAAAAAAACCCAAACACATTCGGATGTTGGTTTTCTCATGGTGTTGGGTGGTCAGTGAAACACACCTGTTAGATTAAGTTTACAGCCTTTGCCTATAGATACGATTATACGACGATGCATGGTGGATTTAGGGGTCACGGGAGTTTTTACTTCTTTAACTTTGCCTTCTATAGCAAAAGTACTTTAGCCTGACTGATAAGAGTTTTGGGGTTGATAGCACTATTGTCAATGAAGTGCCACATATGAGAATAATCAAAAAATATTCCTCTTCTTTCTTTCTTTTTTTAACGTGGGTATAATGTTGGAAAAATGATCCCTGAATGTTTTTTTTAGGTATTTCTGAAAAAAGATGTTTTTTTGTAAAAAAACTTCCCCTAGTGAGTAAAATATGAATTATAAGAGTATACAAGATACATCCCCTACAGTCAAATCATATGCACCAGGTTTGGACGAAATCGGAACAAACATTTATGGCCTGACCAGTGTCAGATATATATAACTGATCCTTACCAAAAACACTTATGTTTTTCCTCGTACTGAGGTCTATGTGGATCTAAAATTTCGTCCCTGACCATCTGAGGGCTCCACAGACTACTGACACATTTTAAAAAAAGACTTAAGTCTTTCCTTTTTAGCAGAACCTATAACTTTTAATTAACATTGCTGCTTTTTGATCATGTTTTTATATAGTTATTATATTTTTTATTGATGCTTTTATCTGCTTTTACCTTGTAGCACTTTGAGATTTGATCCAAATGTAAAGTGCGTTATAAATTAAATGCATTATTATTTTATTTTTATTGAAATTTGAAAAGCATCCATGGTATAGTTTTGGGTTGTCGCTTTAACGCGAATGATCTGCAACCTTTAACATGAATGATTCGTACACTGATGACTGACGCTGACATGCAAGGCGTCAACTCTCATCATCAGGAGCAGTAACTCAGAAAGTTTAACGGATTAGTAAGGCTTAGTAAGAGGGAGCAGCTACATAGAGGATGACGAGTGGATAGGTAGTTAGTCCTGATGACGTATCGGTGGAGGTATGGATGTGTCTAGAAGAGAGTGCAGTGGAGGATTGAACAAGATTGTGTAACACTATCTTGGAGAGTAAGAGGATGCCTGAGGAATGAGGGAAAGTGTGTTTGTGCTGATTTCAGGAACAAAGGAGATGTGCAGAGCGGTAGCAACTACAGGGGTAAAAAACTTATGATGGGAAGGAGTAGTGGTGGGAATGCGCCAAGGAACGGGTCTGTGCCTCTCCTTGCTAGTTGTTTGCTGTTGTGATGGACAGTGGTATCTGTCAGAGGAGTGGTGGCACTGTTGCCCAACAAAGTTTTGGGCAACAGCGTTACCTCTATGCCACCATGCCCATGTTTATTTGGAGTCAAACACCACATTCAGTTATGTTGTGGGGATGTGATGAACAAACCTCATCCCACGAGGCGGAAACGTTGACCATCTCCAACTCGGTGGTGATCAGGTTGTACTCCAGCACTCTATACTCTTCTTTCAACAGGAAATCCTGGAGAAAACAAAATACAGGCACATACATCAGTCGCTACTAAACTATCTTTTTTTCACATTTCTATAAAGGCATGAGTGTCTCAAACCTCCCCTGAACTCACCTCGATCTTCTTGACCAGTGCTAGCGTATCATACCACATCTGGATGGATCCTGGTAGCTGGCGGGTCAGCGTCATCCGCAGCACCATGCAATAAGAGGCTGTGGTGAATATACGACGCAGGATGATGCCTTTAGTGAGTGCGTGTGGCACGATGGCAGACACAATGACCAAGATGGCGGAAAAGAAGTAAGAGGCACTGTAGAAGTAACGCAGAGAACCGATCTTCCTTGTCAGCGTCATTTCGTCCCTGAGGATGAGATATTATTCTAAATAACTTTGAAATTGCTAGTTGTAGTGCAAAAAAAATGTTTTTACAGCTTCAGTTTATATTTAATCCAATTGAGCATCATTCCAGATATAAATAGTTTTGCTGATTTATAGACTGAAGGAAAGAAAGACACCACACAGAAAAAACAGAAGAAAAAATAAAACATGGCAGTCAGCACCGAGTGCACCGAAGCATTATCTTCACTTTATGAAACGGAGTGTGTATCGTCTGCGCGTGTGTGAAAGCGTTTCCGATTAGATGAGTCGATGCACGTAAACAGCGGGTTGGAAAAGATCACAAGTCATGTAAACAGGCGACTGACATTGCAATTCGGAAAGGCTTGATTCGGAAAAGAGAAAAGTGTTCCACGTTAATCCACCCAGTGACGCCAACGTGGTCCTTGTAGTTAACGCGAGTTCACATCTCTCGCTCAGCTTTAGCACCACTCTGTGACTTTAAATATAATGAACCTCTAAATACTGCACACCAGTTCATGTAGGACCAGGGTGATGGTGACTAATTTGACAAAAAATGACTTTAATGTTGTCTTTCTTTTAAATCTACGGTTATATTTGCTTTGAACCTGCTAGTATCTGATTATTTCATGACTTCAAATAACCCGAAGGTGTCATATTGCAGTTAGCATGAAGCATGAGTTAACATACGTTCTACAGTAAAATTACAGAATGGGTTGAAGAGATGTTCTTTTTGTGATCCGGATGTTCATGTTCTTATGTCTTACTGTCTGATGTTCTTGATGATTGTCTCCATCACCTCCTCCCAACCGTACGCCTTCACAGAATGGATGTTCTCCACGATCTCTGAAGTAAGGGCCAGGCGGCGGTTGATCATCCCTGCTCGCTTCACCCTGTTCCACAGAATGCAGTTTTTTTACTTAACTTCCAGCAGTGCAATGCAAACGTTATGTTAGATTTCAACAGAACAATGCAAAGTTACTAACACAGCAACGTAAATGGTTACCATGGGAGTGAGCACAGATATCGCATATAGACCGCTTCATATACTCAAAGATACTCACATGGATTTTTATGTTTAAATACCTACACTTTTTCAGGAATTAATTTATTAAATATAATTAGGAATCTCGAACACAGCTGCTGCATCAACGGATCCTTCATGTTAACGCGATTACTCAAAATGTATTTCATGGATTATTCCCAAATTTCATACCACCATAGATTTTAGTTGCGTGGAACATCGGTTGTATATTTCCGGCACTAGGGGGAGCTTAATCCCCAAAAGTTTTCAGAGAATACTTTCTCAATCATTGGTCTGATTTAATCCAATCTTGGAGCATATGAATCGACTCGCGAAGATCTAACTAGTATACATCATATCTTACTCTAATAGTTCAAATTTTATTCACTAGGGGGAGCTTTTTTTCATACAAAAACACTTTTTTCCAAAGATCCTTTCCTAACTGTTGATTTATTCCAAATTTGGTGCACATGTAACCACAAATGGAAATCTCTTAGTTACATAATATTTTACAATAATAGTTTACTCACAGGAGGGGTTTATGTAAAAGACTTTTTTTCGGCCATAACCTCCTTAGCCCTGGTCAGATTTCACTCACTACGGGAAGCTTTTTCATTTGCACGAAAAACCCTGTTTTTGGAAGATTACTTCACATTATTTTGGAGCAGTTCAATCAGGGCGATTTCTTGCACAACGCAGGGGATCGGAGGCTTTCTGGAATATAACCTTGCAGTCAGGAAAGACAGCGTAGGTCAGGTTTACGTACATGGTTTGTTCACATATTTGCTTTACATGTAACTGGATGTATTCATAAAATGAATGTGTGCAACATGAATACAAAGGTAACAAGAAAATTGCAGATATGTGACAACTTATGAAGGAAAAAATAAAAAGATGAATATATATATATATAACTAAATATCTTCCGAGAGCTGCTAGATACACGCAGCACTCATTTAAAGACTAACAGGTGAAGTAGAGACTATTTATCATTATGGTTTAAATGGCATGTCGTTGGTCTGAACATAAATATTTAAGGACCTCTATGAAGACTCCACTGTGGATGAGTCAATGTGTGAACACAAGACCTCTGGTGATGCCCTGGATGCTGCTGGATCATCCTTTGAGTCCTGTGGGTTGTGAGATGATTTGATTGTTGCAGCATGTTAGATGCTCCGTCAGATTGGGATCTGACTGCAGGCTCCCGCCACACTTTAAAAGCTGCTCAGGGAATGACATGAGGAATATGATAAAGTGCTCAGGGCCACAACCTGGCTGTTCAAATCTGAATGTGATGGGAGCATCCGTGGGACATGCAGGAACAAGCAGGATACACTCCCTTATGCCTAAAGCATGAGAAAGTGCACTTGAACTACAAGGAGTCTTGGTTTTTACAACCAGGCCAGTGTGTTGGCAAGAACCTGGTACAGGTGTCACAAATTTGTTAATTGGTTATGATAATCCATAATCATTTCAGTAAATTTTTCCAATCAAGAATGTACGAAATCACGTATGGGCTCCGGAAAAATACTGCTGAGATGAGATTTTTAGTTTTTATTCTTACGGACCTATTGATCAATTTGGCTCGAAACGTGAACCTTGTTATGGAAATAATCCGTTGTTGATGCTACAGAGGTTAGCATTCAATATGTTGAACTGCATGCAGAGATACTGCAAGCAAAGCAAATGTAATTTTTCTTTTAAGTCCTAACTTTAGGAAAACTGTCTGATTATTATAAATAACACAAAGCAATATGTATAAATTCTGAAAACTACATTTGAATATGTAGCACAGCATTACTTTAGGATTACTTTAGGATTCGAATCAGTATTATTAATAAAAACGATGCTAATGACGTGTCAGCGTTATTGCAGCAAGGAAGGAAGGTTCTCCCGGATTATGACAGTATGATTCTCTACTCTCTTCACCTGTTAGGGGTTATAATGTTGTGGTTCATGTTTTTTTGTTTGTTTGTTTTTTATATAAGCAGATTTGTGGTAGAGTCCCCACCGGTGTGGTCCCATCTTCTGTGCGAGCCAGGCCTGGATGATGCCCAGGAGGGTCAGAGTTGCCAGCGCACAAAAGCCGTTCACCTCAATCAGTTCCCAGATCAAACCCACACACAGTATGCACTGCAGGGGGGTGATCCATACAAAGTGGGCCAGACCCAAGCTCTGAAAGACAGATAAATGTTACACATAGATGACATTAGAGACCATGGTGTAACTGGAATGTGACCTTTAGTCTAGAAGTAACACTTTACTGAGAATGCTGTTTTGTATCTGACCGTGAAGATGTTTACAGAAAAATGTTTTTAGTATCACACAATCGCTTCCTTTAGGCTTGGTTATTATGAACATTCAGCAGCTTCAATCAGCTTCAATGATTGTAAAGAAAAGAGATTTAGTGATGTGCAAAGGTGAACCGTTAATTATGTGAACAATAAACGGCATTTAACCATATTTTTGTGAAACAGGAGGGTTTGGAACATACTGAGCATTTGGGTAGACGGTGTAGCCAGTGAATTGTGGGATCCTTGGTTGTTGTATGAAGATCTAGTTCAGAGGTTTTATGGAAAATATAACAATGTTTGTTCACTGTCACTATCAGAATAATTTGTAACAGCTGAGAATCCAAACTTCCTGCATTTTTATGTGTATGTGTGTGTATGTGCATGCGTTATGTATTCATAGTACATTTAAATTTATTATTAATTTTAAATTTATGCTTGGATTTTTGTGACTGCATGCTTCACACCAAGATCCCAGGTCATATATTTCTAGTAAGTTTGACTTACTTTGACAATAAACAGTTTTCTGATTCAGGTGAGAATGCCTAAAACATAATTTAATTTAAAAAAATGACCTAGTCTTACTGTAAATGAGGGACTATCTCAAACAATGTGGAAAACGTATGTCTACACACCAGGACCGCCCTCCATTCACTTTAGTGAGATCAGAGGTCAGGGTTTACCACGAGGCCTTTTGGCAGCTACTGAGTTTGGATGCAGCTAATTTGTTTATATGGAATCAAATCTCAGCAAAGATTCTCGTACCGCTTCCCGAGGAGCAAATCTAGGACAAATTCTGATTTCACAGAGACCAAGTAATTGCCCCATGCGTAGGTGTACGGTGTGGAAAAACTGCCTCTTAACAGGCAGCAATGTCAGATCAGAACATGGTTCTAATCAGGTCATCACCTGCCTTGAACTGAGAATGAGTGAGTGAATGAATGTTTATGGAAAAGCAAAAGCAAGTGAGCGACTTGTCAAGAGACACAGCAAAAACAAAGTACTAAACACACCATTATGAGGAATCCAGCACCACGCTGATGAAACACTCCCACTACTCAATTCATTAAGCTCCCTTTTATCAACACACATATAATAGATTCAACCCAACAAGCCATTATAAGGATAAAGTGATGTCCCGGGCCAAGCCACACCCAAACCAAGTGATAATTGTCGCAAAGCAGGTTGCGGAGTGTTTTTAGATTCAACACTTTGGCGAGACCTGAGGCAGTTCATTCTCCACACACTCGCACACAAACACACACACACACACACACACACACATACCCTCCAGCTATGTATTCTTGCATGATTAGAAATTTGTTTTTCAACACTGATTCACAGCCACAATAGGTTTTGCAGCACAAGAGCTATTGTCTTTTAATTGTCCCTCTGTAGGTGTGGGAACAGTCAAGATTATTGTCCCTCAGCCTTTCTGTGGAGAAAATAAACTTCATCCCGTCAACATATGAGTGGAAAACTACTGCAATTCTTATGTCCACGAAAAGTCTGGGATATCGAGGAATCATCATCGCCACCGCAGAAGCTTCGTGTTAATGCGATAAGTCAAAAACTCTTCCGCCAATCATTTTCAAACTTTCATAACAGACCTTACTGTGAGGTAGGACCGGATACATTTGGGGGAAAGGTCAGTTGTATATTTCTGAGACAAGAAGGAGCTTTATCTCTGACATTTTTTGGGGCCATTATTTCTCAGCTTATTTAGTCCAAATCGGAACTTATGAATCGACTCACAAAGATCTGTCTTGTATGTATGTATCATATTTACTTTAATATTTCACAATTTAATCACTTTGGCAAGCTTTTTTGGGGGGATTGGGGGGGTTTTCAGGGATATACCATTGCTGTCGGGGATGACAGCGTAGGACTTATTTTTTATTATTTTGGGGGAATTTGAGTTATAAGATAAATATTAAAAATGGAGGAGAGAGATTGAGGGCATGACACACAGCAAAGAGCCCATGGTCCAGAAAAACAAAAAAGTGCTTGAAGCGGACTACGTTTTTGAGAAATGCAACTCAAGCGTGTAAAAACAGTATTTGATAATAATGTTCTTAAATATTTCAAGTTGGCATCAAAATGTCACAAATCCTTTAAACTGTTTTTTAAAATATCAGTATCAATATGTAGTTGAGGGGTTATATGTGGTAATACTGATCTGCTCTAGGGCAGCATCTCGGAGAAGAAAGCAAGAACTGAGGATCTGATCAAATTCCTCCACCCAACAAAAGAAGAAACTCTAACAGTTAAAGAAGGAGCAGCAAATACTGGCATCACTTGCAAACAAAACTTGCAGACATGCAGGGATGCATTCACATATTTGGACCAGGGGATGATGCTCCTACATCACTGCACAACTCTGTTTTCATCGCTGCATCGCCCATTTTGGTCTGAAAACAGTCTTTGGGCGTTTGCTGCAGGTGCTACCATATGAGTTGTTCTCAAAAGTAAGGTATTCCAATTGTATGCTGAGTATTTCATCTGCTGGAGAATCTTCATTTAAGTGCTTTATGAGATAGAAAAGTAGACAGAAAATCTACAAAAATGTCAGTTTTCCTCACCTCATCCAGCTTGTTGAGATGGGCGGACATCAGACTGACCAGCTGACCAGTGCTGATCTTATCCAAAACTCGACTGGAGAGCTTCAGGGTCTAAAAAAGGTCAGAGGTCAGGGGTTAGTTGAAACACAAAGAATTAAAGTGACATGCCATCCACAGGAAGTATTCGGTCACATATTCTGTCTTATTTTAAGAACAATATCAAGATAAGGAACGGCCGATCAAATGGATTGGTTTTTTTCTGCCACAGCAGCGGTGACTTTTAGTCAGTCAAAATAAGTGAGTGCTCACTTCATGGATTATGAGAAAATACATTTCAGAGGAAAAGATGAATCTTTTGGTTAATAATTCATTTTGGTGTCATAAGGTCTTTACATTTCCAAAAATATTACAATTATCACAGTGACTGTTTCATTTAAATTATTCTCAGAGTCTCTGTTGTTTACCTTCTTGTATATCAGACTGAAAAGTGCGATACGGATCTGCATTCCCAGGTGATGCAGACCAAAGATGGCGGGTTGCAGCAGGAGGAAACGGGCGGTGAAGAGGAGGCAGAGGCCCAGGGCCAAGAAGTACCCCTGGTTGCGCTCTGGCGCGTGGAACGGGTCGAAGGAAGCGATGATGCGACCCAGAAGCTGAGGCTGGACTGTCTTAGAGGCTTCCTGCACCATGGGATAGGACAGTCAGAAAATATATTGAACTGTTTTGATCTAAATGAAAAAATTCTTTTATTTTGGTTTAAGAAAACGTTTTTCTGTTAGCAAGCCTGTTGCTGCAGAAACAGGTTAGAATCATTTATGGGTTGGTGTTACATGATTTACTTCACTCATGTTACCGTTCATTATATGTCATAAACCCAAAAACTCAAACTCAAGCAAATTCCATATATCTATTTGCTTTTGATTATTCGTTTAATACACTCATCTTCGCAACTGTATCCCATAGTTTAAAAAAAAAAGAATCATAGATCCAAATCTGGAACAGAAGAAGATACATTAGAGGACATCAAATAATATCACAAATTTACAGTTGACTGAAACTGCCTGTGGTTTCTTTCTAAATAATTGAAAGATCAAAACCCCATCTCCTCTGGCTTCATGGGAGAAACTTTCCCTGAGCGTCTGCTTTCCAACAAAGCCTCTTTAACATCTAACAGGCATTCTTATCGTCATGACAACCACCTTCCACTGTACTAACTGACGCACCGGCTGCTGTCAGCACCTTCCTATAAGTCAAGAAAGTGAGATGGGTTTGCGACACTATGGTGCGACATGCTTGTGCGTCACAGCACTTTGGCTCTATAGGCCCTCATGGTTAACAGGTAACACACACACACACACACACACACACACACACACACACACACCTTTAATTATCATTAACTTGAACAAATTCAGTAGCAATAAATTTGAACCCTTTTTATTCCATGTAATAACAGTGTTGACCAATTTTTTAGCCAGACTGCTTCGTATCACAGCCTTTTATTCATATAACAGCATATTAAAATTTAGAATCAAAAGTAAGACGAACAAGCTCAAGTTAATGTAAAGAAAGCAGAAAGCTTATTCTGCTTAGAGCCTCTCAGATTTTATGATTTGCTGTCCTGCATTTTTGTTGAGACAGCACCCTGCATATATAGGGTGTATTTGTGGCAGAGTCAATACCTTTGAAGGTCAGCTTATGCCACTAAATCAGCTCTGGGGTTCAATGTGCATTCTGAGAAATTTGATTTTCTAGCTAAAACTGATCACAAAGAAAATCATCCCACAAACCTGCAGTAGGATGTCACCAATAACTAGAGCCACGATTCATCCGCCAGTTCAAATCAAAATTGAATTATCTTTACTTTTAGCTACAATATAAACAAACACAACATCACATTAAACTACGCGACTACCATGGCAGAGCTAACAGAACACTTTGTAAATGATATTATGTCACATCGACTTCCTCCAGAGGCAGCAGACCCGCAGACTCACCCCAAGGTAGAGCAGGACACCAAAGAAGGCGAAGGGGCCGATGAAGCAGCGGGCCAGCGCTCTCATCAGCCTGGGCTGTTTCTTGGCTGAGACCACCTCTCTGTCCCATTCTCTGCAGGACGGATAGAATTACAAGACAGTTTAACAACACTGCTGCCTGAAAAGAACACGTCCGACGGCAAAATACCAACAGAGTTTGATCAGGGCCGTTCACTATGTCTGTCACTACTAGTACTACTACTACAACTACTATTAGTACTACTACTACTACTAGTAATACTACCCCTAGTACTACTATTAATACTACTACTAGTCCTCCAACTACTACAAATACGTTTACTACTGCAACTAGTATTACTACTAGTACCATTACTACTACTACTAGTACTCCAACTACTGTTTCTACTACTCCTACTACTCCTACTACCAACACTACTATTACTACTACTACTTATAATACTACTGGTACTACTATAACTTCTACTATTACTCCTACAACTACCATCACTACTTCAAGTATTACTAGTACTATTACTACTAGCACTACTACTATTACTAATAGAACTATTACTACTACTAATAGAACTATTACTACTACTAATAGAACTATTACTACTACTAATAGAACTATTACTATTAGTACTACTGATACTACTACTACTACTTATACTGTTACTACTACTACTTATACTGTTACTACTACTACTACTAGTATTACTACTATTGGTACTACCACTACTAATAGTATTAGTCCTACTAGCAATCCTACTACTGAATTCATTTTTGAGATTTGATCCAAATGTAAAGTGCATTATAAATTAAATGTATTATTATTATTATTATTATTACTGCAACTACTTCTACCACCACCACTTCTAGTAGTACTACGTCTACTAGAACTACGACAACTGGTATTGCTACAGCTACTACTACTACTGGTACGACTTATTTTAATACTAGTATTTCTAATACTACTATTTCTACTAGTAGTATTACTACAACTACTCCTGGTACCAGTAGTAGTACTACTACCATTCATATTAGTAGTAGTACTACTAATATTCATATTAGTATTAGTACTACTAGTAGTAGTACTACTGCTGGTACTACTACTGGTACTACTACTACTTCTAGTACTAGTACTATAACTACTACCACTATTGCTACTAGTACTACTACAAGTTCCACTACTACTAGAACAACTACTGGTACTACTACTATTAGTCCTACTACTACTTCTGCTTTACTAGTAGTAGTAGTATTACCTCTACTACTACTTCTTTACTACTACACAGCCGTCCAGCTTTGTAGTGCTTACATCACTTTGGCTGGTGATTCAGTCACAGAACGAGATGACGAGAGGATTCATTTGTTTGCAAGTGTTAAAAGGACTTTGTTTGGAATTAAAAACATACTAGGAGAAAAATACTCTTGGGAAACAAAATTACATTTAATTTATTTCACTATAATCCATGGATTTTTATTAGATCCTTGCAGCTCAAAGTGTGCTGCTCTTATTATAATCCTGTTGGATTAATTTCCCACAACTGCCCTGGCATGCAGTTACAGCTACAATAACTAGCTGCATTGTTCTCTGAGGGTCATTTATAACTGGGGTGATTTGGCCGACCGGTCCAACGGTGAGTGATGAGAGAAGGAGGGGAGTGAGGATGAGTATGAGGAAGGAGTTTCGAGGAGGGGACACCAATGAGAAAGACAACAATAAAAACAAAGTAAGAGGACAACCTCTGATATAATTCTCTTACTGTCCTGAAGGTGGGAATAACAACTACTACTGCCTGGATCTAGAACTGAAGGTAAATATGCATCAATAGAAGAACTACGACTCAGATTATATTCATCTGGGTTTGCTTTAGTTAGTTTTCTACTTAGATTTTCTGATACATTAATTTAGACACAACCGTCTGCCAATTTTGTGTGTCGTAGATACACAAAAAAATGTTAGCAGCTAGCTGCACCATCAATCAATCAATCTTTATTTATATAACACTTTTCTTGCACAAGAAAGTAACATAGTGATTGACACAACACAAATCATTTCCACTTCCTTATTCACACGCTGAACTTGGGTAGACCAGCTTCAGCGTTAAAATGACTTAACCCCTGCAAAGGAAAAAAGGAACAGCTTCTAGTTTAAGGTACAGCTAGTGAGTTCGGTTACGTTTTAGCAACAGGCTGTTTTCACCAAAAGTGAAGTGATTCTGACGACAGTAAACCAACTTCTTTCGGCTCTTTCCCTTTTTAGGGGTCCCTACCGGGGATCGTCCCGTTCTGCATATTGATTTGGCATAGGTTATTAAGTCTGATGCCCTTCCTGATTTATTCCCTCCTGGATTTCTTGGATTCTAAGCCCCAGTCTCCTGCACCAAAGTCAGTGGTTCAACCCACTGAGCTAATTCTGACAGAAGTACCATGTAGATATATCATAACGGTAGGGAGATGCTGCCTGAAACAGGCTGCAACCATCGGATTTTCCCCAAAAATCTACCACAAATACTGCAGGCTGAAACCAAGTTACTGCAGCATTACCATTACTATGACAACATTTCACTTCACTCCACAATCTACTAGTATAACTATGTAAGTGGCAAATAAAGAAAATGTGAATCATAACTCATGTCTGAGTGGGAGTTTTGGGATGGGAATCAGGGAATTTCAATGTAGATTGGTGAATAAAAAGAATCTTTCAAATAAACACATTGGCTTAAATTGTTGTTTTAAATTGTTAAAATTGTATTAAAAATTTCAAAAATGCTCCATTTATTGCCTCCTTATTGCCTTTTATTGCCTTAGCATTGCTAAGTTATATCTTAGCAATAACTAGAGGCTATAAATACAGAGATCCTCTCCATGCCAGGAGAGCACACTGAAATGAACTGAGCTGGTGATAAAGGGGCTCCTGGTACAAAGCATGCTTTAATGGAACAAAAAGTTCACATTCCCAGAAGCCTTCACTGTTTGCCTGATCAGACTAATGAAAGTGATGTCACCCACCGCTGCTCATTCATCAGCCGGTGGGCACTGGGCCCTCTTTTAAAGGTTGACTTTTTAACACTCATGTACATTAACCAGCTTGTTGGGATAATTCACCTCTACGCCGGTCCCTGGGACACTAAGAGGGAGGGAGAATGTGGGACACAAACTGCGGTTGTTCGTCAAGGTAAAAACTAGATGGAACGAGATATAGCTAGTCAATATGTCGGTACTGGCATCTCTGTTTTCACAGAAAGAAAAGTTTGTCTTTGAACAATAAATCGACTCTGTACAAAAAAAAGAGAGGCGTGAAGATCTATGAAGAAAATACAAATATGTTAAGATATTTAAATTTTCTTAAATATACATATAGGATTTTAATGCATGCCATTTCAAGTAGGATAGAGTAGGGGAGGGCAGTAAAAAAACTCAAATATTTTGAAAAAAGTCAAACTGTATTCCATCAATGCAATGCCTTGACTGAGACAATATTATACTAAAACCTTAATTACAAGATTCCACCATTACTGTAAAGAAAAAAAAAAAGATTTATGAGAGGATGTGGAC
This sequence comes from Lophius americanus, assembly GCA_037951165.1. Lineage (NCBI taxonomy): Eukaryota > Metazoa > Chordata > Actinopteri > Lophiiformes > Lophiidae > Lophius > Lophius americanus. Next base: position 98,337 of record JBBDHG010000005.1, on the reverse strand, counting down.
AGGTGGCATACGGTTGCCCAAAAGTTAAAGTAGAAAAAAGAAAGGGGAAAGTCTAAGGGAGGAGATGGGGAGAAAAATGTCAAACATATGTACGGCTCATTTAATCTGACAAAAGAGAAGGAGAGAAGGTACGACAGTAGGAGAGAGCGAAAAAATAGAGACAAGCTGAAAGCAGAGACACAAATTAACCTTGCCGATCATGTGTTGCCTGGTTGTTTGGCATACACACACCTTTGGTTTATGTTTTTGTCAGGTTAAAATGCCAGCCCATATTTTAACTTAAAGGTGAGGGAAGGACAGCTACTGTAAACAAGCTCAAGTCCCTTTGAAAAACATCACAGAGATTCATATTTTTGAAAAACACCCCAATTTTATGGTTCCATGTATAAAATCAGATTTTCTGTTCTGTTAAGCTTCTACTTTTTTTCTATATTTTTTTACATGATCCTTAGTGATTTCTGAATTATCTAGCCATTAAAATGTTGTTAATTTTAAAGAACGATTAGATGGATAAGGCTATAAAGTCTAGGACTGTATTAACTGTGTATGTATGGGTTTTGTTTCTAAAGAAATAAAAGGTGTATGCTGCATTTCCCTGTCCCCCCCCCCCCATATTTGTCTTGTTCATTTTCATTAAAAACTTAGCTTCGACTGACTCCGTGTGGAACAGTTGGTGACAGGACTTTATGTCATCCACCCGGGATACAGCAAACCTCGACGGCCCAGGAGTCATCCTGAATACATTTCAGATGAAAGTCGACCTCTCCGCTCAGGTGGGGATGACATCCAGGAAAAAAATTCCATTTTTTGACTGAAGCATGACAACAAACTCAGGTTTATTTTAACCTCTGGATTATTCTTCCTCATCTGGATCATATTCTTTGTGCTCCTCAACCTCGGACACTCCCTCCTCATCAGCCTCTTCACTGGTTCTTGGTTTTCCTCTTCCTTATGGGTGTCATGGTCAAAGATGTAATCCACAGCCCCACATGCTCCCGATGAATGAGTTGTGAGCAAGGCCCCAAAAAGGCTTTGTATACCAGAGGTTAAGAGAAAGTACGTATCGTTGAAACAATTTGACGTTCTTTATGTGTGTGTAATTCCAACAGGGCTCGTCAACAAAGTCGCTGAACCTTATGACAAAAAATGAACTCACTTTTTAGAGAGAAAAACTTGTGAATCGGTCAGATTTGACCGAAACATGAGGAGGGAAGGAGGGTTACCCTTCCCAGATTGATGTATATCAATCCGTCTTTTTTGTCACTTCTGGGATTTCGGCATAGTATACTGGCGAGACCTACCGAGCCAACTTCATGCTTCTGAAAATGGTCTAAACGATGTTAATGAACATGGCGTGTGGTAATAAGGCCCTGTTGTTATTGTTAAACGATTTTGGTCCAGTTGTACAATAATAGTTTAAACTTTTAATCTCAGTTTAATCTAGGTGTTTGTTGCAACTGTACAGATGCACAGTGTGTGATCTGCTCCCTGAGACTGTGGTGATGATAAGAGGCACTGATACAGTTGATAGCTTGAATTGTTTCATCTAAATAGGTACGTACAACTCTCGACAACGAATCCAAAGATAAAAGGTGGCAAAAACAAACAAAATTCCAGTGCGAGTTGACTAATCTCAGTTTCACCAACTTGCATTTGCACTGGAATGTTGTTTGTTTGCGCCACCTTTTATCTTTGGATGCTCATTGGGATTATACAGTAGGTTATGGTTGAGCACAACCAACTAATACACATCGACTTCTAGGATCTTACTATTCTCAACAATGAAAGTATGTTCATGTTTTAATAATAAATGGATGCACCTCAGTTAGTGATTTCAAGCATTTACCAATATGTCGTACAACTTCTTGTTCTTTGTCTTTTGGCTGTTCCCTTTCTGGGTCGCCACAGCGGATCATCTGTTTCCATCCATAGTACCCAACTGCGCCCTGCTAACTAACAGTAACAGTGACGGTATTTGCTAAACAAGACGCCAACAGATCCAGTTAGGAAATCAGTCTCATGTTCAACATATTGATTTTGCATACTTTTAATGGAGCTAGCCTTGATGACGCACCCTCCCCATTTACCCGGGCATGGGAGCGGCCCCAGAAAATGTGATTGATCTTAATTCATGTAGTCACAAGGTTGGTGGTAGACATTTTGATCAGTCATAGCAGGAAATGCATTGTTTGAAATAATAAAATACATACTAAGATGCATGCCTCAAAGGTATCAAGAATCATGCCAATCAAATGTCTAACTTGCATTAAAGTCTATAGTGTAGACTGATGTGGCATCAAAATCTGACTGTTGTTGTTTTTAGGAAATTTTACAGTGGCATACCTCATTAATAACGCAGAAAATATGTTAACACATTACAATTTTGAGTTCAGAAAACACAGACGATGAAAACTGCCTCATCAAAAAATAGAATTCACCAATAAATTATTTGAATGTGTCACCTGACCAGTTCATTTAAGGTCTATGTAACTTGTTGCCTGTATGGATTTGCATCATTCCAGGTCATGTTAATCCAAAGGGACTAAATAGAAAAGCATCTAATGCTTTTTTTTTTTATAAAGAAGAACACAAGCATTTAGTCTATTAACTCGTTACTTTTACTTTACCCCCACATTCCGAACAGATGAAAGTAGGCCTGTATTGTTTATAAAAGAGGGACACTGAATGGTGGAATTTGATTACTATCAATGACACAATGTGGCCAGCAATTTTTTTTCACATTGACACAAGTGGGACTCAGACCACAGTGACATATGTGGTCTTGAAACCCACATTTGCAATGATTATCATTATGTGGCGGTATTGAGGAAGGCTACTGATTTGTTCTGCCACAACACAATCTCTAAAGTAGCCTGGGTATCCAGGCAGTGTTATAATTACCAGTCAGTGAGTGCTGGTCAGTAAAAAAGTGAATAATGCGCGTCAAGTACAAAATGGCACAAACCTTTCGAGTCTCTCAGAGAGGTTGTCTGCCAGATCAAACGATGGCGCTTTGTAAACATCTGAGAGCTCCAACTTCTGTTTGAAGCCCTTCCTGAGCAGTGGTGACGTCCACCTGCACAAAAACCAGATTACACAGATCAACTAGTTGAAGCGTGGCAAATATGTTCTCTTGAGAGTTCACAAACACATGTAGTCCAGCATGTACAAGTTACTTAACAGCACGCATTCAAATTGACCTGGAACATCAGCATCATGTTTGTTCTCCACTGTTGAGAGACAATGTATGTGTTATTACACAAAAATTGCACAAGTGTATTTTGTTTTTGTGCGCAGGATATGTCATTGGCAGAAGAAAAAGTCACTGCTGAGTGTCTGTAACCTTTAAACTGGTGATACAGTAGCTGTGTGGGTAAACTGAGGTTTTACAGTCAGACTAATGACGGAGAAGAGAGATTACTTCAGATCTTTGCTGGTCCCTGTGACACTTTTATTTAAAGTGAGGCTGTGACACACGAGGTCACCACATCATCTCAATTTTCTGTCTCCATCTCTCTCTTGGACCCTACATTTTAATGGCAGGGCAGTCAAATATCTGAGAAATATCACATTTTCAATTTCTAAGCACAGAAATACTGATAACTTGATTAATCTTTAAGTAATAAATGACTAATTCAATGGTCATGAGAGTCGCACCTTAAATCACTAACACTGTTTTTAATAGGGGCACATTAATGTGAACTACATTATATTGTTCTATATTGATTTAGCGAAATCTCCGACAAGTCACCTTGACAGTGTTTCCAGATGAGAACAAACCCTTAAGAGCACAACTCACTGTGCGCACAGTTATCTACTGTCCGGTGCGCACTTTACGCATGGATATAAACTCGCCGCATTTGCGCTCTTTCAGGTAAGAATTCTTTATCTGATTTAAAGAAAAGATTATCATTTTTTTTATTTATCAAGACATGAAGACTGAATTCACCTCAGCACAAATCCGTTCCTTGTTTTAATCAGAAAAGACAGCTAACGTGCAATCTGGAGTACGAATTAATTAGACATACTGATAATATATATTTATTTCTACTCGTATATGTATTTTGAAACACGTCGGCTCTGTGTATGCACAACGCATCTAGTAGGCGAAACATGTCTTACCAAAAGAAAAATTTGGAAAAGAAGTTTGCATCTTCCACCGGTGACTTCTGCATCCTAAGCGCGCCGCCAGTTTGGTTTCTCTGCACCTGAGTCGTGTCCGTGCGCGTCGCTCACATTTGTGTGTCCCCTGAGTAACTCCGTCCCCGCAGACGGACAGAGGGTGATCGCCTGTTTAGTCCTCCACCTTGTTCCTCCAGATATTTTGATTTCACGGTTTGCTTTTTTAACTCTCTTTCTCCCTCCTCCTCAGATGTCTGTCCGGCGCGCGTCTCCTCTGGCTCTGCCTGCTCTGGCTGTCTCGCGCCCTCCTTCAGTGCCACACCGAGAGGAGGACAGTCCATCCTTTATGGGCTCGCCGACACTTGCGGACACACACGTCATTTCCACGCCGATGTGCCCGCGGTTGCATATTGTGGCAACAAGCTGGAGAGGTAAGGCCAGCTGATCCGAGAGATTCCACTTAATCATACAGATTTTGATCCACGTTCAAGACCAGACAATTTAGGGCAAAACTGCAGTCCAGAAAACAGTCCAGTCTTTATTTTTGTCTATTCATAAACCTTACCTCTTATCTATTACTAAAACACATTTTGCCGTTTGAAAATGTCTAATTTCTAAAAAGGCTTTTCTTTTTTTCCCTTAATCAACTATGGAGAGTAGGAAAGTAATCATGTACCTTGTTTGCATTGGTGGACAAGAGACAAGTACTTTTATTCAAGTACTGGGCTTAAGTACACATTTGAGGTACGTGTACTTTACTTGATCATTTTATGGCATTTTCTACTTCTACTCTACTATATCTCAAATGGAAATATTGTAGAGTAGACTAAATTTGTTTGAATGCTGTAGCTATCGGCTCCTTTTCAAATTACATTTATTCACACCACTCCTATCAAGTGAAAATCATGTAAATGGACTAAATGGCCTACTTATAGAGAACTTTTTCAGTCAGCACGACCACTCCATGCGAGCCAGCCTTCACCCATTCACACAAACATTCATACAGTGAGGACTGAGGTTGCCATGCAAGGCGCCACCTGCTCATAGGTAACCATTCGCCATCATTCACACACCAATGGAACAGACATTGGGAGCAACTTGGAGTTCAGTATCTTGCTCAAGGACACTTTGACATGTGGACTGCTGTGGCCAGGGATCGAACCACCAACCTTAAGATAAGTGGACAAGTGTAAGTTTTCATGAATTAAGAACAGTCTCCCTCCTCAAAAGCTTAACTATTCCCTTACACACTTGGACCATAGTCTTTTCTCAAACCACACCGTCCGTGACGCACGATCATCATTAGCGTGCCGTCATCTTTTTAAAATATGATTTTCTCCAATCATCTAGTTCTTTCATGCTGCTGGTTTGCACCCCCTCCATCCCCATCCCCATCCCCATCCCATCCCATCCAATCCTGGCAGGTCCATTAGCCTCATCATTTACCAGTCTCAGCAGAGCCATCAGCCACCACCATCGCCCTGAAGAGTCTGAGTCCCTGCGACTTTCTGACATACAAATCATTAAATACGATCTACAATAATAAACATATTCTCGGTCTCTCCTGATTAAAATTAACTTGTTAAAATCCATCTTGGATTGTCTGGAAAGCGTAATATAGCTGCAAACCAGCTTATATGATTAAAAAATTAGGCTTACACAGTCTTCCTCGACAGCAAGGGAATATCCCTGAAAAGTCCCCAATCACCTGTTTTGGTCAAGCAACCACTATGATTGACCTCCTCTAATTAAATGTGAAGTTACATCCTGAAAATAGTATTTTTCATTAAAAAGCTCTCTCTTATGAGTTAAATATAAACTATTAGAGTAAAATACAAAACACAGAAAATATATCTCTTTGAGTCCATTCATACGAACCAAATTTGGACTGAATTGGACAAAATGGTAGTTAAATCCGAAAAACAGTGTTTTTAGTAAAAGAAGATCTCCCGCTACTGAGTCCGATATGAACTATATATATGTGTACCAAAATGGACTTAGTTTGAGTTAACGGTTAGGAAGTTAAGTCTGAAAAATAGTGTTTTTGTAAATATAAGACCTTGTTTTTGAGTAAAATAAGAGCTTTAAGATTGAAATATTAAATATACAAGATAAATCAGCTCAAGCTGATTCATAAGCACCAAATCTGGACTAAAACAGACCAACGGTTGAGAAATTATTAACCAAAAAAGTTTGGAGATAAAAACTCCCCCTAAAGTTTAAAGTATACGATCGACCCTTCCCATAATCAATACAGTTCTTCCACACATTAAGGTCTATGGGGTTCTACAACTTGAAAGTGATCGATTGAGTAGTTTTTGAGATATCATCTTAACAAGAAAGAACTGCAGCACATGCTGTGGCAGCAATGAAGATTTCCAAATATCCCCAACTTTTTGTGGATATAATCAATTTTGAGAAGTATTTAGACATTGTGGTATTAGTTTTTTTCATGTAAATGAATGATCTGAAGAACTAATCTACCGATAGGTATTTGTTAAACTAAACATGATGTCATGCATGAAACTCATCCCAGAAGCTGCTGCAGGTTTTCTTAAGTTACTTCTAAATGCTGAACTGTTGGGTTTCCCCCCCACTAATCAGCTGCCTCACTATCATTGAGAAAATAGAAGAAACAGTTCGGGACACCCAAATGAACTTGAAGCTGCTTTTATCAGTTTCATGTTACGCACAGTTTCAGGAGAAGGAGGATCAAAACCTCCAGACATTCCATGAAGGAACAGCGATAAAATGTTAAGATGCGGTAAGTCGCTAGTGTCTGGAAATCCCGACACACAAACTGTCTTATCTTTGCTGTCAGCAACTGAGAACAAGTAACTTCAAAACAGAGTCCCAGGTGGGGCTTATGTGTTCGAAAAAATGTAGATTAAGTTTATATTTCTCAAAATCAGCTGCTTTTTGTAAAGCAGCAATAAGGCCTCCTGCAAGCCAGAGAGTCTGCCATATCACACAGTCAAAGGATTAATCCTCCATATAGCTAACTGACAACAAGAAAATATATAAAAATGTAACTTACAAGTAATCTCATAATCCAAGAAGTTTTTTTATTTTGATAAATATCTTTAGAATAATGGAAGATCCACATTATATTATATATTAAAGAATAATGCAAAGGAAGTTCAGCTAGGATCCAGGAAGTGACATTGACATTGTAGTGTATGGCGTTGGACAGGATTCACTGTTTAATGAAAATATACACACATATGTGTATATTGAGTGTATAAAAGAGACAAATGGGGGGGAAATCCTCAATTCAAAGAAAGCGTAACCCACCAATAGATCATTTTGAATGTAAAATACGTAATACCCCTTTGTGGTGGACAAATGTGATTCAGTAAAACCTACCAAGGCTTGCAAAATATTCCATAATACAGACAGAACAACAGAATGAAATGTAATCGTTTTAACCTGAGTGGCCAAAATTCATCTAGGTGATTGAATATGAGGGATTGGATTAGTTTTAATGAAATCTCCTTATTTTCCTGATTTTTAAACGGTCATTCGGATGTTGTCATTATCTACATGACGGGACAAGAGAAGTCTGAGGTTTCCCAATGGATGCTGGTGAAAGAGGAAAATCATGTGAAGTCAAGTTGCATCCTTGTAGGAAAGGCCGACCTCTGCTGGACATTTACTGACCTTCCATTCAGATAAGAATTATGTCCCAAAGAATTCAACATGAAACAGTTTGATATATACCTATAACATTATAAACAATGACAGTTGATGTCAGAGTGACATTGATTATCTCTTTACATCAATATATATGTCAGTGGTAGGGATATTTAAGGCAGCAAATGAACATTTTTCTGTGACATGCTTTTCTGGAAGCAGGTAAAATGGGCAAGCCTAATAAGAAAAACTTTCAGAAGAGGATAATTCTGATGGCGAGACAACTGGTTAGTATTTACTAAGGATCAAGGATGTCTAATTGCACCAAACCAAAAGCTAACTGATGTGCATGCAGAGGTCATAAAATGCAAAATTATATACTGTAAAATATAGATGTGTCAGTTTTGTGTAAGTTGAAATTGAATGTTAGATTCAAAAGGGTATTATAATATAAACTGATTAAAATGTCGTTTTTGATTAAAATGTTAAATAATGGAGGATTATGTACAGTATAGTATTTTCTAATGTAATCTAATGTAATGTACATTTGTATGCATATATGTATAATTGGTTGTTCTGGGTATAAGACAGGCAAAAGTAAGCCTTAAGCTTCAGCTTATTCCTTTTTTTTTAATTTAAAGTGATAAAAAGTGCTGTTTCTTAAAATGTATATATCTAAAATAAAAATGATTCGACAAATAATTCAGCTTAAAGGTGTCATAGTGCATCACCATTTTGCAGCAATAGGAGGACCTACAAACCTATTATGTAGGTTTTTGTGCATGATTTGTATTTTCAGGTAGTATAATGACGTGTAGACTAATACACTGAAAATATATTTTAATATATGTTTTTTTATATGAAGGTGTAGGATATAGACACAACTCATTTGTCATAGCAGCAACCTCAAATTTAACAGCCAGGGAGGTTAACATTATCCAACAAATGAGTAGGAAAATGAAAATAATTAAAAGGCCTGTCCTCACAATCTAGTTAGCTTAAGTAATCACTGAGTCATTCATAGCTTACCCTTAGCAGCACTTCAAACGCACGTTTGAAGTGAAGAAGCGCTTCTCTCATTCGTTGGCTGCTATGTCAAATCACTGCTTTTAGTTAGTTAGTTAGTTAATCTTGCCAGAATAAACTAGCATTAAGTCTAATCAGAGTTTTATCTTTAGAACAACATGTATGTAGGGGTGAATGCTAATTGTTTGCTAAATGCTCATCGTGTGATGGGCGTGTCTTTATGAACAACCACGCCCACCCAAGGCTGCAGCTTTGAACACCGTTCAATTACGAGAAGCGCGTGAATGCGTCTTTTTGTTTTTTTTTTACATTGTGAGTTAAACCAAATCATGGACAACCACATAGATTATGCGTTCCCAGCTGGTGATGAAAGCGACCCAAGCGGTGATGAGTGGGATGCTGGACACTGGGACGAAAAAGTTTCTAGCAGCAAGGTAACAGAAAACGTCAACCGTTCCTCAAATAGTAGCTATATATTTTTACCAGAGCTAGCAATCAAGGTAGCTAGCTAGCTAGCATCAAGGTAAAAATGTTGATGTTAACTAGCCAGCAACTAACTCTTAAAAAGCTTGTATCGTTATAAAATTTAAATCTTATCAAGTAGTTATGAAGATATTATTTATATGAATAAATGTTAAGTGGAAATTAAGTGATGGATAAACAGTCTGCCACTCTTCTTTTTTTTTTTTTTCTAAACTTTGAAGATCCACTTTCTACACTGCAGTAACTTTAGCCAACAGGTGAGGGTCCGCAGCAATCATTTTTATTAGTTAAGTACCCCTGATGAGCTGATGAAAATGTCTCCCTAAAGGCATTTAGAGAGACAAGCTGTGTTTCAGCTTCATTGCTGCTACGGTTCAATCAATCAACCAGGTTCTGTTATTATATCAAATCCTCCCAATCCTGGTTGGGTTTGTTTGTGGTTTATGGCAGTTTAAATAAAAGGAATATTGTTTGTAAAATTTATATTTTTTGACTTAAAGTTGCATTTTATTTACTATAATAAAATAATTTGCAGGAATTGTGCATTACCATCATTTTTAAAATGAACAATACAAAAATCACACTTTAATCATATGTTTAATTATTTTATTTATATAGGGCCAACTCACAATAAGTAATCTCAAAGTACTTTCCAAAAAGAGCAGAATTGGACTGTACTCCTTATTCTACAGGGACCCGAGAAAGCACTTGGCGTCAGTGGCGAGAAGAAAAAAATACCTTTTAACGGACAGAAACCTTGAGCAGATCCCGACTCGGGATTGGTGACCTTCTGCCTATCAATCATATATCGGTATATACCAACTGTACTACTCCAAAGTACCCCTAGGTGTACCCATGTGAGAAGCAATGGTTCAGAGTCCATATTTAATGGCAGTTGTCTTACACTGTTTTCAGTCTCTAAATTGATCACCGAAACTTCAGGCATTTAAAAGTCTAAGATATGCTGAGAGGTATCGTGAAGGAAATCTCAAATTAGCGTAGGTAGGCCTTAAGTGCATTTAATGCTACCTCAACCACACGCATTTAAATGCTTCAGTTCACAAATGTATTGTGTACGCACAATTCTGTGAGTTAGTTATTTTCTTTTCAGGTAACTAACTTTCATGGAGGCTACAGCTTGGGGGAAGGAGATATTTACTCCAGTGTGATCTTGTTACTTCAACTTCTTAATGATATCAATGGCTCTGCAAAATTGTAAAGGAAACATTTTATGACAATTATATGATAAATCCAAAATGAAATAATGAAAAATATTTCATCAGATTACTATATATATATATATATATATATATATTGCCCATTTTACCTGCTATATACTATATATATATATATATATATATATATATAGTATATAGCAGGTAAAATGGGCAATATATATATATATATATATATATATATATATATATATATATATATATATATATATATATATATATAGAGAGAGAGTTTTTCTCAACTAATTTGTGAATTTGCCATTCGGGTGTCACAGGACCTGAATCAAGTACATTATGCAGAAGATGACGTGTCGAAACTGAAAATAGCCATCAGTAAAGGAGACCTTGGAGCTATTGAAGAACTGTTGGATAATGGCAAGTACTCAAGGGATTTTAGCACTTTGAGATTTGATCCAAATCTAAAGTGCGTTATAAATTAAATGTATTATTATTATTATTATTATTATTATTATTATTGTGCTTATGGACAAACGTTTCGTACACAGTTGAAATTTCCAAACATATGTCAAGTGGCCAGAAGTCACTTCACCATGAAGCTTAACATGTTTATCAGAAATGGATTTGTATAATTCTAATTAGAAAGGAAAAACAAAAAAAAGGAAGTTATTTCTGTGTGTATAGAATTGCTCTTTAGATGATCATTTAATTGCCTGACTTAATTTTATGCCATTGTTGTGGACAGGCCTGGACGTGGAGACCAAGCTTGGTTTTGGATGGACTCCTCTCATGTGTGCTGTCAGTGAAGCTGATCATGACCTGGCCAAAGTGCTGTTGGAAAGAGGAGCCAGCGCCAACTTCAGTAAAGGTCAGACTAATGTGGAGCTTGTGTTTTTTTCAGACCTGTATGTAGGGCTGTACACTGGCAGATAGACTGACTAAAGGAGAAGCTCCTTTAATCAGGAGAACAAACAATAATTCACATGAAGTGGTCCACCTAGTGTGAGTGACATCTGTAATTACAAAAATCCTTTGGAAAAACAATCTGATTTGTTCTGAACGATCTCTAAAGTGAAATCCACTCTTAAAACGTACTGAATTGTGAATCATCACAGAAAACGTCCGGGCTCTCGTTGCGTTGATATCGGTAGCACCAGAGAGCATGATGCTAATGCTTTGGGTCCGTCCTCTAAGGTCTGCTGCTGCTGTGAACCTGAATGTTTTGAGCCTAGACTAAACTCCTGCATGATTCCGGAGTTAAGTTTTTTCTCCCATGTCCCTTTTGGTTTCGTTGTTTTGAGCAACTACCGTTGGTTGGACAGGGAGGAGGTTTTGGTAAAACTATCAGTGACAAGCCCAATTTTGCTTCTGTAATTTTCGGTTATTTGCCCAGGCCTACCGGTGGGTACAGTTGCTCCGCTCAGGATTTCTGGGGTCAATCAACAATTGCTGGAATGGATATCACAGATATCAACGTATTTACTTTATCATAAACAGTGACCAGTTATTTGTAGCTTAATAGTTTAAATGTATTTTTCCTTGGTCTGAATATAATAAACTAATATAACAAACTAAGCTAAAGGCATACTGATTAACTGACAAAAAAAAATAAAAAATCGGGATCAGAGTTCCGTGCTTTATTCTCGGTTGTTTTGGTCTTCGTGGCAAAGTCTTTGTAAAGCCACTAATCAGTGCCATATTTTAGAGTGTCTTCAAACTTACCACTTCTACAAACTCCTAAAAGCTCTACTTGGTTGAAGTACAGTGAGTACATGAGTTTATTCATTTTCGACCGCAGTTTGTGGTTTCATAGTTCATGGTCCTCTGAGCAAAAACTGTCAGTCCTGTCCGTGTGTTCAGTTCCACTGTATGCCCCATTAACTTTGATAATCACACTGCAGGACTCTGCTGCTCCCCGCTGCCAATGGCTGACAGAAAAGAAAATATATGTGTATAGTTGACATCAGCCAAAAAGTAGAGGATAAATACTAGCAGAGTGGATATCAGCGAAAATATAAATCGTGCATCCCTGAACATAAGTTTGATTCAAACCTCATTATGGACTCCTTCCTCTGACACCAGAGAGCTAAACAGGAATGTCTTAAATGCATTATAATTTGGACTTGGACCTGTTGATGTTATGTTAGATAAGTGTAGACTCGACGGTACCTCACTGACAACCTTTTTTGTAAAGGAAAATAAAATCTCTATGGTAGATGGATTAGTGTTTGCCTTACTCTCCAGTCTTGGATATCTAAGAATGAGGCTTAATCCCTCTGAGAGTCCATGATGTGTCAGTGTCAATCTTCCTTCCTCCGACCCTGTGGCACCTTTTTTCAATTTCCTCACCTGCTCCAGGCAAAGGCCAAGGGACCAGTCAAGCCTCTGCGTCAGTTCACTTCATCTGACATTACTTAATGGCGTTTATGCCAAAAAAGAAGCACGCAGCTGATCCTGGGAGTTGTTTTTAGTTTATGCACACTGCAACCTCGAAATTGAAGGCATCTGTTGCTTTTAGGTCCGTTTGGAAAACAGAAGAAGGGAGTAACTAAAATGTTCACAAACCTGCATGGACGTAAAACCGTTCTGAAATAATCTGTCACCAGGTTAGAGTTTGTTACATACTAGAAAAATGTCCACTCTGTTGAAGGCAAAGAAATGGTTAAATTACAACTCTACCAGTTAGGACTTAAATACGGATGAGTATATTTTAAACTTTAATTTATTATCCCTCTTCCACTGATAATATTTATCTTTCAGTCTTTGAGTAGCTGAAAATTACCAGCAAACTGTTTTTTTTTGTTTTTTTTTTTATAACTCAAGGCAGATTTATATCCTTAATATTTGATTGATGTTCCTCCACTGCGACTGTCCATTATCAGCACTTGAAAGCAACGTTGAAGGTGAAAACTATGCTCATCTCGGGGTTCTTAAAATATAGCTTTTGGACTGGTGGTAAGAAATTCTATGCTTTGTAGAAGCCACGTGTTAGATTAGAAGCACATGAAGGTCATTTATCAGTATTTCTGTGTAATTCCCAAAGAAATTTCATTTAACTCCATACAAACTTCGAGTAATGCTGCTTGAAAACACACACACACACACACACACACACACACACACACACACACACACACACACACACACACACACACACACACACACACACGCACACACTGGCAAATTGCACATTAATGTCCGCCAACTGTCATTGGTGGAGGTAATAAATTATTGTTGCGTTTCATGGACTTCAGCTAACGCCCCACTTACAATTGGAGCATGTTGTTTGTATCTGATGTCAATTAATTATTTGCCCAGAGTGTTGAATCTGAATTTTAAGTGGTTGTGACAGATTTCTCATGGGATCCGCATCTCATGCTCGAGGCAGGTAAAGGAAGTAATCACACGGAAGAATGACGTTCGGTCACATCCTGATAGTGTTTCGTCATAGCAGCGTGGCAGAGCGCTGGAATGCATGAATGATTGATGACGGTCACCACATTGCTATGATGGGATCTTGCCAGTTCTCAGACCTCAGTTATTTACTCCAGTCCTCTTTAGATGCAAACCAGGCTGTCTGGTTTACACTCACATGATGTAAACACCAACACATGCTTGAAGGCAAGCCACAAATGCAGAGCCGCAATGACACGGGAACCCACATACAGATGTATGGGCCCGCATATGCATGGACACACACACACACACACACTGGTGCACACTTAGATACATATGTCGATATTCACAGGTTGAGGACTCAGGTATTGGCGGAACAAAGCAGGATCTGAGTAGATTACCATGGGATTCATAGCAGCCTTATCAGGATGAGATAAGTAGATAACTCCTCTGAAGTCACTGGATCCCATAAAGGCCACACTTCCTGATGCCAGATTAAACAGCCATCCATCTCCGTCACTATGTCGCTGTCCAGAAATGATTCTGTTCCTTATTGCAGCATGTTGTGTGAATCGATTCTTCTTCTTTCGGCTGTTCCGTTTTAGGGTAGGCATCCGCGGCTCATCTCATATTGTTTTCAAATAGGTTTCACGTCGGGTGCCCTTGCTGAAGCAACCATCCCGAGTGTGAAGTGAAAATATTGCAACTTCCACTCAAGACATTCTTTAGAAACCGATACATTACCAACACTGAGTGTTTCCCATCAAAAAGAAAGAAGAGCATAAAAAGTAGAATAGAAACGTTGTCGTCAAGGCAGGAAGTAATAAAGTCCAACACTGCAGCGTCTGATCACTGGATCAACTGGTGTGGTTTGGATATCAGTGTCGTGTTCCAGATATTGAGTTAAAAAGACCAACCGACTTTCCAAAACAGTCAAAATTACATTGCCAACCACATCAAATGCTTCCCTTTGGTCTAAGATTGGGAAGCACCGCTAGGAATATGGCAGTTGTTGTTTGTTGGTCAGTTTGTGTATATCATCTCATTGTTAGCAGAACTCAAGAATTTAGACTAAACCGCTTTCTGGAATACCCCTCAGTAGCAAGCCTGTAGATTTATTCTGGCCGCTAAAAATAAAGAGTGCGTTCTCTGCGTTAGAGTTGGTCGGACACTGTTTTTGTATCCAACCACCAACCAGGCTAAGCTAAGCAGGCTAGTGTAATACACCAAATGTTTCCATACCTGAGAAGCTTGATAGGCAACGCTATGTACCACTGGCAGAAACTGGGATGGTAGTTTCTTAATACTAAACTCATCACTCCTAAACTCCCTCTTCAAGTAACACAGCGACATAATAACAAGTATGGAGCGAATCGTGATCTAAATTCATAATTCTCATTTTAGCCAGAATCACAGGCTGCTGATCTGAAACCGACAGTTTTTTAGAAACCACTTATGGGTTTTTTACAGATCTTTGGTTGTGTCAGGAGAATTTTTACTACCTCCCCTGTGCTTAGTTGTGTAAGTTAGTTGTGGCTTCTAGCATGGGCAAACTCTCTGAGTTCTGCAAAGTTCTGCTCTTCAGGTGTTTCATTAAAATTCTTCTATTAAAGGTACAGTTTTTCAGACCGCCTGATCCCTAGTCAAAGTGGACATGGAGTCGCAGATTATTTCAGTGAGCACAGGTTCTTTGTTGTGATGTGTTCAAAAAGTTGATTTCAATTCCGCTATAATTCTCTTCAAATTATAATAATTTTTTTTATGCTATCTACACATATCTTTGTTGTGGTTCATAGTAATTGTCCAAAGTACTTTTCTGCTAATAATGTTCCAGCTTAACAAAAGTTGATGCTCTAGTTTAGAGTCTGTGTCCTGTTATTGGATAATGTAAACGGTAAAAAGAAAAAAACGCATAAATTAAAAGGGTAAATGCTGACACCAACGTTTAATTGCTTATAGTCGTTTTTCACTTTCTAATGTTCTTCATAGCCTCTTGAATTAATACCAATTTGAATTTTGTACAGATTTTTAAAATGGTTTTGCTGAACTAAATGCTTTTTTTACATTTTTTTTAACCATTTTAAATTTTATGATTGTGACACTTCCACGCTGTTCTTGTCCACAGATCTTTGGACCGTGCTCATGGTCAGCACCACAGCTTCTGCAAGTGAAGACAAAATTGCTCGATGTGTGGAGCTTTTGCTGTCCAGAAATGCTGATCCCAACGTGCTTAACAGGTGACGTGAGCAGATCAAAATGTTTATAGGATGTTCAGCCCAGTATTCAATGTCACCCTTATTGATTTCCAAAACATAAAAGCATTTTTGCCGTTACTTGAACACCGGGGTGGGGGGGGGAAAGGTGCAGATCCAATTCTCTTTAATAGTTCTTGTTATATTTAGCTGCCTTGTGGTATCATTATGCACCACGGCACTCCATAAAGTGTGTGTATAATTGTGTGTTTTGAGTGGAATGTCCTGTTATGGCATGTATGTACGGGTAACAGACAGACAAACAAAAACACAGAGTGTGACCGGCGGGCAAGAGCAATTTAGAAGCTGTTTTACAAGCTTGGATGCAAACCAATTTAGTTGGGAGGTTGAGCATTCGTCTGTTAACCAGTTTGAATGTTTAAGTTACTGGCAACTCTAGCCTGTATGTTGAAATGTCTTGAGCAAAATACTTTACCCCTCGATTTTTCCTAATTTCAAATCTATCACTGTCCGTGTGTGAGAATGGGTGAGCATAAAGATTCTGTCGGGGATTCTACGTAGAAAGCATTCTCTGAATGTCACATGGCACCTCACAAATCAGCCTCTGCAATGTCGTATTTGATGAATGTGATTTGAATGATTACAGCATTAGAAAAAATATGTAGTCCATATGAAATTGGCAAGGTGTAATTTTTGTTAAAATTCATAAAACCATTTATTCAAATCACAATTTGTTTCAAAAGACTCTAATGTCGACAGTATATATTGTAAAACACAGAGCTATTTCTCCGTATACCGTCTCAAGGGCGAGGGATCCCACTCCCATGACAAATACCTATGCAATAGATGTGTGTAGAATAGACCAACAAAACGCTTACACATTAAATATGATTTATGATAGAAAAATATATGAAACTACGATGAAACGCTGAGCTAAATTTTGATCAGCTGGCGTATAGAGATGCAATCTGTCAGGTTCTTGATTAAGACTGGCCATGACCATCCATCCGTCTGTCCATCTGTAATCATATTATGTCCATAGCATACCTGGTAAACTATATATACTGGAATCACCAAACTTTCTTCATACAGGTATTTATATTAACTACTGTTTGATAAATAGTTCAGTTTTCTACCAATTTTAGTTTGTTTTTTTTCTTCCATGGATGCATTTTTTTTTTTTAGTTGGTCTTCCTGCCTGGAGCTTAGATTGCGATATATAATTCTACCTGCACCAAACTTAACACATAACACAACTGTAATATGTAGTTGAACCTTTTGATAGTTTGAATTTTATACTTTTTTGGTACTTTAAAATTTTATTTGCTGTCAACAACAACAAATACCGACGTATTTGTTGTTCAAACTTTGGGGGGGTGTCAGGGGACATGTGTCATCTCTGGTTCGCCATTAGTAACCAGACACGCCATGATGCAGGGGTTGCATGAGGGGTTGAAAACCGTCTAACATCCAGAGAAAAAGAAGCATTTTAAATTCATGTGGGTGCAGTGGATAAACCTCCTCCTCCACATCATTGCCTCTTACGTCTGAACATAAAACCGGTGATTGACAACAGCTTCTCGTCTCCTCGTTCTAGTGTAAACAAGCAAAGTCTGTCATCTCTCCAAGTCATGGAGGAGCACGATATGGGGTCGATTTCCCCCATGCTTGATGTGTTGATTGTCTGTTGACCATAGTTGCGTCCAGAATGGACTGGTACAAATACTCTAGGTCAGTGTTCGGTAACTGGTGGCACACAGACCACATCTGGCCATCCAAAGCTTCCCTTTTTCCCGGAATAAATTGAGAAAATATGCAAAGCTCCTTCTTGGAGTTCCACTCCATCTGAGAGTGATCATCAATTTGATTGCCAATCCTCCGCAATGAGCCAAAAAGTTTAATATTTCTCCTTTTTTACGTACTCATCTTATTTTTTTTCAACCTCAACCTCTCTCCACCAGTGACCCACTGTCAAACCGTTGATCCCACAGAGACGACGGCACATGGGCCAGATTAGAGGAGGGAACTCTGGAGGCAAGAGGCGCCGTTTGGTTTTATTTTTCACTGGCTGACCCTTGTATTGAGTCTAAAACTAGTCTTTTTGTTTTCTTTTTGTGATCTGAAGTGGAATTTTTGTTAAGTTAAGGAATAATCCATTATTTGAACTGCGGGGCTTTTTTTTTTATTGAACACCGATCGCATTGACCCCTTGATGAAGTCTTAGTGCATTTTCTAGTGTAGAATCGATTATTCTAATTCATTATGTGATTGTAAAAAAATTACATACATTTTGTATACAAGTATAAATGTTAAACAATAATGTTAGTTAGGCAAAAAACAATTTACCATAGACTTTTGCGTTGGGGGGCGCTGCTCTTGAACGCCCCTGTCCCTGATCTTGCATCTTGTGGAAAGAGTGCTCTCTGCGCCATCCCTCCTCAAGGGCGGCAATCACTTCAGCAGCCGTTTGTAGCCCTCCATGTTCATTTCACTGGGTGACATGGACATATTTCACCAGTTTTCCTCTCACCGTTTCATGAGTCTTTGATGGCGAGGTATAGAGATAAATCGTGCGGACCGCACAGTCTTTCGTGAGAATTCGACTTGTTATGCGACTGACAGCTGCTCAGTATGGCGTGCTCTCGCCACCGGTCACATTTCCTCTGGTGGTGTGGCGAAAGCGTCTCTAGACCAGCTTAAAAAAATTTGGGGAAAGGAGGCAGACTGCTTTGGCCTTACTTTTTAGAGCGTCCAGTCTCGGCCAGGATCTTGAAGTTGCATCCTTTCTCTTTGTTTCTCGTTTTCTCTTAAAAAGAAATATTTTAAATGTAAGCTTAAAGTACATATAAACACATAGTTACGGATATTCCATTCATTTCAAGGTATAGCCAGAAAGAAACCCTGAATTTTATTCAATGGACCTTTCAAAAGATGTTTTTAGGATTGTTGCACATTATGAAGATTTACACACTGAATGACATTTTATTCTGTTCTATTTTAGAATTCTCTTTGTGGTTGTAGTGTGTTGGCCTGGGTCATGTGTTTTTGAAAGTAGTTATATCTGAAGGACGAACTCTCACACATGCAGTTGACAGGGAAACTGTATGGGAGTGGCCTTGTTACCTGTCTCACTGCATTAACACTCCTGGGAAAATACAGCAGGACGGAACATGAAAGCATACAAGAATGACGCCTCCTATCATGTTCTCCAGGGTCAAAGAGGAATTGACTGATTGGTGGGTGTGGAGGAATGTGAGTATAGGAAGTATCATGCACGTCATAAGTGCTGTACATTTGAATGAGTTCACAGAATTTGTGGAGGGTTGATGTAATAACCTGTGTACTCACAGGATTGTGAACTCTATTGTGAGCATTTTTCTTTTTGTGATGGTTTATTTACTTCCTCATCTAAGAGTGCCATAGCAGAGAAAAGCCTTACTGTTAAAGACGTTTCGGATTGGTTATTCACTGATCATCCATATCATTATAACCACCCACCTAAGACTTTGCTGCTTTTGCTGCCGCATCTGGCACTGAAGTTTATGTTCTGTAAGGTGTGAGGTGGGGCCTAGATCGGCTGGATTGAGATCTTTTAAATTTGAAATCCAAGTCAACACCTTGAACTCTGTACTTTCCAACTTCACTTGTGGTTGAGAGCTCTGTGTCCTGACCGAAAGAATGAGATCAAACATACAATGGCTGAAATAAGCTTCCTTAAAGGGTTGGCAGGACTCAGAGTTATTGTGTGAAGCCCAGACATCCGGCGGGAGCTTGGAGTGGAGCAGCTGCTCCTTCAGGTCATAAGGAGCCAGTAGAGGTGGTTTGGGTACCTGATTAGAGTGCCACCATAATGTGGTTCTTTGGAGGTCATCCAGACGGGACCAACTGGGAGGAAATCCCATTGTGCCACCAGAGCTTGCTGGAGGGACCGTATATCTCATCTGGCCTGGGAACGCCTTTGGATCCTTAGGAAGAGATAGAGATTGTTGCTGGGGTAAGGGATATATTTCTTAACCTGCTGTCCCGGTAAACCAACTCCGGAGTAGCAGAAGAAGAAGATGGATGGATGGATGGATGGATGGTTTACAAGAAATATTAATTGAAATAACCTTGTACTACTGCGCAGCATTGACTTGGATGTTTAAGCTGTCCAAAGTCAGTCCACTTGTAACAGAAACCTGTCAAATCCATTTGGGCGAACCGCTTCCCTTTTCTGGTGATTTATGGATTGTCTCTTTAAATACCTGCCTCTCCCTCTTGCTTCCTCTCTCACTCACACAAACTCACACAGTTTCCTGTAAAACTATTAGGTGTAGTGACAAATTGCCCCGGACTTTCCCACTCTTCCAAATCAGTGTTTTTTTCCCCCACCTGATGTGTTTGAGTCAGAGGTGATAAGATACGGAGGTGCAGAGGTTATTTATATAAGGGCCTTGTTGTGATAGAAGCAAACACACGAAGGCAACAGACCAGTGACTGCAAAGGCAGGTCAAAGTTGTTAAAACCTTGTCTCTCATTTACATGTTGTTTGCTGTAGGAAGACACATTCAACATTTGGGTGTTTGTTTGGTTACAGTAAAGAAAAGAGTCTAGAGTGAAACAAAGTTAAATCAATAGAGCTGTGAAAGCACATTTGACCCCTCTTGGTTTTCCTCTAGTTTTGTGTGCTTCTAATACACGTACATTGTGTATTTGTACATAGATTTTAAAATAAAACAAAGGCAACTTAGTAAACAAAAGATCTTAAATTTTATATGGTAATATTATTAGGCATATATTAGACATGGCAAGGGGAGATTTTTCCCTGGAATAGGTGTGTAAATTTGTTACAGAAGAGCGAACCAGCAGGATTTTTGGGCATAGGCCCGCATAGAGAAGATGGAAAAGGGCACCAGAGAGAAAATATACTGGAATGATAACAATCAGGTTCCTGATCTTAGGCGTTTCGAGGGAGAGCCGTGCTGGGAGACATAGGAAACCTTCTTGTGACCACACGTTTGGATGTGTCATCCTGGAGGTGATGGGCGACCTGTGCAACCCGAAATAGGCTGCAGGTACCGCATCATGCTGCATGTGGTGACAAGGACAGTGATAAAACGCAAAACGAGAGAGGAGGTTGAAAGAAGAAGAAGAAGATGGAGGGAAAGGATCTTTGGCAACCACCTGTAAAAGACCGTACCCAATGCAGGGTTGTCTGCTGCCACTCCTGTCCAACTTCTGTCCCTTTTCATTTGCACTAAAGCAGTTTGAACTTATACAAAACTTCATAGCTGAAAAGAACCATATACCCAGATTTAACTGACGTGGTGTTACACTGGGATGATTACGTGCTCCCCTAATTTCTTTGAGCAGTGTATACTATTGTAGCTCCGTCATTCACCTGTACTTAATAGACTTTATTGAGCAGCATTTCCAGCGTACATGTCTCACTACATATTCAGAATATGTTGCATTAACTGAGTCTGTGTTTGGGTACATGTTGTGTGAGTGTTGTGATTCTTCTATTACAATTTTGCCCTGGACTAGCAAACACAATCTGTAACCAGGCGTTTGCTGCCCCCTGGTGAAGCTCATTCAATCAAGTTTTGTTGTGTTTAAAAAAGAAAAAGAATCTCTTAAACCCTCATCTAACTGATAAACACTGTTCTAGTTTTTCCTTCAAGCACATCGCTAGTATTTTTTTCCCTGATTTTCCTGCGGTCCGTTTTTGCTGTTTAATTTCTGTAGTTGCATTTCCTCAATTTTTTAATTTCTCTTGATTTCATTCTCTTTTGCTGTGTTTTGTCTTCATCGCTTCTCTGCTTCCTTTTCACGTGTTTTTTTCAGTTCTCAAATGACCTGCCTGATGCTGGCAGCCCGGGGCGGTCACAGTAAAGTCCTCAACCTGCTGGTCTCCTACGGGGCAGAAGTCAATGTCCAGGATAGAATTGGATATACGGTGTGCCATTGTTTGTTTTATCATAGCAGGTCCCTTTATTCAAAAATGTGCAAATCAAGCTGTAGCTCCAAAGCCATAAAGTACAGTTTTTATATATATATTTAATTTCCAATGGGGAGTAATACTAAAATTCTCTACCAGGCTTTGTCTATAGCAGTGCAGGTTGGTAAAGAGCAGGCAGTTCTCAAGCTCCTTCAACTGGGAGCAGACAAAACCATAAAGACCAAGGATGGCAAGAGCCCGGCGGATCTGGCCATAATCTTCAAGCGCGCTCAGGTATGCTTGGTTTGTTTCATGATGTATTGCAGACACTTAAACTATGGAAGAAAGAGTTAGATAAAATATGGCAAGATATGAAGTAGTTTTGCCTCATGAGTAAGAAATATTGTGTCAGAGATTTTTTCATGTTGTATTATTTATAGCACAAGTTAATGTGAGGAAGGTCATTTTGGAATTCTGAAATTCCTATTGCCTACAATCTGTCCACAGATAAGCCGGATCCTGGCTTCCTCGTCTAACATCTCTACTATGGAGCCCTTCAGCTCTATGGAGGAGACTCTCTTAAAGACCATCTCTGACCAGCCAGCTTCCAAGGAAAAGTAAGCTCTTCCGAGACATGTTTTTATTATGATATATGACATAAATATGTCACTTTGCCACACACTTATTACTTAAACAGGGTTATGCTGTTTACATATGCATACATTAAGACTTAATTCCTTTAAGAATCTGATCCTAACCAGGATCCTCTTGTGGACTGGTGTGCAACTGGTGTTATTTGAATTACTGATTGTCAAAGGATAACGACAGCAAATAAATGTCCAGTGAATTGATTACATGATGAGAGAAAACTAGGATGCTTTTTAATTGATTCCTTGAATCATCAAAGCTTAGGGGCCCTAGTTTATTTTGAGTTAAAATACGTTTTGTCCGGTACTTATCAGTCATTCTAGCTCACCCTGCGGACGAAACTATCAGAATGACTTGGATGGGTGAGGTTTTTTGGTTTTTGTTTTTTTCAAAAGGAAAAATCCATCTATATTATTAACCTCTGAATCTAATTGTTTAAGAAATGTATTGTTTTGAGCTTAGTTCACACTGGCATAGTTAACGGTCTTAAAAACATACGATGGATGGCTCCTCAGTATTTCTCACTGATTATATGCCAGTCAGTCTCCAGAAGATAAATCTGGTAATACACCTTTAGTTACCATGGTACTGTTCTGTGGAACAAACCTACTGACCTGAGATCTGTTCCAGCTGTTTCCACCTTCAAAAATCACATCAAATTTACCTTTTCTCCCTGGCTTTTAAGTTCTGTTTGTTCATATTCCTCTTATGTTTTTACACTTTATTTCAGTTCTATTATTGTTGTTATGCATATGCTGTCATTAAGAAATGAGTTCAATTGTAAAAGCATAAGAGGCATTCTGCTGCTTATGTATTGTATAAACCGAATGCTGTTGATATTATCAGGATCTAATGGCCATCACTGTCCACTGGGATCCCTTTTCACGTTTAATGATACATTACAGCTGATCAATACATTATGTCTGTGATAGGTTATCATCTATCAGTATGACAATATGTTTCATGTCCTCACTGAAGGGTTACCCTCATCTGACTGTCGATCCAGCAGTTTATATAAATCTCTTAAAAAGACATCCTGACAGAATACAAAAAAATGCTTTGAACTAAAGGTGTACATTTCATTATTACTCTCTTCAATCTGCTTTGTTTTACATTTTAAGGCACATTTGAACTCACAGCTATTTTCATATCGGCTTACCAACATTCTCCTCTGACGGGGCATACACAAACTGATAAATTACATCGACATTCGTTTCCTTTGAAACCAGTTTTCTCATTTTAAAGTTCAGAGAAATATGCTTTTTGTAAATTTTGAAACAATTTAAAAAAAAAGTACAGTTTGAGGAGGATGGGGTGCAGCTTCAAGATAGATTTTTACTGCTGTCGGGTCTGATCAGATCTGTACCCCTGTACTGCTCTATCATCCCGGTACACTAGAGGCTGTGCTCTCGTCGCCCCCTGTTGGATTTTCTGTGAAGCAGCACCTGTTTAGCAGGTGATGCTGAACCACTGTGCAGCCAGACATAAACAATAATAAACTTCATGTTTGATTGTGTAGCCCTCTCAGTCCCAGCTGGCTAATTATCATCAGCCGGAATGAAAAACATTTTATTCCGGCTTGTCTGGCAACAGGAACGACAGCCTGTAAACAGTTTAGCTGTCTCTCTCTCTCTCTCATGTGGAATACAAAGACTTTAAAAAAAGAAAACAAGAAACATATTTCATTTAATGGGACTATCGTGAGAGGAATTGCTCATGAGCAGGGCATGTCATCAGACACACTCCAGCTGCGTGTACACTGCGGTTACTCTCATGTATTTGAACCCAGTGACTCTGAAGTTGCGCCGTATGATCCCCAAAGGAAAAATACATGTTCGCTTTTGTCCTGACATATCTAAAGGGAGGTCAGAGGATCAGTTCAAGTACACCGGAGCAGGATGGGGTGCAGCTTCAAAATGGATTTTTGCTGCTGTCGGGTCCGATAACAGCAAAACTAGTAGAAGGACGTTAGATGTCCTCTCGTTTAAATGTGTTCCTCAGCTACTGAAGGAGTTTTCATTTCTACAAACATTCACAACTCGGGAGGTCTTTATTCACATAGTTCGTCCAACTTAAGTCCCTGCTCTGCTGCCGGTTCAGACTTGAGTTAATATTGTGGAACAGACTTCAGTCCTGAAGTGAACTCTCTGCCATCCTCAGTGTTGCCAAGCTTGATGAACTTGAGCTCTTCCTGCATGGCCTCGACCTTGGCCATATCGCCGACATCATGGCTGTAAGTACCAATTGCAAGCTCAAATACACTCTTGAATGTTCATGCTTTTTTCTTTTACTTACCATCCTTGTTAA
Source organism: Lophius americanus (assembly GCA_037951165.1). Lineage (NCBI taxonomy): Eukaryota > Metazoa > Chordata > Actinopteri > Lophiiformes > Lophiidae > Lophius > Lophius americanus. The sequence continues at coordinate 73,396 of JBBDHG010000005.1, read as the reverse complement.
ATCAGTTGATCCATTCATGCGTTTTATTACGGAAACTAATCTCATTCTGGAATGTAAGCTAAACAAGAAAACGATTAAAAAAAAAGCATATCCTTTTAATGGATAATATGCAGAAAGTAGAGACAATATTGTTATTAGATCATATTAGATACAATCATAATCACAATAAAAGAAAGTATTTAGATTACTGTTAATGTTACAATCATTTTCATCTATTTCGTGAATTTTGTCCTCCATGCAGATGAAGACTCAAGACTATTACTGGAAAGCTGATTGTCAAACAGTATTTGACATCACAATAGTTTCCTCTCTGTTTAGAAGTGAAGACGTACTTTCCCAAAAACAGAAATCCACAAAAAACGAGACAAATTAAGGAGATTGTGTGCAAAGCAACTAGAATTTGGGAAAACTTTTAGTCCTACCCGTACTGCTTCCTGGTGTCTTGTTCTTGGTTGATGGGAAAATGAACCGTGAGATGCACCGGCAGTTTTGTGCAGCATCAGCAGAGATGTTGGTGAAGTATCAGTCCGTTGTGGTGAAGAGAAAGCTGAGTTACAATACCTCTCAATTTACCAGTTCAACCTCACCTGTGGCCCTGAGCTCTGGGTAGAAAAAAAATAAAGGCCCAGGATACAAATAGCTTCAATGAGCTTCTTCCTTAGGGTGTCTCAGCTCGGCCTCTGGGTAAAGGTGCAGAGCTCAACCATCCGGAGCCAGTCGAGCCTTTCTTCTTGTGACATTCCTCGTGGTAATTCGTATCAGATGTGAGAGATTTATTTGTCTGTCATTCATCAAATTTGCAATATTTCAAATCTGTGTAACAACAGAACGTTTGAGCTAAAATGTTATTTCACCTGCTAGACTGTGTTTGGTAATTTGCCTGTAACTTTTAATCAACTTGTCCCAATCCCACAAACCTTGCAAATAAAGTAGAAGACAGAGAACAAAGATCAGGTTCTGTTACACCCATCATAATACGACGTTAGATTTATGAGCGGAGCCAGATGGGACTCAATGTGTGTGGCATTTATGTGATTTGTGAAATTTCATGGAATCAATAGTTTACATATTTTACCCGGCACTTAATCTGGATCTATTACACAAACTTGTCTCGACTCGAATAAAAATTGAAGGGGTTCAGATGAATCTTTAAGCCTTATGTTATGTGTGAAGACTGCGTTTGATGGGTGCAGGTAGGTTGTTGTCACCATATGGCAGAGTTTCATGCAGGTACAGGTAGATGTTTTGATTTGGTAAATGCTGAGTGATGTTTCTGTTTCTGGTTGTTTTTTTTTCACACGCACACTCAGGAAAATGATATCACCTGGGGCTACATGTTGACCATGGAGAAGGAGGACATGGAAAAGGTAGAGTCTGAACTGTGCCGTCTGTTAATGTTCCTGTCTTCACTGGAACCCCAAAAATGTGAACTGTAAAATAATACCTGCTTGATGCCATTGTCGGTATTAAACATAATAGTGAGATACCGATACTCTGTTAAGGCAATATATTATGGGATATTCTGTTTTATAAACATATATATACCTGAAAACATAAGGTGAAAGGAATGCATGTCTTTCATGTACATTTCATATTCCTGGTCAGTATTTCAAATGGGCGTTAGATTTATAATATGAGGCAGCTTAATATTCAATTCTACTCCAGATGATTTTCAGACATGAACTATGTTTTATTGTGAACTGCTGACGAACATGTGTGAGAATAAACGGTACTGTATCATGATTGTTTCTCATTGGATACAGTGGTGCGGTCAGAAAAATGCCTCTTGATTAACTTGAAACTCAAAAGCATAATAAAGCTCTAGAGTACAGGAATGAAGATTAATCAAAGTTTGGTGATGATTTTTCTGTACTTATATCAAGAAAAGAGATCATTGAGATGTTTTTCTCAATGAGAGAGACACTTTTGTTTTGTTTTCGTTTTATAGATTGGTATCACGGACCCAGTGGACCAGCAGAAGGTGCTGAGTGCTGTGCAACAGATACACCTGGACAAAGTGGACCTTGACACAGTCAGCCAACTGGGAGGTGCAGAGAGTGGGTAAGGTAACACATCTTTAGACCCAGCAGGCGCTGGAGTGAGACAGCTTAATATCTTAAGGACCTCCAGTGGGCCTGAGACCTTCATTTGTCTGTGGCAAAGTGTTTAGGGGAAACAGGGATAAAGTTGAGAGCATAACCTAATGTTTTCAGTAAAGCAGTATTATGAGATTAAAAATGATTAACAATCTCCACACTTTAACTTTGCTGTGTCTTTAGCACTGTCCAAATATTACAGAAAGCATTGTGGACTGAGGTGTTTCACAGAAAACTTGTCAAAAGGTGTTAAAGAGTGCTTAGCATTTGAAAATCTTTGTTTGTTACAGTCTATTGGACATGTCCGATAAGCTATCAGTCACACAAAAATACCTCCACAAATGCTACACAAAGCCAGTGACTAAGTCAACTGTAGTAGCAAAAATTTAAACACTTGTCAGCCACACTCCTTAAACCCTCCCCCACATCCAGCCCTCCTCCATCTCCTTGTAATGCTCCGTCTGTCCTCCTCTCCTGGAAGTCGTCCATCAGCCTCATGAGCATCCCACTGTCCTAGCTCTGTAACCCCCTCCCCCGTCGCCGTAGCCAAGTCCCGGACCGGGCCCTAATGGTTTAAGTGGAGCTGTAATGATTTGTAAGGTGAGAGGCGATGAGAGGTTGCAATGAGCAAAGGAGAACCAGCGGCAATGGCCAAACAGAGTCATTGCACCACACCCCATCACTTCATGAATCCTCAGCAGAACTGGGCTCTGGAGGCTTCACCTGCCCCTCCCTGCCAGATGAGAGACGGTCCACTAGAGACAGGCGAAGGTTAACAAGAGGGATGGAAGGCTTGTTCAGGACCAGACCTCCTTAAGAAGTCTTTCAGGATCCTTATTTCACACAGAAGATGGAAAATAAAAGGAAATTGGTTTTAAAAAACATTTCCCTCATATGTCAGGGACCTACGTGAAAGAAAGAGGTTATTATAAAGAGGGAAGAGGTTATTCCTGGATCAGCTCCACCGTTGACTGTAATAAGTTGAAATACTGTAATGAGCAGGTACTGAAACATTTATTAGTGCCCTTCTGTCCATTCAACATGAAATACCACCTTGCAGCAATCTGAGCTCTGTCACCTCATGACAAAGTAGCTCTATGCAGGACCTTCACCGGAGGAGGCTGATCAGGCAGAGAGGAAAGACCTAACGTAGGGCCGCTGCATCTTTCCTAAATCTCTGGCTGCTTTGGAACTTGAAGCTTTTGTGAGTTATTTCCGAAGCCTCTATTTCTGAGGCACCTGCTAGCGATTCAGATCATGAAGCTAGAAGGCTATATTAAAGAGCCCACTTGTGAAATTAAAGTAACAGACAGATTCTTGTGGGCTTAGAGATCAGTTATAAAGACCTGCATCCATACATCCGTTTTTTGTGTAACGGCTTTATCCTGTGCTTTGGGGCTGGATCCCATCCCAGCCTCTTGGGCGAGAGACGGAGTTCACCCTGGACAAATTGCCAGTCATCTCGGGACTGACACACAAAGACAAAAACAACTACTACTAACTGATGAATCAAACAATAATGGAGAGCCATTACTCTCCATTTTGCTGGGGTTGCAAAAGTAAAAACCTGGAAGTGGAATGAGTTTGTGGAGTCCGTGAGGAACATCTTCTGGCTGGCCTCAAAGAAATTCTGGCAAATCGTTAGACAACTCATTAAGAAGCAGAGACCTTGCCTAGACTACTGGGGAACTGCTTTGCCTGACTGGTAATATTATGTACACTGGAAGGACCCATGACAGGAGTTCTGAGTCCAACTGAGAGGTCAAACGTTGGACAGTTGGTGTTGGAAGACTCAGAGGACCATGTCAAAAAAAATGTACAGATGTAAAGCACTGTAGTAGTGGAGGAGATTCAAACAGATATACATCCGCTGGGTTTAGTTGGGTCCAAGTAACGAAGGTCTTCTGGACTGTCTTCAGGATGAGTTTTAAACATCAAGGCCATGGAGTTATTCTGCTTATATCCAACACCACAGATATCTTCCTACTAAGCTGAACATGCAGGCTGGATTATAGGTATATGCTACCTATCGTGGAAAGTTATCAGGACCTTCAAGCTGCTACTGGATATTGGTTTCAAAGTCTCAGTATTATTATCTCAAGAAATACAGTAATTTTCCGATAATAGCCAAAGTTCCATGACAAACTTTATGATTTAACCTAATTATCTCTATATAAACTGTTTCCATCAAACCTTAGATATCATTGGGGCTTAAGATCATATTAGATCAAATGCAGTATGATGAGGAGTTGATTCTTGTTATTCAGTTGCAGATGTTGCAACTGAAATATTTCTTGCAGATGCAGGAAAAAAATTCAGACATGTCTGACAATAAAGTACTGAGTAAGTAAGTAATGACAGCAAGCGCTGATTTAATGATGATGATTAATAATGTAGCGTTCATTCTTCAAAGAGGTCTGTGCAAAAATGCATTTGAAGATACACCTGCACACATTCAGATTGCATCATACTTTGAACTTACTTCACACTGCCAGCGGAAAGATGTTGGAGTCTGAAATATTGCGGGTCTGAATCTGCCAGGGGAAAACTACAGTGAAAGTAAATGTGTAGCGATGCTTCTCTCCGCAACTGCCATTGAGCAACGCACGTATTGCACGCTGCCGGAAAAAGGCCGGTGATTCCAGGTGACCGAATGTGAACGTCCTGTTTCTGCGTTACCCCGTAACATCATGTTGTTTCCATGCACGATTCCTTGAACAACCTTCTCACTGGGGGCCCATCATCATTCTCAGCTCCCTAGATAAACTAACAGCCGGGAGAAGGGAGGTGAGGGTGCAGCACCGCCTGACTGACAGTGTTTACTCGCCCCTCTGACAGAGTGTGAGGAGGGCCGGGGCGGCTGGCTGCAAAGTCCCCTCTCTAAGGGAAATGTACCATTAAGATAAGGGCTATCAATATCCACAGCACCAGTGGATGGGAAGATCAGCACGGAGAGGTTGATGAATATAAATAACTGATCGCTTAAGGTGGATGTTTTCAGGGAGGGATGACAGCGCGGGTTAGCGTGGGGAGGAGGTCTGACCACCTGCTCAGTTCTACAGAGTTTAGTAAGGTGGTCTCCGGGAAAATGCATGCCCAAACTATCAATCTGTCTGCCCTGTCATTGCTGGGCATTTCCAACAGGCCTTTCCTTGTTTCCTTTTAATATGGATGAATCCCAAAGACTTTGAACTGACTGACCTCAGCAGTAAAACAACAGAATTATGTCTGAAAAGTCAATCAACCACACGTGTAATTAACTGTATATGCCTCATTACCCCATGTCCAATATGCATTACACATTATTTTGCAGTATTTGCTGTAGAATTTTGAATCATAATTTATTTCTTTTAGTTTGTATATCATAATGTAATTAAGTTCTGTGACTAATGATAATGTCCATTGTCTCGCTGTTGATTCTTTGGATGATTATCATCAATTGTTGAGTTTAAAGTATCAGATAACTGTGACAAATACCCAGTACGGTTCCCCCGAGCCCATGCTGACACTTAATGAATTATTATGTCTAAAGCCTCGGTAAGAATGCTAGAGATGTTCCGTCTAAAGGGCATAAAACACAAAAAGCAACACTTAAACAATCATATTGTTAGGAAGAACCCCGAAAAAATGGATATAGTATTTTGTTGAGTTTGTATGTACTCTTATGAATGTCTTAGGCGTACAATATTACTTAATTTAAACATACAGTTGTGTCTGTCTACATGTATGTCTATCGTTTGTTTTTTACGCAGGAGCGAAGAGCTGCATAACTTTCTGATAAGTGTGAGTCAGCAGTGCTGCTACCTCACCGAAACCATTCAGGATGTCATCAGCCGTTTTCCCCGCCAAGCTTCTCAGGTAAAAACTCTCGTCTAAACTATATTCAGAAAATACATTTTACTACAAAAGGGATCGTAGGATGCTGGAGGAGGAGGCATGCTGATGTAAAATCCAGTAGCTACGATGTCTGAGTGGGTAAATTATGCCAAATAGGAACAGTTCTTCAAGTGGGTCAATTAATTACATTCCAGTGTCCTTTCCTTCCACTGACTGTTGGGACACCGGTTCTCTCAATGAGTGCATCTTCTGTCTGCCATGTCTTTTTGTGATTACTCCTCCCTTCCACCTGCCATTCAGCGCCATTTATTAACTAGAACCTGGTCTCTGTCTCCTTGTAGCTGGTCTTCTACCTGGACCCCAAGAAGGAGTCTGAGGTCGTCTGCAACCAGCTGGTGCTCCAGACTAAAGACCTACAGAAGGAAGTCAGCTGCCTCCGCAATCTTCTATGCCAGGTCATCGCACGACCGCAGAAAAACACACACACACAATCAATTTACAAGATACTTTATACTATTTGCTGGTCTGATGAGTAGTATGGCTAATATTCAGGTCACATGTTTACTTCTCTAACCTTTAGACCACCGCTGTCCTGAAGTCCACCAAATAATCCCTTTGAAATAAATCGTCTTAAGAAACTACATTTAAAAATAATAAATAACACAAACCATGCGGACTTGCTCATTTCAAATGATAAAGGGCAATATGGATAAAAGGAGAGCTTGTTAAATAAGCATGTGATTCTGATGACATGTGATAATCTGCAGCTGCTGGTAATCATTTGGCCTCAAACACATTCATAGTTGATGGAAGTCGATCTGAATTCCTTTCTCTGACTGTCATTCTTAGAGCTTTCCTCTTACTACAGACGACTAAAAGCACAAGAACAGAGCACAGTGTGTGCGCTTGTGTGTGTGTGTGTAAGTTAGATGTGGGTGCATACGATGTGTGGCGAGCTCCAACAGGTACGTGCGGGAGATCTTGCATGTGTGCACCTGACTCTGTGTGTGTATATGTTTGCATTTGTATGCCAAGAAGAGAGAGTCGTTTCTGACAGGGCAGAATCCTCACAGCCCATAAGTCAGCACCACTGTGACATTGACCTGTCAGCACACAGACGATGAGGTGGAGGGATGAGGGGGGCTGATGGAAAGGCGAGGGTGGGGGCAGAGGGAAGCAGGGCGAGGACATTGGTTGGCGGCGTGATGGAGTTTAAGAGGGGAGAAAGGGGATAGTTGGATGTGGGGGTACGAGGGGCGTAAAGGAGGTAGTTTAGCAGGAGACAGAAGTTTGTGAGTGTGTTTATAGTGTAGGTAGATATTTACACGTCTACTGATACAGTTGGTTGGGTTTCTCCGTGGTGTCATACAAGAATCTGGTGGCCAATGGAACCTATTTGGAACCGCCGTCTCTCAACCCGATACCCACAATCTCATCGATGGAAGCTCGTCTGTTGATAGTTTTGTATTACCGACAAAGCTATCACTGCATCTGCTGTGGTTCTGCTTACTTAAAGAAAAATGAAAGAGAAACAAATGGGGATGGTGTTCATCACTGCTGTCAGCGTTGTTCTATCTCCTCTTATCAAAACATAAACATTTCAAATGAGAGAATAAGCTCTACAAATAAGAAAATGCTGTAATCACCTGAGCAATGTTCAGTCAAAAACCTTTCATGCTCATCCCTTTCATCATCATCATAACATGTACGTAGGTTTGTTGGAAGTAATGTTTCTATTGTTATCAAAAGAAAAGTCAACAAAAATGTTCTTTAACCACATCGGGTAATTCCATATCATCTCATTAGGCCCGTTATATTCTTTACCTTGCTAATGTGATATGTTGGCCTGATCTTTAGTATCGCGTTGTAGTCGGGTGCTTCAGGTGTGGCATTCAGTTTATCCCAACATGCCTCTGAGCAAGGCACTGCCTGCATGGCCTGCAATGTCTCGCTGTCATTGGTTAGCTAGAAACACGCTCCCTCAAGAGGCTGAAAGGTGTACTGCATATATAAATAATCATCATATCTGTAAGAATCGGTGACCCACCATTTGATCTCAACCCTGTCTTTGGGAACTACTGAATTATAGAGGAGATTCACTTCAAAATTAAAAAGAAATGACCTCCGACCGGTTGTGCCAATTATCCAACTGGAACAGGGTCACCAACAGGTTTAATCCTGGTCCAATTCCGGATTGGAAGCTTATTTCCGGATAGCAAAACCTTTCTAAAATAAGATGGAAGACAGAGTTTTTAACAGGAACAATGGGGGCAGAAGTCTCTGAAGCTCCGAAACACACAACATGCGTGACAGATGGAACTACCAAAAATGAGAAAAGTTGGCTTTTGAGGAGATTGGTCTGAAACACAAGCATGTTATCCTCCTATGATGATCCGCTGCCAGTAGAAGACTGGTTTCATGTTTCAGACTTGTCATCCGCTTCAAACACTTCCTCTTCAATGTGAATGCATCCCGAGGCTAAATTGGAAACACTGGATTTTTATTCATTTTTGATTTATTATACTAAAGCCTCTAAAATATTTCATTAATTTTCTCATTTATTTCTACCCCTTTCTTTTTTTTTTTGTTGCTTCGCTATGTAACAGTGGAACAGTCTTAACCTCTTAGTGTGTCACCTGTGGAGGATGAGGACCCACTCATGAAACGTTGGGTGTCAAACCTTCCTCAGGGTGCCTTCATGAAGCCGATTGCATGTGTGAGGTATGCGTTTTTCAGGTCGTGGTGAGGCTTGAGAACCACTGCCTGGAAAGATGAAGTGCTTTGGCGCTATGGTGATGAGCGTCATTGGACCAAATATACATTTCTTGTGATGACTTGACTGGTAAAGTCTGAAAGCCCCCTGATCTACATCATGGAATGTGAATGCACATTGCACCTGCCTCTACTTAGTACTACCACTGATAGTTTTGCCGACCTGTCTACATGTGACCACACACCTGTTTCCCACATGCAGGACGCTCTAAATCAGTTAATGCGACAGTGCAAACTGTTAATCTACCGAAACCCTCTTTCTTTTTTTCCCCCAAAAAGCCCTGATCACAAACAAATGAGCCAGAGAGACCCAAACACCTGACAGAGCTGGGGGGTTTCATTCAGTGTCTTTTAATGCTGGTCTCTCTGTAGTAGCTCCACCCTCTAATGTTGTGACTGGGATATTTTATTTTAGCCTCATTGATCCACATGACACAGGGAGAAGGCTGGAGATTTAGCTTTCAATACAGGAAATGTCATCTCTGGGTAAAAATACTTTACTGAATGATTAAAATTGTTGATCAACAGTAATGTTCAAAGCCTTAGTGTATAGATTTTATGTCTGATCCCCTTTTGAAAAAAGGAACTGGCTTTGTTGTTGTGCTTGATGCACCAGGAGGCGCCACAGTCAAAAATGTTGGATTCTACTATATTTTCCTGTTGCTTCAAAGTGAATTTGATGTTTAAACATCAGTGTTGAGTATCAAACATTTCCCCGTGTATCTTAACAGGTGGTTGTGTAAATTGAAGCCCGTTCTATACTTTATATTTTAGGATTTTAAAGGCAATTTGTGTCTTTTGGATAAGTTTTAGTGACATCTTCCACAATGATGATTAGATTGTTCTGATCTTCTTTATATCGGTCTGTCTGTCAATGAATAAGCACCAATATATGGTTGGAAATAAAATTATTCAGCCCCTGTTGTGGATCACATTTACTCTCAAAATATACAATTTATCAGCTGTTCACCAGAACAAAATCAAGGATTATGTTTAAAAGGCGCCACGCAAAATATTTCAACAGTTTTCCCAAATGTAACTCATAAATTAAGTTTTACTGACCACCGTACGCCCATAATCCATCAGTTCATCAAAGACCAGCACCTGTAGTACCACCCATAGGCCTCTAGCTGCTATGATGCTATGATCTGCTGCAGATGTGATGCATTTATAGGCAAAGTCCAGCATTTGCCAGCGTTACTTGGAAGGCACTTTCAGATCTGTGACAAAAGAAAATACTACATCCTCTCCTGCCCTGGTCAGTCCCTGGCCTCCTTTAGTTTTGTGCTGTGGGTGAAGGTTCACAAGAAGGCAAGAATCTTGTTGGGTCAGCTGATCCTGTACATGAGTTTTTCAATGAGACAATGTGGCATGAGAACATAAAGTGATCAGAGGGTGCTGTTCTGTTGAAATGTCCAGTGACACCCAAACCCCTGTGTCATCACACATGGAAATATGTTTTCTCCCAGGATTTTCTGATGCTCAATGGAAACACTCTACTCTCCACATGCTTCAAGTTTTTAGTGCCTGAGGAAGCAAAGCAGCCGCAGAGCATCTCTGAGCCCTCGCCATCGCCATCGCCATCGCCATGCTTCTCTGGAGGGTGCTATTCTGTTGAGCCATAGAACCAAAGAGTCAGTTTTGATTCATCAAGCAACAGAACATTCCCAAAAACACTCGGAGTAATTATAAACACAATTTAATCAAAGATCAGATCTCGATGTACAGAATATTCGAGGGAAAATCTGAATAGATTTACGATGTGTAATTCATTGAAAACAAAAGGAAGTAAGAACGGTCCATGGGAAGTAAAATCATCAGCCAACGTCAAAGAGAAATACTTGTAGTCTAACCGGTGTGAATTTTATCAACTTACACCCCACAAAATGGCTCAGTAGTTGTTTTGGACCCGCTTGTGCTTGAACCTGCTTTCAACATTGTCTGGACATGCTCTGGATGAAACTGCAGATGGTCTCCTGGGTGATCTCCTCATAGACCTGGACCAGGGCATCAGTGAGCTCCTGGACAGTCTGTGATGACATTCCACATGTTCTCTGTTGGATTCAGGTCTGGGGAACGTGAGGACCAGGCAATGGAATCTACACCCATGCGGTCACCAGAGGCCTTGGTTCCTCCTGTTGCAGGACAATTCTGTCCTACACCAGGAAGAACCAGGGCTCCACTGCACCAGCGTATGGTTTGACATTGGGTCTGAGGATTTCATTCTGGTACCTAATGGTTGTAGGGGTACATGGAGGTCTGTCTGACCATGCAAGGATATGCCTCCCCAGACCACCACTGACCAACCACCACGCGATTAGCTGTGGCCTCTCCAGACTTGTCTCATGAGCTCAGAGTGAACCTGCTGTCACCTGTGAGGAGAACAAGGCGCCAAGGTTGAACTTGCCTATAATGGTTTTCTTTTGTGAGGTCCAATCTAGATACTCAGTGTTTAGCAGTGAGCACAGGTCCCAGTAGAGAACGTCAGGCCCTCACGGTATCGGTTTCTGACAGGTTGGTCAGAAACGAACACATCGCAGCCCGCTGGAGGTCATTTTGTAGGAATCGTACCGTGCTCCTCATGTTCCTCCTTGCCCAAAGGAGCAGATAGCAGTCAACAATCCATAGATGTTCCATCCTGGAAAAGCTGGATTACCTGTGGAACCTGAATGGGTTGCAGGAACCACGCCATGCTACCAGTGATGACAAGGATACTAGTTAAAAAATGAAATTTAAAAAAAAAAGCAAAACAAGACAAAAATCAGTAAGGAAGGGAGATGAGAGAGAAACGGTATGTGGCCACCGCCTGAAGAACCAGAACTTTTTCACAGTCACTTTCATTCACACCACAGCAGGTGAGACGTATTCACAATTTGCTACACTTCCTAACTGGACACATTCACATCCCAGACGTTTGAGTTGACGAACTTGAATTTCTATCTTGAAATTTCCTCACATGGCTAACAAGTTCCTAACGATGTCATTGGCTCGACCGAGAACCGACTCTCCACTCTGTCGGACCATCCTTGAAGGTTTTACCCCGGAAGTTTCATGACTCAGGGTTTTGAGTCATGCCATGGTGGCACGGCAGGACCAGACATTTTCCCTCGTCCTCTGAATGAGCTGGTCTCCGCTCCATTCCCACCCTAAAGTAACTGATCCGATATTTCCCACCCAGTTGAGGTTAAACTGGCCTGAGACTGTCTAACCAGTAAACCGCTGTAAGCCAGACTGGATTAATCTTAAATGACCTGCAAACCCTCTACTTCCTGCATGAGGTCACATTGCTCTAACCACAGGATTTCGTGTGCGAGTGAATCCCTCCTTTTCCTCCCACAGTTAAATGAGGCCGGCGATTGCTGTCAACCTCCGCAACCAGATTCCCACAGCAGCTGGAGGACGCGGGCCCTGACCAGAGCCACGCTGAGTCTGCTCGGAGCCTCCTTCCTATTGGTCCTCTGCAGAGTTGTCATTGGCAGGGTTTAACAGCAGATGTTAAGTAGTGTCTGCCGAACACAATGACAGTGGGTTAGTTAATGACCTCATCATAATATTTAGCTTTGGATGGCGGTCGGTCTCGCGTTGTATCGTGGCAGGACTGATGTGTTTTAGAGCCGTATTTGAAAGGACGAGTCGTTTCTTTGGTTTCGCCGCGTAGCTCTGTCTCGTCTCGGAGTTTAATTCTGAATATATTTAAGTTTTGTACGTTATAAGTCATAATTAAAGTGTTTTGACAAACCCTTTCTTGCCGTTGGAGTGTTATTGTCTGTGTTTTAGCAACAACACTTTGGGAAAATGTCTGGTTTGCTTTCTTTCACAGGGTGAGGTCAGAAGATTGATGTGGTCCTGATGTCTCTGCGTTGAGTGTGAGCCGGAGCTTCCCGCACACCAACACAAGTGTATAAAATGACTGTTTGTCTTTTTTTAAAGGATGTTGAATGCTGGAGATATTTCGGAACAAAGACTGCCCTGAGTTTGTTGTTACTAAGGGGATTTGCCGGGAAATTTGTCGAGGCGTTATTAATCAGAGGTGACGCAACATCGGAGTTCTAAAGATGTTTGTTTCTTTATATCTGTCACTTCCAAAAATGTTTAATATTTTTTTAAAAGTTGGAAGTTGTGACTAAACTCTACCAGACCTCCTATCGTTCTCTCTTCCACCCAACATGTTCAGATTCTTCTGACTTACTGTACTTCTTTTTTTTTTTTTTTACAGCTTTCGTAACCTTCTCTCCGGATCAGCTGAAGTCCATTTCTTCAAAGCATGACCCGATTCTAAAACAGATGATGCCGTAGTTGTCTCTGATTTCTTTCTTTTCCTGAAACAGGTTGTGAAATCCAGTCACCAGCCTTAATGCGATTTGGTATGGAGTTGAACAAATTACTCCCAATTAATTTGGATTTATATTACAGACTTATTACAACTGCTGCAACAAAAAAAAAAAGTGGTCTTCGATGGGTGGATCGGGTCGGGTAGGGCGCTCTAAATCTCCTTGTTGTTTTATGGTTTTGTTCCACGGTGATCATGGGAATAATCCAATTTGACCATTAATCTCATCTGGTCAGCGTCTCCGGACCTCCAGATACAGCAGATCAAAGATGGAGGAAACACTGTGTGACAGTGGTGCAGATTTACCCCGGGGACTTCAAAAAGACCAGCATAGATAATCCAATTGAAATGGACACATCACCTTTAGGTGCTAGTTTGGGAGAATAATTGCTTTCTTTTTTTGCTGTCTTACATTTATTTCATTTTATTTTATTTTTAAGGACATCATTGCTGAGTTAGTAGCCAAACTGAGGATTGGTTTATGGATCAAATACATTCGGTTCAAAAAAAAATATATCTCTAGTTGTAAGCATCAGAAAAAGCAGAGAGCTCATTTTTTCCTCATGGCCTGTTTTTGCGTGACCACCAGTCCCCAATTCCCGAAAATTACAGTGCGCAAAAGATAATTTGTGCGTAAAGTCCCAAACCCCTGCATGATTATGTGCTTCTCCTTTACATTACACCCTGTCATTGGATTGATGCGGCTTTGTGAGGTTGTTTTTTTGTGGGGGGGATTGATCTTGTGTGTGTGTGTGTGTGTGTGACGGATTCTTCCTTCCTTGAACCCGGTGCAGTTTGAAGAAGCGCATCAGTTCTGACCCTGTTCGTCTGTGAGCGGCGGAGCTCCGGGCTGGACGCGCGCCAAAGCTGTCTGGTGTCAAACCAGCCTGAACAGATACTCTCAGACATCTTATTTCTTCACCTCATTCCTGAGACGGGACTCTGCCCACCCCTCGTGTAAAGCAATTTAAACCTGATAGCTCATCATCTCCGCTGAAAATATTTGCCGGACCATTAGTCGCTCCTCACTTTTTTTTTTCTTCCTCCCCCCCCTTATAAGCGCTCCGGCACCGCGCGCCACCCGAACCCGCTATGGCTCCTTTTACGCGCGGACCTCCGACTCTCCAGTGATCTCTTACATTTAAATCCGAGCTCGATTCAGAGATTCGACCGCGTTTTTGACTTCTCTTAATGTCTCATATTTCCCCCTCCTCCGTGGAAATGCTCCGTCCAGATGCATAAGGGACCAAAGTTTGGTTAATATGAACTTATTGCCAAGTGGAATATGTTTTTATTTATCTGTAGCAATCTGCTGGCTGACGGCCGAGGTGGATGCGTCCTGGTGGTAAGTACCGTGCCTTATTATTTAGGCTATATTTAAATGCATGGGTTTATTAAAGTGTATTGTTTGACGACGCAAAACCTGCACAGATAGTTTAATTAATCTGTCAGTCTTGACTTGTGTGGATTCTTGTTGTTAAAACATTTATGGAACATCTTGGAAACATTTTTCCTTTAAATTCCCTGCATGATTTTCTCAACTATTTTAATGTAATAAAGTAGAAGGCCCTATGTTTGGACACTTAAGTCTCCAGAATAAAGTCACTATCTAATTTATCTTTATTTGCTCTCCCCACTCTTCGATCTGTAATGAATATTTTCAAAAGTTCTCTTTCCAAATTCCATCCTGAGATGCTTCTTTGACACATAATTTCCCTAAATTCTTCTCTTTTTTTTCTTCCTGCTCTGCTATTTCGGTAATCTGAAGAAATCCACGCAGCCTGCCAGGCTTTCATCACCTTGTTCTGTACATACATGGGAGTGTGGACTTGTTTGAGTGATTTCAACACGTTTCTCAAGAATACAACTTTTTATCTCGTCATTTCGGTATCCTTGTCTCCCCTTTTCTATCTTTGCAGACCAGCTACTCCACAAAGCTGAATATTTTTTTTCTTTACAATTACCAGAGAATTGAGGCCCAAATTTATTAATGTTTAATTTTGTTGGAAGGATATATGAAGTTTTAATAACATTGTGTGCAGTTCTTTAATCCTATCTAAGGCAGACACTTCTTGCACGACTTTGTTTCCATTCAGCTTATTCTGGTCGTCTGCTCCTCTGCTCTGCAGGTACATGGGCACGCTGGGCTCCCAGGTGATGTGCGATAACATACCTGGTCTGGTCAATAAGCAGCGGCAACTGTGCCGTCAGCACCCCAAAGTGATGCAGGCCATAGGGGCCGGGATGAAGGACTGGATCTCGGAGTGCCAGCACCAATTCCGCAACCACCGCTGGAACTGCAACACCACGGCCAGGGACCACAACCTGTTTGGACGCCTGCTGTTGCGCAGTGAGTGGAAAGAGACTTATCAGCAGAATCTATTACGTACTGTCAGACAGGATTAGTAAAATGATGAACAACTTCATGTTCGTCTTAAATAGTTGCTCCTCTTTGTCTTCTATATTATATCAGACCTCAGGTGATAAATTAATAACTCTCTATGATCATATTGTTGGACATTTTTTCTACAATATGAAATACGGTCTGCAGTTGAGTTCAAGCAACATATTTTTGCAAGAAATCATTATTTTTGACTCTGTCTTAAGCATGACTTGATAAATTAATGAATGTAATCAGCATATTGGTATTAATTTAATTCTTCCATGTTATTTATTCACACTCCTCGTAGCTTCGGGTTATTAATAAAAGCCTGGATGAGCTGCAGAAACAATGTATAAAGCATCTAATCCATGGTAGTGTGATTTCAGGTACCGTAAACACACAACTTTTAGTTGTGCACAACTAAGAACAGCGAGTCATAGAGGAGCCTACCTAGAGCAGTACACACACACACGGCTGGGTCTCCGGGTCGTTTTACGCTGCACCTTTGGAATTGAATTCCTGCATGATTATGTGCGTTACAGCACACCGAGCCGCGAGCAGTAACAAACATCTTTGACCACCGCTGAATCTAAACAATGGGTTTGTTTTTCAAAGTGTGTGTGTGTGTGTGTGTGTGTGTGTGTGTGTGTGTGTGTGTGTGTGTGTGTGTGTTGGTAAGAGGGGTGGGGGGTTTACTGTGACACCGAGGCTTTGACATCCCTCACAGACATGTTCTTTCACAGAGGTTATATCACATTCCACACCTCGTCTCACTTAACAATTGTACATTTATCACATCGTGGCAGACGATACATTTATGTGTGTTGGAGGCGAAGGTGCCTGAATGATCACTTGTAGTTCGTAGGTAAGTGCTGAAAAAGAGCATTCTAATGGATTCATCAGTGCATCCGTTTTATGGACGGGTAGACCAATCATCGGCCTCTTTGATTAATAAATAGGACAATCTGCAATTCTCTGATTTTTGTTCTTACTTTTCGAGTAAAAGCAAAAGCATAAAATAGAAGAAAACATGTCCTATAAATAGATTTTGGTGGTGATGTAAATCATTTTTAGGCCCACAATGCACTGTTAACAATTCACTGCCTAATCAAGGTGTTCATCAGGGGAGATGAGTGATGAAGAGCTGCACCTGTGCTTCTCTGGCCACCGGCTACTGAGGGGGTGAGCTCAAACACAGGTTAGTTTAGTAAAGAGAATGGCCAACTTTTGCCACAAAGCGTAATCTTCATGGAGATCTGAGCCTCCTTGTCGGATCCTTGTACCCCCTTTGCTCTTTGGCGTTGCGTTTGTTAACTTATCCTCGAGGGATGGACTGATAATGGCCCTAGATGATTATAATGTATAAATCCAACACCCCTATTCTGCCTCTGATTGGTTTGGACTCATGGCGGCTCATAAAATCTCGATAAAATCTAATCCACGCCTTCCTCCATCGGTTCAACCGTTCTACAACATTTCATTCAGGTTAAATCAAAACTTCTTGAATAGTCCTGCTTATAAACACACACAAAGGTGTGTCTTCTAATTGTAACTGCGTGTCCTTTGGATATAGAACGTTGTTTTTAGACTTAAGGAAATCGTCATTTTTCACTATTTTCTGACATAATATAGGTGGAATAATTATTTCATGTCAAAATCAATGATTCTTTGAAACTGAAAATAAAAAACTCTGTTTAGTCTTTTAGAATCGGTGATATCAGCTTGGACTCCGGTTCCTCGTGATGATGTTTTTGGTTTATTTTTAGTCGAATCCACTTCGGCTACCGTCTCAGTTTGACGATTATTCTCTGCTCAGCCGGAGAAACGGTTCAAATCTTTACTTCTTCCAAATAAAGCTAATCCCACCACTTTCAAGATCCACACTGGGTCATTAGCAATGTTTATCTTCTGCCATCATTTGCAGAGGGAGAGACTTGATTTATTGAGCCGGTGGAAGAGAACACACGGCCTCTTTTTATTTATTTTGTTTCATTTTGGGGGGTGCAGTGGAAAATAAAAGTTACGAAGACAATGACAAATGACTCCTTCCATCGTTTTTTAGTGTGATTTGCGGCGTCAGCTTGAATTGATTGAGTAGTAATATGCGGCCTGCCTCTGGCAGATTTGATCTCTGGACAGAAGCAACCTGTCAAATGTGACGTGTGCGTCTCAGCGCTTACAATCAGTCCATATTCCTGCGAGGACATGTTTTAACAAGTCCTAATCTTTCTTAGTGCCACTGGAGGATCATCAGGTATCGGCGGCCTGACGTTCCTCTCCCATGCCCCGAGAGTTAACCCGTGAGGAGGATCCTTCGACTTAGTCCGTTTCATGTCAGGGCCCCTAATCAGCCGTGTGGTATTCGGACCTCCCAGCGGGGCCCCGGCGGTGTCCTACAGCATTATGGAGACTCCGTCCGAAGCTCCTTATTCTCAATGTCAGCGGGCTAATTTCACACAATTACAGCGGAGTTTTCTCTCCGGCTTTCTTTTGTACGGTGTTCTCTCTGCTTTCTCCTCATTGACCTCGTTAGGAGCGTTCAACTTGACCTTCAACTCACACACACACTGCAATAACTCCACGTGTGTGAGTGCGTTCGTTAGCCAGGGCTGTGTGTCACATGTACTTATTCAGTGGTAGCGTTAACACAATACCTGCTATTTAACATCAATAAAAACACTTTTCTTTAGGTGATTACATAAAATATTTTCAAACTCATGTTTTTAATATGACGAGAATGATTAAAGTTCATCTTTGGATAGATGCTGCGCAAACTGTCGGTCTAAATCGAAGGGTTAATTATTTAGTCCCCTGCTCAGAGAACCATCAACCCTTTTATTTCCAGCTTAACTGTTTGGTGGAGCTTACGTTAAGTCAATATTTCTAATTGTAAAAAGTGTCTGACCCGTTTATAATGTGACCTTGTGACCTCATGTATATGCTAAAGAGTAAGGGGCCGAGGATGGAGCCCTCAGGAAAACCACAGATCAAAGGGCCCACTGAGGAGGAGGAGGAGGAGGAGGAGGAAGTATTAACCACGACTACTGAGAAAGTCCTATTGGATAAGTAGGATTTTTTTTTTTTTGCCTTATTAAAGTCTTTGAGGACTTACTAAACAGAAGTTTGTAAGAAAACGGACTAGTAAGGGTTAAATAGTTTTTCTAAAAAACATGTTTTACCAAAAGATTGAGCCCCAAATACAAAATAAGATATTGATTTCATAAATTCACAATTTTACACCACTGTTTTTTTTATTGATGAACACATTTCAGGGTTATAGTAATAATTTAACTAAATTAAAGGATCTATTTTTTATATAGGCGCTTTAATATAAGGAATATGTAATATAAACTGCTTGTCTCTTTTTTTATCATTATAAACGGACTCCGTTTGTGTTATACAAACTATTTTTCACGAGGAGGAAGTTCTGGTTTCAGATTTAAAGGGACAAAGCGAAGTTAAGAGTTCTCTTTGTGACTTCTACTTCTTGCATTTATTAACTGAGAAACAGCAAAAAGTTTAGGACAAATAAGAACAATCCAAAGACCAGCGCTTTTCATACCTTCATACATTCGTTTTGAATTTGATTCCTCTAATAGGTTCCAGAAAATACATACATTAGCTTAGAAAAGCCCCGGAAAGTCATGTAATGCTCAAAAAACACCTCATGAAACCATTCCATAAGCAAGAAAGGAAGGGGGCGGGGTTCATCATGCGATTAAAAAAAAAAATACCCATGGACTGTTGATTCCTAAAAGTAAGAACAGATTAACAACATATATTCTCAAAATGAAATTGCATGAAATCCAGCAGCTTCAGCATCTGCAGTCCAGATCATCAGACCATTCCAAGAATCTCTGGAGCGTTCTCTGGTTTTAAAGGGCAACAGTGAATATCTTTGAACGCTTGACGGCTCAGAGAGCACCGCCCTCAAAACATGCAGGAGGGAACGAGCAAAACCACTGCCTGTTGTTTATCCCAGCATCTGCATATATTAAGAAAGAGCTTTAACGTGCAGAGTGAATTAGGAATCGACCAGTCCCACGGCATGTGTAACCAGCACGTCTGTGACGGCACCATTAGTACAGACCGGTTTGGGTCTTAACTTGCTGCGACCCAAACATCTTTTTAGAGACATGGATTGGGATTGATCCACCAACCAAGGAGACGATGGTTCTACTTCCACTAGTGTCCTTGGTTCCCAAACATTCGGTGTTGTTAAAAGGAAAGGTGGTGGAACGCAGCTTTTAAGACGCCCCTTCAAACGATTGTGGAATCAGAGTTTTAGATTTAATAGTAATCTGGAGAATAAAACTTCACAAATCATCAGTCATGAACCGGAAATTATACAGTTTGACATTTGACGTGTTATTATCTCACGTTAAAATTAGATTGACTGTAAGTCATCTGATGCTTAAAGACATATTATTGGATCTTCTAATGACTCATTGTTTCCTAATAACAAGCTTAGAATCAGTTTGTGAAATAGTTTTTGTATTTTCGGTATATTTGTCAGTCCAGCCATGAGTAGAAACTTTTTTTATGTCTGAAACAGATACATACGAGGTTTCCCAAACTTCTCACATATATTAAACAAGATACTTAGTTGTGCCTTCAGAATTTTCCACAAACGTTTTTTTTTTTTTGCTGTTTTAAAGCCAACTTGAAATGTTTTCATAACTTCAAAACATTTCAATTCTGTTATACAATCATAATCTTTTCAGTTTTCCACGGAAAGGTGACATGAAGGTTGATACTTGTGGTTGTTTTTCTCCGTAGCATCTGTCAAAAACTAAACATTTGTCGGGGCTCACCAATGAAAACAGGGAACACATCTTTGAAAAATTTGTTGTAGAGTTTTTTTGTGGGGGTTGGTGGTAAATGTCATCATCCGTACGTGTCATCTGGCTTTTCCCCCAGAGATTCCAGAGATTCTAATAAAAACCAAATGCTACGTACAAATCTTCATCTGAGTGCACGCTGATATCTTTTGAGTTTACACTACCTGGTCTCTTCTCTCATTTGGACTAACGGTGAACAATTTAGAACCATTTTTCCCTCCCTTTTCCCTCACGTGAAACTAAGGGCACACTTTGTGGTGATGTTTGAGGTGGATTTATGCGTCATTATGTTCGTGTTTTTGACCTTCATCATCCTCTCTGAATCCAGATGATTCTCTTTCTCTTTGTCTCTTGCTCGCCCTGCAAGTTGCATCTCTGCCCCTCGGTGTCAGGTGATCTAACGTCACGCTCTCATTGGCTGAAGGAAAAAAAATTCAAGGTGCTGCTTTTGTTGCATTTAAATACTGCAGAATGGTCGTACTTCACAGATGACATTGCCTTTACGTCTGAATCAATATTGTCTTCTTGCAGTTAATCGCCCTGTCCTAGATTTCACGGATAAAAAAAAAGAAAGATCAGTAGAATTCTCCAAATACACCAAAATCTACCTGTGTCCTATCTGTCCTCTAGAAGGCAAACACACACTTTCCCTGAGCCTTTGATCGCTCCCCGACCTTTCATCAGTCACATGCGGCGGGAGATAAGTGTTCTGTCTCAGGGCATTGCTGGTAAACATTAGACAATTATTCTCCTTGGCGGCAGATGAAGCGTTTTTCATTTGATGCCTCGCGTGAAATACGTTTTCTAGCGGGCGACAAACAAGGGTCATGGAGGTAGCGGCTCCAAAGGAACTCCCCTGTTTGTCCTGGTTAATTGTGCCGCTAGCCAGGATGTCTTGGGAAGCGCTGTGCGAGATTCTTGAGAGATAAAACCTAAGATGTGATTTGGAACTGACATCAGTGGAGTTTAGGGATGTGGAGAAACAAAACAGAAACTTTGCTGATTTGTGTGTTTTTGTTTTTCCTGTGTTTGGGTTATGGGTTCGAATGCAGTTCTTAAACTTAAAACACAGAACGAACTTATCTCGCTCAAATTTGAGCTTTAATGACACGTGAGCACGGCCCAAAGTCCGGTCCAACTCCTTGTGACGGCTTTGAGACTCGATTTGTTTGGTTTTCAAGTCCATAGTTTAAAACTTTATACTTCAGCCTTTATAGATATATTTTTGTTGTTTTGAATCCCATAACTGCCTGAATCCAACATTACTGAATCTTAATTATTATGCTTTCCTTTCCTTTCTCTCAAGAGTTCTTTGGTTGGTCTCTGAGACGGGTTCTTCTTGTGTGGTTCAAAGATGTTGATTCTGCCGTCACTTAAAGGTGCAGAGTGCAAAACTTCTCGCAGAAAGTTTCCTGATGATAACCGCTATTGCCTATCAGCTCACCCCTCCCTTTGCAAGAATCAACGGTGGCCTTCAAGCGTGAAAAAGATGTCATCGTCCAACAACAACATTTGGTTCTCTCCTTTCAGGCAGTCGTGAGGTGGCCTTCATGTACGCCATCTCCTCGGCCGGCGTGGTTTACACGTTGGCGCGAGCCTGCAGCCAAGGCGAGCTGGACTCGTGCTCCTGCGATCCCACAAAGAAGGGCTCGTCACGGGACGCCAAGGGCTCGTTTGACTGGGGAGGCTGCAGCGACCACGTGGATCATGCCATGCGCTTCAGCCAGGCCTTCGTGGACGCCAAAGAGAGGAAGGAGAGGGACGCCCGGGCGCTGATGAACCTGCACAACAACCGCGCCGGCAGGAAGGTGGGCTGGTTTATGATCATATCTACATGTGTAGTTTCAGAATTTGCATTTACCGATATTTGGTGTTAAAAGCATCAAAATAGTTTGAGTTCAAATGTGTCAAAATCAAGACATAGATCAAAATGATAAACCTTAAAGGTCATTTACCAAAAACACAGTTCATTTCACTGCTCATGTCCGCTGTGGCCATAAAAATAAAACCAAAAATCATTAGTGTTATTATTTCTTAAGAGTGAAGAAGATAAAATTTTTAAAAAAAATCTATTCGTTTTATATTTATTATAACACTCAACTCGCAGAAATACTGCATTATCTTACACCGCCCTAGTTCTTACCCCTGAAAGAAAAAACAGTTTAGTGAAAGATGTAACAATTTGTATTTAAATTGAAAAATGTGAAATGACATGAAATTTGGAGGTAAAATGTTTAGAATTATAATATTACTTTGAATATAACAGAGATTGCTATTTTATAAGGATTTAAACATTGGAGTAGCCTTGACTTGGAGGTGATGTCATGGAGGGGTATCCAACCTTCACGGTGTGTTCAGACCCGAGTCCAGCAGCAGCCTCCAGTTCACAGGTCTGCAGTGGTGGTCAGATCACTGCCCCCCCTCTCCTTCAGGCCACCAGCGGCTCTCCAGCACTGTGATGAGTTTTCATTAGTCAGAGTCTCTGTTTCCACACTTGGACCTGCCCTGATGCGTGTTTTTTCCTTTAATGACATTCGTCACTTTGTGTCCCTGCCCTTGTTCTGGCCGTAACCACTGTTTCCATCCTAGTGAGTCTCATCCGCCCCCCCTTTGTGGTTATCTTGCATGGTGCCATCCCGGGCGTTCTGCGCTGTTACTCATATCAGTGTTTCCTTGTGGGCGGGGCCGTCTTCCCAGCCTCGTGGATCTTTGTGGGTTTCCATCCGGGCTTTCCGGGAAGTCAGTTTTATCCCAGAGTGTTCAGGTTTTAATATCTGAGCGATGCTATTTTGCAACTGTCTAAAAACGGATGTAGGTTTTACCTGGAGAAGGGGGAATCGGGGAGGCAACCAACCTCTAGAATTAGTTGGGAAATTATTTGCATTTTAAGAGTGTATGTGTTCCACTTAAACCTCCACTGTCCACATTCAGTCATCTCTGAGACCTACTTCCTGTTCCTGTCCTCTCTCCTCACCAGGCAGTGAAGCGCTTCATGACCCTGGAGTGTAAATGCCACGGCGTCAGCGGGTCGTGTAGCGTACGGACCTGCTGGCTCGCCATGGCCGACTTCAGGCGGACGGGCGACCACCTTCGCAAGAGGTACAACGGCGCAGTGCAGGTGGCCGTTAACCAGTATGGCACTGGGTTCACGGCGGCACACACTCACTTCAAACGACCCAGCAAGAACGACCTTGTGTACTTTGAGGACTCGCCAGACTACTGCATACGAGACCACGAGTCAGGTAAACGCACCCTAATCATTATCGCTGGGAATAAATCACTGATTGGACCGGAAGGGACCGGACTGGACCCTCAAAGGGAGATTCCATATCAGACTTCTGGTTGGTTGACGGGTTATTTCAAGTGGGTTCCAAGAATATTCTCAAATATTTATGAACACTAAGACATTCCTGGAACATTATATGAAAAACAACCGTTTGGCCAAAGTTTACAAAGAAACACGATTTTGTTTCTCTTACTATAGTTCTGAGATTTTATTCCCCCCAAAATGATCCCAGCAACAAAGCAAAGATTTCCCACAAACAAACCCATCCATCAGCCGTGGTTGATCTGTGGTAACGCGGGGTTGTGTGTGAATATTCATTCCGAGCGTTAATAATTGCTTAATGTTGAATGATGCACACGAAACCTCCACCTCAAACCTGCCCAATGTCCGCTCTGTGGATTTCATTCTTGTGTAGTTTGGCTTCCGCTCCGTCTTCCTCCCACAGTCCAGAAACATGGGATGTGGGTGAATTGATGACTCTATATTAAATAGTTGTGAATGTGCGCATGAATGTTTGTCTCTCTATCTTGGCCCTGTGAAGATCTGGCCACTAATCTAGCGTCAGCCGGGGGATAGGCTCCAGCCCCCCCCCAACAAACTCCCATCATTCCTGTGGCTGGCCGCTAACCACAAGGGAGGCCCAGAAACCCTCAGAAGTGTCTGAGTGTCGAGCTGGTATTCAGAGTTAGTTTAGGTCAACGACTGCATTACATTGACCTGAGCGTTTTATAAGGCGATGCATTCCTGGGTTTGAAGTCATTAAACGGAGATCCTGATGTCAGGTAGACGCTGTCGGAGGGAACCTCTCGCTCTCAGCTTCACAGCTTCCTGCAGAAACTCAGGGGTTAATTAATGCATGCATCCAGCCTGCCGTTTGATTGTGGAAGACGGTTCCCATCCGGCCAAGAGGGTGTCAAAACGGCATCGCTGCGTCGGTTGATGAGGACATAGTGTTGGTTTTCCATCAGCCTTGTTTCCAAGATGCCGGAGTCCAGACGAGAGGAGCCGTTAAAGAACCGTGTATCTAAGTGAGCAAAATCTGTTTATGTCTGAGTGTGAGGTTTGGAACGGGGCCCGGAGACGGTGTGAGAAGAAAAATGTTTGTGTATGAATACTGTGAGAGAAAGAGAAGTGTGTGTGCGTGTGTGTGTGTGTTTGTGTGTGTGTGTGTGTGTGTTTGTGTGTGTTCCAGTGGATGCCTGTCAGGCAGCAGATGATCCGTGGCGATCGGGTGTCGGTCAGTTTAAGACCCATTACACACTTCTGTAGACTGAAACCTTAGAACACCACAGACCACGATAAATCACCCCCACTGGAAACACACACACACACACACACACACACACACACACACACACACACACGCCTGAGGGCACGATTGGCCTCCAACCAGAGGCATATTTCAGGGGCGGGTTGGATCACACGACGCCGTACAACAGAGTGGAGGAGTTCATCGTATGTCAGAGCGAGAAGCTTCTCCGTCATTCTTGGATTAAATTTGATCCAATTATCTTAATTCCACTGAGCTCCGGTACTATTATTCATCTTTAAGGCGGTTTAAAGATCAGGGTGATATCATAGTCCGCTGTAAATCTTTTGCACTGGGGATGTCTTTCTTCTCAAGGTGCCTCAAGGAAGCATTGGACCCTGCAGAGCTCAAATCTGGACTTCTTGTCTTCTGTCTGTTTTAGTGCAAGTTGTCAGGTACCGTCATGGTCGTTAATGTGCTTCGGGACTTTTATGACTTTAGAGGAGCATGAAGAATTCCACAAGCCTGGTTTAGAGAGCTGGACTGTTTGATGTGTGGAGGTAAAAGCTGTGAAATCTGAAATCTGCTCTGCGTGTTTTAAGGATCATCACATCACTGAAGGTCCGGATTATAAGACGGAATTCTTCTTAGGGTCTTTTATTCTGGACCATTCTTATGCACATATTTAGCTTCTTTGTTTTTACAGTCTAAATGTGAATTGTGGCCAGCTTGCAATAATAATAAGATTTTTTTGTAGGAAACAAAGAGTTTCCTCTGAAACTCAATCTGTAACTGAGTCAACGCGGCAATTTATCACCAGTATTACTGATATTTCTACTGGTACTTATCAGAACCGATGTGTCGCAGTGCCGAATGCCTCATACTCAGGCCCACCGACTACAAAGGTTCAGACGGGGAAACGGTCCAGGTTCAGACAGTGAAACGGTCCAGGTTCAGACGGTGAAACGGTCCAGGTTCAGATGGTGAAACGGTCCAGGTTCAGCCGGGGAATTGGTCCAGGTTCAGACGGTGAAACGGTCCAGGTTCAGACGGTGAAACGGTCCAGGTTCAGACAGTGAAACGGTCCAGGTTCAGACGGTCCAGGTTCAGACGGTGAAACGGTCCAGGTTCAGACGGTGAAACGGTCCAGGTTCAGACAGTGAAACGGTCCAGGTTCAGACGGTCCAGGTTCAGACGGTGAAACGGTCCAGGTTCAGACAGTGAAATGGTCCAGGTTCAGACGGTCCAGGTTCAGACGGTGAAACGGTCCAGGTTCAGACTGTCCAGGTTCAGACGGTGAAACGGTCCAGGTTCAGACGGTGAAACGGTCCAGGTTCAGACTGTCCAGGTTCAGACAGTGAAACGGTCCAGGTTCAGCCGGGGAAGTGGTCCAGGTTCAGACGGTGAAACGGTCCAGGTTCAGACTGTCCAGGTTCAGACGGTGAAACGGTCCAGGTTCAGACGGTGAAACGATCTGCAGCATATACTTTCACTTAGATCAGCAATGTTAGTGTCACTTAGTTGGTGTCCCCAATGAAGAATTGATACCTTCATCCTGTCCATCAGAATCCAGTATCTATCCAGATCATAGTAGAAAACAAGATTGTGCTTTGGTTTTAAGAAAGTCTTGGAAGCATCGTGACCCTCTGAGGTTTTATAGACTGAGCGATTTCCCGTTTTACTGAAAAAAGGATGGCAGGAGTAAGACGCAGCGAAAATAATATTAATATGCATCTGTACGGCTGACAGTCTCAGAGTGGCCCCTCCCTTTACCCGACGGATGTCTGGAGGTCTCAGGGCCTCCGTTTGGAGACCCTTCACAGCAGGACATGAGGATTTTTATGTGGTGTGTACATGTAAGCATTAAGAGGTAACACACACACACACACAGTGTTAACCCTGGGCCTCTCATGAGAACTTCCCCTGAGGACCAACTCCTCTGGGAAACCGACTGACTTACAGTATAAACTCATTCTCCATCATGAGGCGTTCCTTACATCGAGCGTCTTTACGCCAGAATCCCAGTCGTGACCTTAATCCTGGTTTTGATCCTACTGGAACACAAAGATATCTGACTCTTCATATCCCAGAATACACGATAAAGGCCGGAATCCCAGCGACTGATTACTACCTGCTGTTTGCACAGGAGACGTGGGAGATGGACGGAGCCGCAGTTTAATCTGAGATTTCTCTATTTTAACTCAAAGTTCATTTGCATAAAGTGGGATTAGGACTAACGGCATCATTACGTTGCATCTGTGACTTCATCTTGTTTCCAGCAACGGCCGATGACAGCAACAGGCAATATCAAACATAGTCGTCCACTTTGACGTGTCAGAAACCAGGATAAAACGTAAACAAAAACTCACCATATCATTATAACCATGCTTAAGGTTCTACTGTTGGGTACATCCCTCTCTTTGCCTAAACAGCTGAGGGACACAGGATTTGCTCAGACACCGTTCTACCAGAACCCTGGAGTGTTGAGTCAAATGTCTCCAACCCTTACGCCTATATCTATATCTCATGTCTCCAACACAAAGTAGACACCTGATTTTTATGGAGTACTTTTGGAGTACTGCAAAATGCAGCTAAAATATTTGGTTCACTCAAAATCGGCGTGAGGACATAACCACACGCACCAACACAAAGACGGGCTAAATCAAAAACCCAATAATAACCGAGGCACTAGTGTTCCTTTCAGACAGACAGACAGACACACACACAGACACAGACACACACATTTGAAGCATGACTATCTTGAGACACACTGCTCTTCTTTCTTATCACGCATGCACACTTAGAAACCTCTTGGAGTCATGAAAACACACCCTCAGTCATTGTGGGAACACACAGAATCTATTGTTACAGGCAGATGGACGGACACACACACACACACACACACACACACACACACACACACACACACACACACACACACACACACACACACACACACACACACACACACACACACACACACACACACACACACACACACACACACACACAGACAGTGAGATGGCCCCTCTGTGCCTCTTTAAAGTGTGAAATCAATTTCCCTCGCTCCCAGCAGGCTCAGGTGCTAAACTCATCTCTCGCCACCCCCTCATCTTAATTCTATAAGCAGACACGGGAGAACCGAGGCGGCGAGGAAGACACTGTTCGTGATGTCATACCTAGCGGGGCAGCATACCGCAGATGATGGGCGGACACGCTGCCAGGGAGGGGCGGGGCTTCAGGTCATGCCCAGACATATCACCAGGCGAGGGAACGCTGCAGAAATGGCTGCACAGAATGTAAACATGAGCAAATTCCAGAACAACGTTGGAGATGAGACTTGAATCCAGGGCAGAGTTTTCTCTCTAACCTTAGTTTAATACAGGAGACACGCGTTCCTGCAACACAAGAAAACACAAGAGTCTCTCACGCTTTAAGGGTTATGTAAGACTCGAGTTCAATTAACTGTCCAAAACTCTCATGTTCAGGATTTAGGGGCATCCGTTGGCAGAAGTCGAATATAATATTCATAATTATTACTGCTTTAATTTGAGTACAATGCTTTTAAAGTTAAAATAAAGAATGAACAAAGCTTTCAAAAGGCTCCAGATGGCAACTTAAATGGTCTCCAATGCAACTTTACTTTTTAATTTTGCGACCTGTTTTCCAGTGGCGACTCTCCAAACGCAAATATACATTATATAAAATGTTAAAAAAACAGAGTTTACTACCAGCTCCAATTATGCTTTGGCTCGGAGTCAGCATCTTAAACTCTCTGCTTCTCCGACAGCAGTCTGTTACAGCTGAGAAATCAGCTGTAACACCAATACAACAACAATTCAATAGAATATGCAGTATTATATCTATGTCCGTCATTATGTTGTGCAATATTACTTAATTACTTTGTCACAGTATAACCGTCGTGTCAGTATAAAGCGTATTATCTACTGTTATTTGTAGGCACTGGTTAGATTTACTTTTATTCATAAGTTCATTATGTGCAATATTATAGTACTTTATTAATTCAAATTATTATGTGCAATAGTATGCTAATTATCACGCTGTTATTTTTAGGCACTGGTTTGCATTAACCTCTGATACATTTATTTTTACATTTCCACTTAGGTTTACATTCTATTTTTCTTTTACTCACTTACTGTTTTTGTAGTTACTTTAATTTTGATTATATTCTCATTGGCAATAATTTCATTGGGGTTCAATTCTATCTCCTCTTACCTTATTACAGAGATACAGCGGCAGCCGTCTGTAGCTGTGAAAGTGCTGAGTCACTTTTTGTTGAGGCCGTGTTTTTACTCCTGTTGTAGTTATAAGATGATTCCGTCTTCAGTTGGACCTGATAAGGTTTGTTTGCCTTTGATTACAAAGTATTTTTTTGAGAATCTGAGCATGGTAACCCAAACTGTCAGAATCATAACATGAAAACGTGTAGGAATCTGATGTGGAAGTCATCCAACGGCGCGTTATCGGCGCAGGAATCCTGCTGCCTCTGATTCTGATGCTCAATATCAGCAGATCAAAGTTAGCTGGCTGAAAACGTTCCTGAAACGTTCCTGACGAGGAGAGATGGAGGTGTGTGTCGGCAGGTGGTTTAAAGCAACCATTAAAAGACAGATTCCACTATGATCGAGATTATTCCATTCTATTTTCTTCCACTTATCCATTGGGTCTTGGTTTTAGGAGTCAAAGAAGGTTGTTCCTGCTTGGAGGTTTGGGTCAACCCTCTGGACTCTCCTCTATGTCGATCATGCCTGGTAATCTACAAGGGGAGGGGCTCTGGACAAGTCCTAATCATGTGACTTTAAAAATTATTTTATAGTTTACATATAAACAAAAAATTAAAAACAGGGTTCACTAACGGTTCTAGTCATTTTAGAGAAGAAACAGTGAAGATAAAACAAACGTAAGGCAGCCAGGGATTGTATCGTTGTCGGGGTGGGAGGTACAGACATAGATACAGACTCAGAGCCTGAGTAAGCAGGAAGCAACTTATTGTACGTAGTTCAATAAAAATTTGAAGAAGAAAAAATTGGACCTTTTTAATTAAAGTTTGTGCACAAATTGGGACGCAGGGCAGACAAAGGCAGACCGTGCAGAGGGGAAGGAAAAGCTAAGGCAGACACTTAACATTGTATCCTGACATCGATATATTTTGGCTCAAGAACATTTCATTTGGCTCCTTAATACTTTGGGTTTAGGAGCCAATGGCTACTAGATTATAATTCTTTTTGTCTGGAACCTTACCTGAGGCTGAGCCCAGCCCCGCTGCGAAGGAAGGAAGCTCATTTCAGCGGCTTGTGTCCTTGACCTCATTCTTTCTGTCTCTACCCAGACCAGCTCATGACCATACGTGAGGGTCGGAACCTAGACGCACCTTTTAATTCAGAGCTTTGACTTACGAATCCTCTCTGTCCTCAACACAACAGACCGATACAGAACCGTCACTGCTGCTGGTGCCGCACAGAACCGCCTCTACGGTTTCCCATCACTCCAGAAC
This sequence comes from Lophius americanus, assembly GCA_037951165.1. Lineage (NCBI taxonomy): Eukaryota > Metazoa > Chordata > Actinopteri > Lophiiformes > Lophiidae > Lophius > Lophius americanus. The sequence continues at coordinate 43,087 of JBBDHG010000005.1, read as the reverse complement.
CAAACACCAAGATACTTAAACATCTTCTCTTGAGGCAGCAACGCATCCAGATCATGATGATGACAGATTTAAATAGATTTTAATGCCTTTTCTTTCATTTTTAGTTTTTTTTTTTACCCAATTTCAGATATTTTAGCCTCTTGTGTTTCCACCCCAGCTGTGTTGACCCTTATAGACCTCCGTAGAGGTAATCGTCCTTCCCTCAGACACCTGTAAACGTAGAGTCACTTCATGGAGATGTGCACCGGCGCCTGAACGCAACAGTCAGAAGAAAGAGCCTGTGTGTGTGTGTGTGTGTGTGTGTGTGTGTGTGTGTGTGTGTGTGTGTGTGTGTGTGTGTGTGTGTGTGTGTGTGATGTCTCCTGTAAAATGAACAGCTGATGAAGAATGGGAGTCCAGGCTGACGGCTCCTATCATCAATCTCTCATCTCTCCTCCATCCAGCGTTCATCATCTTACTCAACCCCCTCCTCACCCTGAGCAGACTGCCAGCCTTACACTGTGCTCCCATTCTCTCCCCGGATCACCGATACAACCACTCGGATTGGCGTCTTCAGTCCTGAGTAAAGTCCCATGATGCTTCATGTCTTCTCAGGCTGGACACTTTACAAAGTTCCTGCTGCTGGATGCAGACCACGACCATGTTGCTGACCCCCTCGCTCACTGCCAGTGCTTCAAACTCTGTATATTGTTGCAGCAATTAGATACGAGTTCCAAATGCTATTATGTGGAGAAGAAATGCAGACAGATGCACCCGGTAGGCGTCACAGAGTTATTATTTTTACAAAATTAAATCCTTCCAGGATGTGAAACACTTTCATCAAGACAATTACTAATGTAAATACAAATTTACAAGATGCTGCCAAACAGACGGAGGAAGTTATTCTTGCTGACCTTTTGTGTCAATCCAAACCCAACTGATGCCAGTCACGTATCGTAGAAAGTTTAGACGAACAAACGATCCTTACAGCCGGATCAATAACCGACAAATTAGATTTTCAACATGTTGATTTGTTAAATCTTTGTTAAAAGTATGTTACGTGGTCATAAAGTAAACTGCTTTTACTTTTGTTTGTCATTTTGATGTCTGCCATGTACACAAATGAGCAGAAACATGAAGCGGTTACCAGCTAGAATGTTGTGGCTGATCGGTGTTTGTGAGCAGCTTCTAAACGGTACGTTTGTTACGTCGTCGTTGTTTCTTTGGAGAAAGCGTGCGGCAGAGTGCCGAGGGAGGAATTGTGGGATTGTATGAGGAAGTCTGGAGTGTGAAAGTATTTTAGATGGGTTCAGGACGGATGGGTTCAAGGTGGAGGTGGGACTCCCCCAAGGAGAGGCTCTTGGACCCTTCTGGTTTGCTGTGGTGATGGACAGGCTGACAGAAGTTTCCATGATCTTTGCAGAAGTTGCTTATTAAAAAAATATCTCAATAGTCGCAGAGAATGAAATGGTACAGATTTTAAAAAAAGAAAAGCAAGAAATGCATATTTTTAAATGGTTTATATTTTCACCTCTCTTCAAATCATCTCAATAATCATAGAAACCCGTCATTGACCTCTCTCTCTCCTCTCAGGGTCGATGGGGACGGGAGGGCGCGTCTGTAACCGGACGTCTCGTGGCGTGGACGGCTGCGAGGTCATGTGCTGCGGCCGAGGCTACGACACGTCGCGGGTCAGCCGGACCACCAAGTGCGAGTGCAAGTTCCACTGGTGCTGCGCTGTGCACTGCCAAGACTGCCACCAGCAGGTGGACGTGCACACCTGTAAGAGCCAGACGTGAGCGGACGCTAACGCCGATCCTGATCACCGTGGAAAAAAATGCTGCTTCTGTTCTGGGCTGCAGACTGACCATCATCTCGACTTTCACCCTCGGTGCTCACCCCTCGTTCTGCTTCACTCCCTCAAACGCTGCCAGGCCAGCTGTCGGACACGCCCCCCCCCCCATGTTTGTGGATGTTTGAGTCTTTACTACTGTTTAATCAAAAAAACAAAAGAAGGATCACTTCCTGTCTGCTGGAGCCGAGACTCCAGGGGATTAGAATAAAAAGCCTCCATCACTGTTTCAGGCTAAATGAGTAGTGAGCTGTACTTCCTTAAGAAGATTATAGAAACGTTGTTTGTGTTAGAGGCTCAGTTGATTTATCACAAGTTTTAAAAATCAGAATCAGATACAACGGCTGATGGCAGAAATGAAGCGATGTTGAGTTTGACCTGTAGGATCAGATGTTCACGGTTTGGAGGTGAACTGACCAAAAAATACACAAACAGTTTCTTATAACATCTTCTACGGTAGAGCTGCATAAGACTCCTGTGTGAATCTCTCTCTCTCTCTCTCTGGTACCGTCCTCTGAACCACACCCACTGTCGTCCCCCTTCCCCACATCTCGGCAAGCCCCACTGACACAAAGTTAAAACCGACCCACGGTAGAACTCAGCCGGAGGAAGAGACGATGTATTTAATGCTAGTCTTATGTCTGATGAAAGTCATTTATTTTCTGTGAGGACTAGAGGAGAGATGACTGACGTCAGATCCAGCCCATCAATCATGGAGTTTATGGAGACACGGCCCTGATGGATGCAGCGTGAGACGAAACACACCAGATAAATAAGACCGAACAAGTGTTTCAGAGCCATCCTCAGAGTAATCGGGTCAGTGATCCGAACGGGGACTCAGGATTCAGTCTACCGGTGATTTTTGACGGTAAGAAATGGACAAATTTCACATTTCCACATTTTGAGAATTGTTGAATTATCCCTGAAAACCTCTAGAAAACGGACTGATTACTGTGCTGGAAGTTTATCCTGTCTCAAAGTCAACATTTATTCAATCTTTTTTTTTTTAGCGAGCTGTTGATAGATTAAGACAGGCGTTTCAAACTGCTGCCGTTACCAAACAGTCTGTAGTCTTCAGTTATCGATGTTTTACAGTGATACCGGTTAAACTCTGTTTTGACGTGCGTTTGGATCACGTCGCCGTTTACACCTGTGTCTATCGTGTGTCCAGGCAGTCTTCAGATTTTGTTGCTTGCTTTGCTGTTTTGCTTCAAGGTCAAAGGCCGTCGCCGTAGTTGTCAGTCAAGCGGCACATTCGTTTAGCTGGCTAGCATGGGCTAGCTCAAAACCTCAAGATGCTTCAGGAGCTAAAGTCCATGACCGGACTATTCCAACTGTTGAGACTGACGGGGAAAAGTCATTTGCTTTAGCCGTTGCATCGTTAGCCACAAGAACCCGAAAAACAACCACGGCGACCCGCACTGATGACAGATTTATTGTGACGTCCCTGTTGGAGACACATTAGCGTTTACACCACAAAAAAATGTGTTCAAATGTTTCCTAGACCAACTCGGCGAGTGGTTTGAGTAACCGGACCACAATACGGTAGTCGTTTGCACTTGTGTTTTAACGATGTGTCGCCTGAACACGTCTTAAAACCGAGTCTGAACAGAGTCAGTGAAACAAATTAGAGACTGAGGATAAATAACTGAAACTACATCTAACGTTTCATCATCTACTGCAGGTTCTCTGTTCCACGTCTCGTCGCTCAGAAGCTCATGTCTGTTTTAAAGTTTGCGAGACGTTTTCCGCTGTTTGAGATCGGTCCCGGCGAAACATGACTGCACAATCAAACTCCTCACCGAAGAGGTTCAATTATCTTTGGTCTTAAGGCTCGTTCTCCTCCAACAGGGCAGAGCGTCGTAACCCGAAACCTCATAATAACCGCCGAAAACATTCAGGCCTGCAAACTCCGGCGGGACGAGGAGGGTGACAGTTCTGGGAACAAGCCCAAATAACGCCGAGGCTCGCTTTGGATAAAGTTACATCACTGAGGCTCAATGAAGCAAAACGTGAATCAGGAGGGAGACGCTTTTCTCCTTCAAGACCAACAACGGCGACGAGCTCGCAGCGTTTTGTTTTTTGGTGCTGTAAGCTCAGCAGTCAAAGCGCCGTTTATTTCCTCTATTAAACATTAGAAGGCCGACGTCTCTACGACGGATTTCACCAAAACTCACCAGAAGAGTCCAGGTGGATGGAAAGTAGGACCGATTAGGGGGGAAAATGTTTTCTTTTATTCTGTAATCTACTCCGACTGAAAGAAAAAATATCAAGTATCCCACTCATTGCCTGCAAAGTGTTAAAAATAAGCAAGCAGGTGATGTCACAGCAGGTGGAGGTGACAGCGGTTACACCCACTGAGTGGCAGCGTCACTGCTGACCTTTAAGGTCACAGAAACACCTGCTGTTTGATTGACAGTAGAAATCAATGCATCAACAGGAAGTTGCAGCGTTGTTTAAAAATCTGCAGGAAGCTGAAGAAAAGAGAAACATCTGGAACCAAAAATTAGATTTTCTGTGATCCACAAATCCTCAAACACCAGATCACATCTGTTCAGAAGCTCAATGGAGGTCAAACCAACAGACATGTCTGTGCGGAACGCGGTGTGTCGTCATTTATCGTCATTCCAGCGAACATCAACGCCCCTGCACACAAACGATGACACTTGTTATGAAAGAAACAAAAACGTCAGGCGATGACCTCGTCACTTTGATTTAATCAACTCTCCTATAACGCCACTTACAGCCTGGAGTGATTTTATTAAATTCTCCTCTCTTTATTTTGACTGAAACGGCAGCAGAGGTAGTAACGGAGGTGAATCAGAGCTTTACATAAACACACGGCTGAAATGCAGGCCAGGGCTAGTGATGTTTTATGACCTTTTCTAGAGCCTCTCAGAACCGGAGGTCATTTATTTAAGTCCTGGTGTTAGTTTCCCCGTGTTGCAGGACAGTTTTCTACTCCGTCCAGCTGGGTTTGCTGCTGTAAGACGTTTCTATAGCAACACAGGAAACGATGAAGGTCAGGAGGGACTCATTGACCTTGTATTTAAAGTTTTTCATCCTGGGGCGGGCCTGACCCGTTTCACTGTAGGGACAATAGAATGATGCATTCGAATCCAAAACAAATCCGACCCAGATGGAGAGACGCCGCCTCAGCAGTTTAAAAACACAGTTAAGTTAAAACTATCACCGTAACAAGATTCTGCTCTGTCACCCAGTTGTGTCAATGTATTTATTTACTCTCCAGTGTGTACAAATATGTGTGTGTGAAGTTCTGTCTGAACGGATCACTCACTCTGGAGTGTAACCGGTTACCGGAGGTGAGGACTAGAACCTGTACGACTGCACTTTGTCTCCATTTAACCACTAAACGCCACAACATCCACATCCAACAAGTCCTGCCACATGTTCTAGGACCCAGTGTCGAGTGTTCCTGTAGATGTGTTTGTGTGATCCCTCATCAGTAACAAATAAACACACTTCGCCTCCTGCTGGAATTCTTCTGTGATTGATTCTCTGCTCTGTACTGATATCGGACCGCGGCGAGGTCCTTCCTACAAAGAAAAAAAACTCAAATCCTAGAGAGCCGTTTGATTCCTATTGGAAATTAAACATTTTTCCACAATAACATCCCATTAAAGTAACATTCCAAGCTTTTTCATCGGATTGGATGTGGTTATATCTACGAAAAAGTACTTTCATATGTTGTACCCACATAGACCTTAATGTGAGGAAGAACTGGAGTGATTTTGGTAAAGGTCTGTTGTATATTTTTCAGACACAGGCAGGAACTTTATCTCCAGAAGTTTTTATACCATATTTTAATCACTATGAGGAGCTTTTTTCAGACATAACTACAAATCTGTTGACAGCGTATCGTGATGTCACAAGGTGACGGACTGATCTGAGGGCCACAGGATGGAAATCCGTCCCTCCATGTTTGGAAAACTTCCGCACCAACATACAGGTTGGTGTTGTCTGGGCAGGAAAATCCACAAATCCAGTGTGAACAGCGTGTGAACGAAAACCCCGGTGTCTGCTAGAAGGTGTTGGGATCAAACAGTCGTATGGAAACTAACATCTCCCTCAGCTGAGGGTGAAGCAGTGAAGCGCTTCAACAGACTCCGATTCTTCAGTCGAACCCAGCAGGTGGATGCCGATGAAACTCTCCCACCTGAGGAGTCAGACGTTGAAAACACATCAGAGGAAGACACACCAGAACAGAAACCTACCAGCTTCTGGTTCTGGCCCGGGCTCTCAGCGGGACGCTCGGCGGCGTGTTTAACTGCAGCGTTTCCCGTTTCTGTGGCGTGACTCAAACTGCGGGGAAGAAGCCGGATTGCAGCGATTCACAAAAAGTCCTTTATTGTATTTTTTTGTCTTCTCACTTTTTTTAATGATGGCAATTGATCACCTCTTTTTTTTTTTGTACAACAAAAACAGCTTTAAATGATTCAAAACCCAAAAAAAAGAAAAAGCAAACTTTATCAAATAAAGTCCAAACCAATCAGGGTTCAACCGCTCAGCCTCCCCCCGCCTGATCTCCGTTTGGTTTGAACTCTGGAATCTTGGCACAAAGGTGTGTCAGTCTAGTCCAATGCAGCGTTCTGGGTTTCAGTCCAGCTGTTCCTGTCTGGATGGAGGTCTTTTCCTGATTCTGGTCCGGTGCGGTCGGGGTCAGATGCGGGTGAGTTGGTGCCAGAGGCTGGACGGCAGGATGCTCTCCACCTTCTCCATGATGAAGTTGAGAGGAGCAAACAGCGTGCTGAGGAACTAAGGACACAAAGACGCCATCAGTCGTCGCTGAACTGATGGAAGTTCTGACCCAAAGTCTGTCAGAACTTCATTGACAGTTCAGTTCTAGTGTGATACTCTCTTCTAACGTAGACTCTGCAGTGAGATGAAAGCTCCACACACCAGTGGGATACACTTCTGTGTAAATAAATAAAAGCTGGCACATCATTCAGGTTTTTAAGAAAATAATCATTTTACTAACTGCTCTCTTTTTTTAAACTCAGAACAAAAACATATTCAGTTAAATGTATATTAAGCAGAGAAAGAGAAGCCGGAACCAGTGAATGGACATTTAACATCAAATGTAGGCTGAAGGCTCCGACACAGAACTGATGAACGGACCTCCACAGCAGGATTCATCTTTCATCTTTCACGTTTGTGTAACGACCAAGAGGAAGTTGTGAGAGGCTGGTGAAGGAATCTGGTATCCGTGTCTGTTTTGTCGTGTGCGTCCACTGGGACCGGAGGTGAAGGACAGTGGGTAACATGAGGTTCTGTCGGGATCATTGATTCTGCAGACTGGAGGCTGAAACATGTTCTTATAATCTGCAGAGGAAATCCGGGTTTACAAATGTCACGGGGGTCTCTGCACCGTTTCACGATTCTCTCCATTAAATCCACATCTTCATGCCTGACTGCTGCGGCGCTGCGTGTGAGTAACGACACCGCCGGGCCTCGTCCCCGGGTGTGTTTTGGCAACAAGCGGTGAAGAGGGGGGGGGGTGAGAATAGGGGCTCCATCAGAGCAAAGCGGGTCCTAGAGGTTCCCACTTTGTCAGATGGCAGATGAAAGCGGTGACGGTGTCTCTGTGCTGCCCTCACACATCCTATCTGACATCTCTGCCCCAACTTCACAGACAGCTTCAAAGAGAAGGTGTGTTTGAAGTGAGTGGGCGGCGGGGAGAGACCCTCCCAATCGTTGGGACGTATCACTCAGATCTGCGACCGTGATGACCGTGTGAGGTGGATCAGCCGTGATGTCAGCGACTAATACTCATTTTTCATCTCTGCTGATGGCACGTATTCAGCCACGCTCACCCCTCTGCCCCCGAGACCTTCAAAACATCAACGCTGCACACGGTTCATCTCAGATCGCGTCCTACAGATCGATGCCACATTTGGTGCAGAGATCATTCATTTAATTGACTGAAATCTGCATCAGAGGACAGAAAGGTGGATCATGTGATCCATTTGAGGTAGGGTGACAGCGGCGGTGATGACGTGTGACCCAAGGGTCCCTCCACCCAAACAGCAACAGAGAGGAAAAACCAAACTGTGTGTTAGAGTCCAGGCCAGACTAGAATCATTTCAAACACCTGAGGGGAGGAGTGGTATCAAGGATTCCTCCACAAGGGGGCGATCTTCCTGTCATCCCGAGACAAACTCAGAGTTTAGAAAACTTAAGTTTCAACCAGGAGTTAGGGGGTGTTGTTAGGGGGTGTTGGTAGGAGGGGGAGTATATTTGACATTCCTCCGCTGACCCGTCGTTTAAACAAGGTCTCTGATTGGGCCCAGTGGAGTCCGCTGTCAGGTGGGACATAGCGGTGTGAGAGGTTCTAGTGAAGATCCGGGTGCTGCATCACTCTATCACATGACTGGGTTTCCTTCACAGCTCCTCAAGGGGAAAACTGAAGTGGTCCCCGGCGAGGAGAGACCTCACGCTCTGGTTCTGACCCAGAGTCTCCTCCACAGTAGATGTGCTTTGAAACCACAGAGGGCGATGAAAACTCCCAGAAGGCATCTGAAGCGAGTCGGCTCGTGTTGGCTCATAGAAAGTAAGCCGGGGGACGGTACCTGCAGATAGTGTCAGCGTGGGGAGGGAGGGTGAGATGAGCTCAGCCACAGCAGATCCCTGCAGGCTGCAAGGGTGAGGAAAGGGGGAGGCAGCACCCTCCACTGGCTGTGAGGACTGCAGGAGGAAAAGCAGACGGTGGCGCGGTGCTCGGACCGTCAACCTCCTCAGCAGGTTGTGAACAAAGTTAGGGCCTGACAGGAAGTTTACGTACACTGAATAAATGAGACGGTTCTCCTGCGACTGGAAGAGCAAATTAATCCAAAACCAAACCGAGAGAGTTTTAGAGAGTAGGATGAGAAAGTTTCCACCCGGAGGAAAAGACACATTTTCTGTTTTGTCTGATGTCTGATATCCTTTCCTACAAACTTCTGAGGTTTCACCTAAACCTAATGTGTGTGACTGTGTGTGTGTCTTTGTGATTCTGTAGGTGTGGGTTGGTGTGTGAGTTTGATAGTGTGACTCGGGTGGTATTTGTGTGTGTGTGTGTGTTTACACTCACAGCTTTAGCAAACACTCCCATGAGTTCGGGGAACTGGTGTGTGAGCAGAGCCAACATGGCGGTGAAGGAGCAGAGACCAGCTGTGAAGAGGATGAAGAAGGGTAGCTCCTTCTTTGGGTAGACTGACACCTCATGAAACACTGCTTTCACGTGGGACACACACACACACACAGAGACACACACACAGACACACACACAGAGACACACACACAATGTTAATCTAGAGAAAACTTTAACATCACAAAAAACCCAGTCATAAATGTAATGGAGTGCAGGTTACTCTTTAACAGTAGTTCCTGCTGGTGTGGACAGACCATAACTCTATCATCACACACGTGTGCATGAAGACACAGGAGGGGCAGCGGATCAGAAACGTAACGGATCAGATCATATCAAGGTTTTTGAACACGTTTCCAAAATGCTCCTGAATTGACATTAAAATGATTGTGTGTGCGTTTGTGCTGATTGTGTGTGGTGTGTGTGTGTGTGTGTGTGTGTGTGGTGTGTGTACGTGCGTGAGTGTCAGAGCGGCTCTTACTGGGTAGCAGCTCTCTGTCGGCCGTCTCTGTGCAGATGGGGTAGGGATAGAACAAGTGACCCTTCTCCAGAGGATATGGGATCATTCTGAAGGCTAGGAACACACGACAACACAAAGTCAGTCCACATTTACGCTGACTCTGTCCGGACAAACATCCCTCATGAACAATCATCAGTGGAGTGTGTGTGCCGTTCGTGGTTCTGGCCCTGTGTGTGTGTGTTTGAGTGCACTCACTTCCCTCCCAGGTGCAGTGCAGCAGGTTGAGCGCCCCCTCCACCCTTTTCCAGTGCTGCAGGTGGAAGAAGGCGTAGGCGATGGCCTCGCTGTCTCCTCTCTTCAGGATGTGTTCTGGAGGAAGAATCAGACTCTTCATCTCCAGCAGATACTGAGGAGGAGAAGAATGCAGAGCATGAGCCACCAACAACCAACACTCTCTTTGTCTGAAACTCCGCCCACAAGTCTTACTCCTGACCCCCAGGATGCAGTTTTAAAAATAAAAGATAAACCTCAAACTAACAGTTTGTGTTTTTGTCTTTCGGTCCAGCTGATCTTCATCAGCCACCAGCAGGTGTTGATATTCCTCTCTTCTCTTCAGCTCTGTGACCTCTGAATTTTAAATAAAAGAACATTCTGGAGTTCTGGCAGCAGCATGTTCTACTAACTCAAAGCTTGCCTGTTGGACTCCAGAACCCACGGTTCTATTTTCACCTCTACAGCGAGGCTGTGTGTGGAGGTTTGTCGTTAATGATGCAACAACATGCTGCTGAATCCTGAGCCGCTCAGACTCCAGTTCCTCACATCAGAACCGCTGCAGCCCTCCAACAGTTCACCCAGACGCAGAGCACCATCTGTGGGATCCTATCGCTGTCGGGTCATGCTCCTCGTGGAGTGGGTCAGACGTCCTGGAGACTAATGAGCTGCACAACTTATCCAAATAAAGAAGGGTTTGGTGGAGGAGAATGCAGATATTTTTGATAAGTTACAGGTCCTCGTATCTTTGGGTCTTTAAGTTTTGATTTCATACACGGATATTGTAATGTTACGTTAAGTTTCTTGGGGGAATCCAAGAACAAATGTTGAAATAATCTCAATAAATTGAATTTCATTTTCATTTTGGAATTTGATTCTGAAAAGATAATTCACTAGAAACCGAAAAAATAAAAAAGGGCCTATTTTTAAGTTTTGTCCAGACTGGATGTGGTCGTTTACGAGCGCAGCGGTCAGGGCGATGCTTTTGGGAGACAGAGCGGCGTTTTGTGAGCTGTCAATCATCCTTTCATTCCTCAACAGTGAAGGTTTATTTCAAAGTTCCGGGGGGATTCTCAGCTTTTATTACTGGTTTTGTCTGCATTACCTTTAGGGTCTTTTACTCTTTTTCTGAAACACGGCAGCAGCTCTGAAAACCATCCTTACAGTTAAAGGACACTTATTTATATAAATAAATAAATGAAAACGTCAACAGAAATCTTCAGAGGGGGAAGCTGTTCAAAAAATGTAGGCGCAAAAAAAAGAAAGAAAGCTTTGATTCTGCCCACTTTACTTAAAATGGAAGAGTTGACTAAACGAAGCAGGTGATGGAACATCGACTTCTGACTTCGTCTCTATGAATGAGTGAGAGCGGCGCTCCATGCAGACATGCTCATGTCGGGGGCAGCTGCTGCAGGAGGCGGGACTCTGAGGCGATGGCAGGACGCTGATGTTCAGCCTGATAATGTGGTTGGTAACTTAACAAGTGCTGCCTCTAACTCTACTTGCACGTAGGAGAGGAATCAGTGTGACCTCAGCAGGTGATCAGAGTGTGAATGGAAGCGACTCACTTTGGGGACGTGGGGGTTGAACTCCACCGCTCTATGGATGGCTTCTACTGCGTTCATCTCCGCTGTGCTCAGCCCTCGCCGGGATGCTGCCTCTGGAGAGAATCTGCAGACACACACAAACACACACACACACATCAGTAATCGGATTTGGGATCGCATGATGCTGCGTGATTATCCCGCGGTTCTGAATGCAGACGTTCCTCATCAGGTGTCAGCTGCTCTGTGCAAGAACATCACACTCATCCTCAACGTGTTTTCTCTGAATACACAGTGAGCGTTGATCACAGCCCTGACCCAGCAGCACAATGTGGCGCCGACTCTGCTAAGAATTATCACCAACGGCCCGAGGAGCATGAAAAGTATTTTAAGGTGACGCCATCTTTCCCAAAATCCCCAGACCTCAACACGATGGAGCACCTATGGGAGAAACTCCAGTCCCTGGAAACCCCACCAAAGACGACTGAACCTAAAAACAAACGCTTTACCCCGCTATGTTTCTGAAGTCTTCCTATGTTATGTCTGACAATTGACGTGTGAACCGCTCGTCTGAGAGTGATGAAGATTCTGGGATGACACCCGCGCTTGAAAGTGGGGGGATCTTCTCTGTTATCATGGATCCGTCTGCATTAACCTTCTGTGAGGATACTCGCAGTGACATGACATCACTCAGAGTATCCTCCGGGTGTGGTGAACTACTTAAAGGCAACTTCCGCGATATAACCTTCTGCTTTGACCCAAAAATGCACAGTATTCAGCGATATAGGCATATAATACCCAGGATGTTTCTATCTGCGTCAGGAGGCCCTTCTTTGATTCTCCTGATGCTCCGGTCGTCTGAATCAAACATTAAACCTCTGTTTTGTCTGAGCCTGCACAATCTGACCTACAATGCACAGAACAAATCATCGACCTGCAGTGACAATTGATAGCGAACTGCTGAGAAGAATATTTTCCCATCTCCTCTGCACTCCAGGAATCGTGATGTCATTCGCTGTAAAACCAGAACACTTCTGAACATTTCCTGAAATGTGACCTGATTCTGTGTCAGAGTGGAAAGAATCATCCTGTCAAAAGGTTGTTTAGTCGATGTTTAAGCTTGAAAGGAGTTTCTATCTGACTGTGATCGCACTGAAAGTAGAATATTTCTATTTATAGCTCCTCCCTTAAAAATGCTGCATATTTCTGATATGAAGGTGGAGTTTGTAAGAAGCTGAATGCACAGGTCCAGCATGTGTTGGCCGCGTCTCCTGAACAAATAATGAGCTGTTTTCGTGTTATGCAGAGGAAACAGGCTGACGGAGCCATAGCCGCATCTCCCCACGTTATGTGCCGCGGGTTAAAACAGAGCGAATGGGTCAGGAAAGAGTCCATTTCTGTGGTTCACCTGGGAGCCTCCAGAATAATTCTAACACATGCCCTGTCGTAGCTCTGAACCTCCGACGAGACACAGAAACTTCTCACAATAACAGTGGTTAAGCCCGGAGGCAGCCCGGTACCAAAGAGAACAATTACAGCGAACCCAGTGTGAGAGCGCCATCGCTCAGCTCCCTTCTCTCCCCGGCTCTACGGCCCCCAGGACCTTCTCAGGTCCGTTTCAAACTCTCAAGTAGCCGAGCCCGCTTATGAGCACTGTAGCTGAGGAAAAACGATACTCACTTGTCTGATACCGCCCTGGCTTTGAGCAAGGCTGCTGTGTAGCATATTGTTGCAGATTTGGGTAAGCTGATATCTGTGGAGGAGACAGGAAGCAGACATGGACAGAGGGGAGAGGGGCGTTCAGTGGACGCAGGGAAGGATTGGGATTTAAAAACACTGCAGTCACCCAGAGGGGTTTACCAGTGACCACACAGGAGACCCGGAGCTTTGGGGGCGTTGTGTTACCAAGTCTCACTCTCACTCCTCTAACGGCGAGGCATGGTACTACTACTACTACATGGTACTACTGCTGTACAGAAAACAGAGAAATACCTCGAACTAAAGTGACAACTTCAATCGGAAACAGCCAAAAATGAGATTTCAGGTACACAAATCTAGCAGTGAAGAAAAACAAATCGTATAAACATTTTTATTAAATCTTACGCCGTCTTTTCAGCTGAATTAAAGGCCAATTTTTGTCAAAACTTTTATTTGCCACGTAAACCGATCAGCCACAACATTATAACCAATGACACGTGACGTCAGAATAACATTAATCATGTCGTTGGTGGGAAAGATTGTTTCATGTTCATGTGTTGGAAACAGGAAGAAATTGACGGCGGTACGGATCCGAGCGACTTTAACCAAAGCGTGACGGTTAGACAACTGGTTCAGAGCGGCTACAAAAGGCTGCAGAGGTTATTATCAAACAAACTGTTATAAGGAAGCACAACTTTCTTTTATCACTAGCTTGTGCTGTCTGGTCCTACAGACCAGACACTGTAGCATTATTGGAGGAAAAAGTTAGCGCTGGTTCTGATAGAGTACTCAGAGCCGATTTAGCCTTAAATCCTGCTTTGTTCAGACAGTGGGAGGGGCCACTGGGACCACCAGCCCTGGGTGAGCTTTTGTGTCATGAAGATAATAGCGACAATCATGCGTTCTGTGTCTCACCGTCGTACTTGGCCAGAACGGCCTGGACGTCCGCATAATTCTGGAGCTCTAATAGTGACTCCAGCAGGTTCTCGTGGATGTTGAACATACTGAGGAGAGGGAACTCCTTCATTAACTGGAAAACACACAACTGTTGTTACATGTAATACTGGACAGGCAACAAGTGCACAGTCAGCAGGTCACAAATATGCAGCTGTGTCATCAGAGCTCAAATATTGCTGTATGACTAAATGTCTGAAATCACATCTTTTGGCTTCATTCGATTTTTTTATCTGAATTTGGTGACTGAATAAGATTTTGTGAATAAATGTTACGTGTGCTTGTTTGTGTTGGAGTGTGTGTGTGTGTGTGAGTGTGTGTGTGTGTGTGTAGGGTGCAGATCTGATGACGGGTTGCGCGTACTTACATCTCTCATCATTTTAACTGCTTCTCTTGTTCGGCCAAGTTTTCTGGAGCACATGGCCAGTCTTCTCTTTATATACACCAGGACGTTGGTGTCTCTTCCTGGTGGAGGCCCAGAAACACATCATTAATACATGCGGTGTACGCTTGTTGTCCATGGTGGTCCACATGGTGAAAAATTAAAGGTTACACCTGCAGCATGTTTAATGTACCTGCAGCCGTTTTTGAATGATGACTTTCACATACAGGGTTTCCCGTTAATACTCTACCTGTTGGACCGACCAGGTAGATTAATCCAAATTCATTTTTCTTAATTGTCATTTTATAAAGCACACTAGTCTTGCATAGCCAGAGGAGATGCACACAGACCTGCCGACCACAGCCAGAGGCTGCATTTGAATTTTGCCCGTTTATTCGGCTCTCCCTGAACGTTAGCGTTCACTTTGGCGGATAAACAGTTCTTCAAATGAGAGACAAAGGCTCCCAGATGCAGTCTGAGTGTTAATTACCGCACAACAATGTAAAATAATAACAGGCGACGGGTCGGTTCGCTTAAGGCTAACCTATAATTGGAATTGCCATATTCATTGCTAACGGAATTAGCATTGACCGCGCGACCAAAATCAAACAATAAACGTATGACCAAATAAACTATTTCACTTTATATATATTTATCATTTAAACGTGAAAAGGTGTTTGTTCATGAGAGGCTGCTGGGAACAACCTAATATCTTGTGTGCACAGGATCTTTTTTTTCTCTCTCATGGGCCTTCAGCCTTATTTTAAGTGTTTATTCACTGACAGATGGAAGTTTATTTTGATATGTAAATAGTTCTTTATTGGTTTTTATTTATTTATGCTGAAATAAGACATTTAGATTGATTATTCGCCTGGAGGTGGTAAGATGTTTTAATTTGTAAAAGCTATTTAGCTTTTACAAATTGAAGATAGGTGCCGAGATAGAAGATGGTCATTCATTTGCAATAAACGGAGGAAGTGATAAACTCTTGTTTGACTAGTTCATTACAGAACCCATCCGTCACAGGCTGTGCTGCGCCGCCAACCACCTGTGGGAAACACTGACATATCTGGAAAGTTATAACGATTTGGATGAAGAGGAGTGTTAGCTGCACTCACTGTGCTGTGCTTCGTACTGTGTACCGTGATGCTGGAGCTGTTGGCTGCGGCGGTAGCAGCCCTCTCCTGCTTTCAGCGCCTGCTTAAACAGACGCTCAGCCTCCATGATGGTCGTGGCTTCTTCCTCCGCAAGCAGAATGTATGCTGTCGCGCAACTAAAGGGGGAATGCCGAGAAAAAGATAAACTAAGTTACTATAATTTCCTTCTGGACTCTTTGGCAACTCATTATTCAGGGGGCCTGGTTTTTCTGCACAGCGTGACACCTCTGTTTCATAGAACATCTTTTGTGCATCATGTATTTGTCTGTTGCGTCTGACAGATCAAACGAGTTTTCCTCCGAGTCAACTTGCTGTCACAGCTTTGATAGAAGCTGAGAGCAACGAAGAAAAGAACGACGCCAGTCCTCTGTGCCCCCTTTGTTTTCACAGACGCTACCAAAAATATAACTACGCCAAAGCATGACGGGAAAAAGCCTGATTTAAATATATCATTCCTTCAACCAACAAAGCCTGACACTTTTCATCTTTATACATTTTTTACACAAAGATGTCCACTGATCTTAAAGATTGCAGTGAGTATTCTATTACTTTGAGACGAAATCAAGGCTGAGTTCAAAAAAGGAGTTTGGGAAATAAAAAGATGTGTTTGCTCGTCCTGAGAGAAAGTCGTCACTTTCACTACAAATTTGGAAAAATTATGTCTAAACATACATAATAATAATAAAAATAATGCATTTGATTTATGGGAGCCTTTCAGGAAACTCAAGGTCACCTTACAGATACAAATACTTTACAGGAAATTACTAATGCAAATGCAATAAAAGCTAAAAACAATGAAAAGGTCAACAAACGCGATCACACAGAATAAACAAGTCTAAAAAGATGTTTTTTTAGACGGGATGTGAAAGTGGGGGTGTCAGTGTGGCGGATGGTTTGTGGGGGACAGTTCCTGAAACAAAGGGCTGCTCGGCTAAAAGCTCTGGACCCCATAGATGACAAACGGGCAGGAAGCGTAGTGAGGAGCAAGGACGAGGAAGAACGAAGAGTACGGGCGGGCGTGTAGGGATGGAGGAGGGCAAGGAGGTACGGAGGTGGGAGGTTATGGAGAGACTTGAAGGTGAGAAGGCGGGTCTTATAGTCTGTGCGGTGTTTGACTGAGAGCCAGTGAAGCTGCTGGAGGACGGGGGTGAGGTGTTGTATGGAAGGAGGGTGGCGGTGGTGGTGGGTGTGAGTGACGGACGGAGACGGTTGATGTTGCGTTGGTGGAAATATGCGGACCGATGATGTCATCGATGTGTGCTTCGAAAGATAATGTGCTGTCGAGGACGACACCCAGACTCTTGACTTGGGAGGAGGGTGGAACAGTGGAGTTCTCGATAGTCAGTGAAAAACAGTCAGATTTGATAACAAGAAAAACATTTATTGAATGTACCACATGGTCCAAAGACGGCCTTATTGTTTCACTGGGTCTGAACCGTTACAGGGAATTATCACAGTTATAATCATATCATATCATCATATATATATATATATATATATATATATATATATATATATCTATATATAGATATATATATATATGTATAACTATTCTTAACGAGAACCGTCGGTGCCGTTCATGCCAACAGTGAAACAATAAAGCGTTTACACGGGGGACAGATGGGAGGTCAAGAGGAAGTGAACTCACTCTTCCAGCTCAAGAGCTTCATGCGCTGCGGAGATGCGAGCCTGTGGGTTCCTCTCTCTCCACGCCTTCTGCATAACTGCCACAAAAGAACACACACAATCACACATATTGCAGAGGTCACGGGGTCACGCTGCCACCTGTGCAGGGAGGTACATGCATGCGGTGTGTGTGAACGCTTTGCTCACTGGCGTCAGCAGGCCGGAGGTGGTCTGAGTCGCAGGTGAAGAAGGTCTGATGATCTTGTGCCGACAGGTTCATGTCGTAGTAAGTGAGTGGCTCGCGACCCGTTACCCACGTGTACCTGAACACCAGCGCAGAGAGAAATTCATCATCACCAGCTGACTGTCAAAGGCCTTAAAGAGAACGAGAAGGACTGAAGGACAGATGTGAGCAGACGGCAGTGAGATGGGAGATGTTCACAGAAGTGTAACGGAGCCCTGGTCAAAGTTAAAAGCCGGGGCTCGGCGTGTTGGCGGACAGGGAGGAAGAAAACGGCAGGATAATTACGACGTGAGAACTGAAGACGTCGGATTCACCGAAGGCAACAGCAGGCGGA
The DNA here is from genome assembly GCA_037951165.1 of Lophius americanus. NCBI lineage: Eukaryota > Metazoa > Chordata > Actinopteri > Lophiiformes > Lophiidae > Lophius > Lophius americanus. Next base: position 25,440 of record JBBDHG010000005.1, on the reverse strand, counting down.
CGTTTCAAAGACAGAATAAATGAGGACTCAAAAAGGAAGGGGGAAAAAAAAGAAACATGGAAGCTGAAAAGAGAAAGACGGGGGGGGAAAACGTTTGAAAGGGCAGGATGGCCAGGAACAACGTACATTCAAAAAATGTGAGGAACAAAAGGGAAGAAGAGAAAGCAGTTAATGAATGAGCTGTGAGTCCGAGCGGAACACCAAACGTATCACAGATGTGAGGTGAAAACAGACGGCAAAGAAGCTGCACATTCAACAGGAATATTGAAGGAAAAGAGGAAGTTTGTGATGAAAAAAGAAAGATGGTGGAGCTTCCTGCAAGAAAACAGAAGCCCCGGGTTGCTGGAAGGGTTTTTGGCATGCAGACGCCGTGGCGGCTGTCACTCACCGATTATATTCAGCTCCACGAAATAAATTCAGAGGATTTCTCCATACCTTACATTCTGCAGGGGGAGACAGAGAGAAGACAACGCCTGTGAGGAGTGTTCGGGCTTAAGTACGAGGCACATTTCAAAAGGCTCAATTGTGTGTCCTGCCATCCACCCTGCAGGAGAGAAGGCCTTAAGACTCCTCCGTGACCAAAGAGGCTTCCACACAAAGCCTCGCCGCTGTCAGAAAACACCCACCGACTCCTGCTTCCTTCTAAAGGCTCTGAACAGATGAAAGTAGGAGACGGCGCTCGGAAATGTTGATTCCAAAATACTTATCCGACACATGTTAAGTTTCCTCACAGACAGCTTTTCCTCATCAAGACGAGTTAAGTCGCTCGGCCCAAAAACTGCGGTACCACACGTTGTTTGTGGGCTTCCTGGAGGGAGGCGTTCACACACCGAGACTCATTTAGCCCACTCCACTTTCAGTGAGACCTCAGACAGCTCAGAAGAAGCGTCTCTAAACGAACCCACAGAGCTTCATGTCAGACTAATGGAAAACATTTTCAGTTCTGACAGTCCAGACGCCCATCTTCTACCGGGAGGGAAGATCAGACTTAGGTCGTTTTCACACCTGAAAAAAATGGAACTATCGGATCTAAACGCTTCCTCAGGAAGCGCTCAAATGCAGAGAACCTGAATTTCCCTCGTTTCCAAACGGTGTCTACAGGAGACACCTCTTCCTTTTATCTAACCAATGTTAGAAAAACAATACAAAACTATCGAAGCCCAAACCTCCGACCGTTGAACCCAGTGCCTCAGACTTTTGCTCCGGTGAAGTGAAGTCTGAGCCGTGACTGTGATTTCAGTGGAGGCATTTTTTTTGCCAGAGAATTGAGGATTAGCCCAGCGGCAATAATTAGTCTGCCCTTCTCTCAATCACGGCTGCTGTTGATTTGACGCGGCACACATAATCCTACTTCATTCCAAGTTATTCGGCAGTAAACAAAAGCGGACTGTATCACGGCTCCACTGAAGATCTTCTGTAAGGAGTGTGTGCAGATTTTACTGATGGAGGGAGATTATGCACCATTGCCATTCAAACTTTTGTTGCAACTGCGACTTAATGCTGCAAGTCTTATCCAAAGTAGAAAGCAAAACAAACAAACAAACAAACAACAAAGCAGGCTGAGTCATTCAATGTTTACTGCATGACGGATCCATACGAAGATTTGCCCTCCTTTACCATCTGCAATGAAACCAAAGGAATTGTTCGGAACTAAATCGTCTCCTGCTGGGGACCACATTCAAATTCAAAGGATTAACTCAGATCAGAGTGCCACCAGTGTGAAACAGGAGTCGGGAAGAAGCTGAGCAGAGCTCGCTGTGTTTGACAGAAGGATGGTAGCGGACAGATTCAACTACCTGTGCAACACAAAGGCTCAACAAAGGCCCTTTAACAGAGGATACCATTTTAAATATTTTCCAATTCAAGCCGACTTTTATCTTTAAATCCTTTTTTCTTTACTCTCTAGATTCAGTTTTACCGTCTCCTATAAACTCGGGTGGAAATTCTATCCTCAATCAATAGATTGATTCGATGGTTAGTGTGTGAATGAATTTCTACCGGTGTAACTCAGTGGTTTTAAACATTGGCTTAGGTTTTACACCAGTATTACCTTTTTCAGAAATGTACGTTGCAGTAGCTCCTGAGTGAGATTGGACCTGAGGGCCCAGCCTTCACTCCCCTGGTGTACAAAACACTACCGACCGGGAACACCCAACCCTAGTCAGAGACACGCAGATACTCACACTTACCCACTTCCTGTTTCCAACACATCTGCTCGAAGGACAGGCCAATAAACCCCCCCACCCTCTGACAGGTGCCTCTGTAATCAATGTGATTCTTACTTCCGCAGTAGTAGTCATAGTAGTTAGTAGTTATGTTGTGTTTGATAGGTGTACATACTTACTACAAAGCCGTAAAGCTATTGACACGTTTGAGAAAAAGAAAATCTAATCTAAAGCAGAAGGAAATGGATGCATCATCAGACAGAGCCCTCAGGTGACAGCCCTCGTTTTAAGGTATTGGCTTATTTTTTCACTCACAGATGGGAACCCTACCAACCTCATCGGGATGGATCATTTCAAATAAACCCTCTTTATGGACAGATGTACTGACGCCAATTCAGTATCAATGCAGAAACTGATCCACAGCATAAATATATGCATAAAAACACACAGAAACAAGTATGGAGTCGATGCTTCCATCGCCTTCAGCGGCCCGGTGGGATTTGTGTCAGTGCAGATGAAATATTGCTTTGACATTTTAGAACATTTTGGCTGTTAAAGAGTCTTTCTTGGGGGTAATGCAGCAGAACTGAACTGCAATCACTGCAACAGTGACCTGCAGGGGCTCTCGAGTGGAACAGCTTAACCTTTCAGATTGCAGGGACCGGGACACAGTCCTTCAAAACAGTTAAATGGATGATGATGATGATGATGATGATGATGATGTTCATAAGACCTGTGACGAGGATTAAGGTTCAAGGCAAACCTTTTTTCTGTCTATTCATGCTGTTCTAGTAATTCTGATGGTTGATCTGAAAATGTATAAAGACTTGATAACGGGTGTCTGACTAACTCATTCTTTCACTGGGTCTGTGTGGAGTAATAATACTCATTGACATGTTCTGTTTAAAACACCAGGTCCAAACCTGATGCGTGGAGTTGTGTGTAAATGAATATGTGTCATCCATCTTTCTTGAGGTTTGGTGTTTGGAAGTGTTTTCATCTTACATGAAAAGGATGAATATCTGATCTGCTGCCACTTCACTGCTGTTAGATCAGGTGCTGCGTTTCTTTTCGCTCTGACATCACTATATGTCGGTCTTTTGCCCCTCGTGGTGCGTCAGTCAGCGCTTACCAGAAACACTTTGTCGATTGGAATCGGCCTCCCCATTAGTGGTGTTGGAGTTGCTGGGGGAGCTGCTGTCCACTCCGCCCAGCAGGGGGCGCAGGTGGCTCACAGACACCTGCTCTATGAAGGAGGTCCCATATTTCCTGAAATACCACCACTCAAATATCTGCAAGAAAGGGAGTGAGAGGAATTAAATCTCTACTGAGGTCCAATACACCTAAGGGTCGGCCAATCAAACGTTTACATTAAGCTGGTAGTAGAGAAAAGAATAAGTGGCTCGCACATAACTCAGAAAAATAAATGAATAAAAAATACTTTCTTTCTGTGTGGACTAAGCCACTCCAAAGATTAACACTGTCTGCATCAGTGGGTGTCAACCTTGTGCAACGAAAGTCTGCTTCTCCTGTGTATTACCAATTATCACGCTCATACCTAACAGAGAGAGAGAGAGAGGGAGAGAGAGAGAGAAAGAGGGAGAGTGTGTGTGTGTGTGTATGTGTTTGTGCGTAAGTATCAAAGCTGTGAAATCTGCAGTGTGAAAGTCACTCATTGGAACCCGGCTCAGAGGGCAGAGAGGGTCGTACAATGAGCTGCATTTTAAAGCAGATGTCCTGAAGCTGACTACTGAAGCCCAGACTGTCTCCCGGTGAGACGGGCAGCTCCGCTACGCTGTGCTGTGCTCTCAGGTTAAAAGCACTGTATGCCATAAGTGCAGTCCATTTAACTTCATGTCCAGCCCTTGTACTGGGATCTAGCATCATGGGTTGTGGTTAAAAGCACATTTGCTTTATTTGCTGTGGTCTAAATGCAACCCTAAAATATAGGAATGACGCTCTAAGCCATGGAGCTCCGAGAGAACATAACAAATATATAGACCGTTGTACTTTTAAACGGGTACACATGCTGAATAATGAGTAGGAATGCTGCTTGATGAATACGGGGAGAGAGTAAGAGAGAGGTCTTGAGAATTACATGAGTCATCCATCTTCACATTTTTTCTGACAGAGACAAACACCCGGACAACTGAAGATAGCCACATTATCGCACAAAGTGTACAGATTCCATCTGTCACAGCTGCCGCACTGGCAGCCCTGGCTTGAGGGAGGAAATGGGCTTATCTAGAACTCTTGAGTGGGAACTTACCTACAAAGACAGGAAAATAAAGGCTTTTGCAATTTTTTTTTATTATTTTAAAGGGCATGTGTAAAAGCTCCACAGCGTTTTTAAACCTCTCCCGCAGATGGCTGATAGCCAGCAGGGAAGAGAGTGAGTTTATTACGAGGGGGGCTATTTTAAAATCCAGAACAAACACTGTTGCACAGTCTTATTGTCACCGTGTGGGATTAAGTCCCCAAATAAGTAGGAATAGCCTTGGCAACACTTCAATTGTGTTTACAAAATCTTGATTTATTCTATCCCCATTTATTCCTCAGGCTCTTCAGCAGCTTTTCATACCTCGAGGAATAAAGAAAGTGACAACAAAAACGCACATCTCTGAAATGAAGCATGCCTAAACAACGCATGCGTTTTTTCCCGCCCTATAGAAAGCTCTAGATGTTTTATCCACATCCAAAATAAATCAACCCCAAACAATTATAAAGGTCTTCAAAAACACAAATAAATGATTGATTTATTGATGAATACTGATTTATTTATTTATTTGTTTGGCAGCATTGGGATATTGTAATTTGATTGTATCCTTTTTCATATGATGAAAAATAAACTTCTTATTCTACGTGCTGTGGAAACACCGGAGGATCTGCGGTGATATTGGAAGACGTGTTTTAGCAGCTCGTCTTATGAAGGACCAAATTAGCACAGATTTTCTATCTCCTCTGCGACTTACAGCCTCTGAACTGTGATTATAGGCCTGACAAAGAAAGACATCCAGGGCTCATTAAGTTGCGTAGGGTCCACAGCTTATGGTTTAATTTCAATTTCTTTTCTTTTTTATTAAATTGTGAATGAAATGTAATCTAAAATACCCAGTCAGCAATCCTGACATGTGATTTTTACACAGCGAGTATAACAGCAGGAAGCACAGCGGTTATTAGCCACGAGTGACACAGACCGTTTTGCACGGCGTACGCGGAGAATAATAATCATTTTCAAACACATTGTATAGGTGCTTGGAGAGGAAACAACATTTTCTAATCAAAAGGGTTTCTTACCAAAATGAGTCCTGATATGAGGGAGGAAGTGCCGGTCAGAGCCACGTAAAACTTGGGCGTCAAGGTGTTAAGAAACATGCTTACTGTAGAGAAAACACAAAAGGGGAAAAAATGGTTAGAGATGAGTTTTAGGCACAAAATGTCTTTCTGCACTGATGTGTGATACTTGAGAATGTCAAACACTGTCAGAAAATATACTGCAGATCAAAGTAGTAGTTTTTAATCAAAACTTCATTATGAATGCCAGTGAAATGTGTCACTTTATATTAATAATACCGCTTAGACTTTATCCTACAATTAAGACAACAACTCACTGAATGAAAAGTTAACAAATGAACAACAGGCAATCATTCACGGAGAAATGGAAGAAGGTGGCCCGGTCTGATGAATCACGTTTTCTTTTACACAATCTTGACGACTCAGTGCGTCTGCATTGCAAAACTGGGGAGGGGACAGCACCAGGATACGTGTGATTACGGACATTATTCTGCTGGGAGACCATGCATTCTGCCACCAATGAAGATGCTACTTTGACACATTCCATCTTCTAAACCTGCAGTGCAAGTTCACCCCTATATGGAAACAGTATCCCCTCATGGCAGTGACCTCTTTCTACTTTACTTCCTGCCTCAATGAAATATGGTTCCCCGGTTTGTGGAAGACACACCAGTGACTTCAAGGTGTCGACTTGACCCCCAAATTCCCACGACCTCAGTCCAATCTAGAATCTGTGGGATGCGTTGGAATGAAAAATCTGATCCACGGAGGCCACAACTCGCAGCACCAAGTCGTCAGCTGATGACTTGGTGCCAGATACCAAATCAGGTCTAGAGAGGTCCGGCGGAGTCTAGCGTCTACAGTCAGAGCTATTTTGGTGAAAAATGAGGGATCACTACTATATTGGGCAGTTGGTTATAAATGCCTGGGTGACTGATTTAATGTTGCCACTTTAGTTTGACATTGATGATACACAAGTGTCTAAAAATGTAGTAGATATCGGAATGTAAGGTCAAGTATTACCAGATTAACTTTAATACGTTATATGCAAAATGTAATCCAATCAGTCCTATTTGCCTTGACGGCAAAGTCAAATTTATATACAATTTATTTCTGAGCGCCAGTTACATGAAGTCCAGTGAGATGGAAAATAACAACTCTGCGAGTCAATGGTCCATATTAATTCAAGGCCTCCAGCACAGATGTGGGCTAAGCGCTTCTTCAACACCAGCCACAGCCATTATTTAGAAACATTTCAGGGGTAGTTGTAACATTTCTCAACTCTCCCTCCTGTAGAGGGTATTGTACACAGATTAGCCATATCATTAAAACCCCCCGTCTAGTACTGTATAGGTCTCCCCTTTGTTAATCTGAGCGCTCTGTGTGTTATGTCACATGTATGACTTTTCTATCAGAACCAGCTTTAACGCTTTCAGCCAAGTGTGCGAAAGCAGCTCTTTTATGGGACCGGAAAACGTGGGCAAGCCTTTACTCCCCATTCACATTAATTAGCTTTCACTGTGACTTTGTCACAGGAAGGACAAGAAGGAATAAGTCCTGCAGTTCTGGAGATGCTCTTACCAAGTCCTCTAGCCATCACAATTTGGCTCTTCGCTGTTTCGCTCAGATTGATAAGCTAAGCCCATTTTTCCTTCTTTCAACACATCGACTTCAGGACAAAATGTTCACATGCTACTGAATATGTCCACCCACGGACCGGTGCCAACGTATGGTATTTGAATTTTCAATTCTGAAAGGGATATTAAAAATTTAAAAACAAGGCCTTTTTCTTTTTCATGACGAAAGTGAGTGAGAGCAATTTAAAACAATTTAAAGTATGATTTTCCTTTTTTTTTGTAAATGTATTTAATAAAATAGAAGAGAAGAGCGGCAAATTGTGAGCTGTCAATCATCACTTTGTACCTCAACAGTTGCGGTCTATATCAAAGCCATATGAAACAGTCAGAGGTTGATTCTCAACTCTTCTTATGGATCTTACTTTCTCCAACATTGTTTTTTTACTCCTCAAAGGAAATACCAGCCGCTCTGAAATCAATGTAATCTTAATCTAAAGATGGGCTTACACCGTACGACCCTTGAGTCGTGGCCGTTTCATTTCAACGCAAACTGTACAATTTTGCCGAGAGACTTAAAGGAAAGCCATCTCCGTTTGACTGTATGGAGTTTAAACTTTTTATTAATATAGAAGATTTTTGACTCTTACAATAAAAAAATCTAATGATCAACCATTTTTTGTTTTAAAATATGTGTTTCTGAAATAAATATCGAAATACCAAAAGATGCTCGGACCGTAGCCAGTGCTGTAAAATATACACATACTGTTTCAAACCTAGCCAACATACCCCCCCCCCCCCCCCCCTTAAGGCTTCACTGGGGGGAGATGTCTAATAATATTTGAATAGATCCAACCTATTATCACACAGTTTTTACTTGAAATGTCCATCAGTAGATGCTTCGCCGATAAACCGTTGTAAATGGAAGGGATCCTTCGTTTGTCATCTTAGCTCAATAGGAGCAGCATTGAGGCTAAAGAAGGGGTGGGGACAAAGAACCCACTCATGGGAGCCTCCAGCCTCATGCACCCACAAAAAACAGACACACACGTGCATAAACTGCCAGTCGCCAGCTATTCATAGCCGTGAAGTGCAGGCTCTTGTCCAAACACAGAGGGGTCTTTAAGACTGGCTGCTGGTCAAACAGGCTAAACAGCTGCTGACAGTCTGCAGTGATGAGAGCAAGCTGCTGTTTCACTCGCGACACAATTTCTGACATGTCAAGGCCAAAAATTCAGCTATAATTAAAACACAGTCCATTGGAATGAATGAATAAGATATGAATAAAAAGAAAAAGAGCGCAATTACCAAAACCAGGCACATGTGACACCAGCAACAGTTATTGTGCTACACTAACAGAGAAACAAGTCAGAAAATTCAGTGTGAAAGACCTTTAAGAAGAGGAAAATGTGACAGTTCCGACTCATCATCATCTGAGAGCAGAGCCCCGAGCCAGAGGAAGGCAATCCACAGTTCAGTGAAGACAAAGTTATTTTAATATTTCTCATTATGCTTCTAATGCTAGTTCATACATAATTTATCGCTTGTTTCTATAAATACAGAGTGCCGCCTCATAAATGGCATTATCGGATCTTTTCAGAAGTCACTTTTTTACAGTGGATGAAGCGGAGCCGTCTCATTCGTTCTGACTCTGCGGCATGAGTGGCATAAAAATACGGTCAGAGAGACGATTATGATAATCAACCGAGAGGGTGAAAAGAGTAGAAGAGTCAGAGCTGTGAGAAACAGTTTAATGTTTAAACACTTAAACTATGAGGAGGACGACGCAAGGTTGTCCTTTCTCAAGTTTGCGTTACTTTCAAAATTAGCTCACTGATTAAAGCAAACCAAGTTCAAATCATTTTAACAACAAACCATTAGCAAAAAAAATATCCTCACATTCACGGTTGAGCACCTCACTTAATGGTTTCCAACCAAATCTGGAATATCACTTATAGATTAACATAACAACACAGTTTTTCTAGACGGATTCTTTTAAAAGTACTATTGGTGTTGCTCTCAGATGTTAACATGGAAAGTTAGGTAAAGAGTTCTGTTTCTCAACTCAAGAGTTTCTTTCTGAAGAAAGAAAGCTTGAGTTGGGGAGACTAGTTGTTCAGAGACAGGGAGGTAAGAGGAAAGGCAGGGGAAGGAGGTGAAAGTACGAACTTGAAATATTAGCATGAACAGGTAGAGAGCTAGCTGATCTGACAAAGAACTAAGATATATTGAGTGTCCAAGAGACTGGGTGGAAAGGCATTAAGGCTATAAGCATAGGGGGTGGGTACACACTGTTTTAACATTGTGAATGGGAGCAGAATTGAAGAAGAGGTACTCCCGATGGAGGAGTATGTGAAGAGTGTTTTTTGAGGGGAAGAGAGTGTTGGGCAAATGGACGAGGATGAAAGTAGAAATTGAAAGTATGATGATGAACGTTGTCGGTGCTAATGCCCCACAATTGGGATGTGAGTTGGAAGAGAGAATTTCTGGAGTATGGTGGATGAAGTGATGGAGACTATTCCCAGCAGTGAGAGAGTGGTGGTCGGAGCCGAGTTCAATGGACATGTTGGTGAAAAGGAGATGAGCAGGTGATGGGCAGGTACGTGTTAAGGACGGGAATATAGAAGGACAGATGGTGGTGGATTTTGCAAAAATAATGGAAAAGTCAGCATCAAATATGTAATTCAAGAAGAGGGAGGAGCATGGGTGACATAAAGGAACAGAGTTAGGTGCATGGGTGACATAAAGGAACAGAGTTAGGAGGTGGACAGGTGGACAGCTGAGAATTGTAATATGTAGGATGACACTGGTTGTACAAAAAGAGGAAAAGAACAAAGGCAAAGCAGAGGATCAAATAGTGGAAGCAGAGGGAGGAAAGTCATTGTCTGGACTTCTGGGTGGAGTTGAGACAGGACTGGTGGTAGTGAAGAACTGCTGGATGAGACACACAGCAAAAGTGTTGAAGCAGACAGAAAGGAAGGTAGTGTCAACTGGAGAGAGGAAAGAAGATTGGGAAATTCGCTGGTGGAATAAGGAAGTTCTGAAGAGGATACACAGGAATAAGTTGGCAAAGAAGAAGGGGGATAGTATGAGAATAGAAGACAATGGGAAGGAATACAAAGAAACATAGCCCAAGGCAAAGAGTCAGGTAGCAAAAGCTATTAAAAAAGTCTATGACAAGTTCTGTGAAAGATTGGACACTAAGGAAGGAGAAACGGACTTGTAACTCACTTGTATTACAAGGAAAGTGTGAGCGTGAGATGGAATGAGTACTTTGAAGAACTTATGAATGAAGAAAATGAGAAAGAGAGAGAGAGAAGGGTGCAAGATGTGAGAATTATAAATCAGGATGTTGAAAGGATTAATAAGGATAGAGTTGGAACAGCGTTTAAGACAATGAAGAAAGGAAGAGGTTGTTGGTCCGGATGCCAGAGGTATGGCAGTTGAGTGCACTGGTGCCAATCTTCAAGAGTAAGGGTAATGTACAGTGCTGTATTAACTCCAGAGGTATAAAAGCTCATGAGCCACGCAATGAAGATATGGGAAAATGTAGTGGAGGCCATGTTAAGGAAAGAAGTGACACTTTGTGAGCAGCAGCGTGGTTTCGTGACAAGAAAGAGCACTACAGATGAGATGTTGGTTTTGAGTGCAGATGGAAACTTGGGAGAAGGTCAGAAGGAGTTGAGTCTTTGTGGATTTAGAGAAAGCCTGGAACAGAGTGCTCAGGGAGGAATTGTGGGATTGCATGAGGAAATCTAGAGTTACACAGAGGTATGTTAGACTGGTCCAGGGTATGCATGAGATTAGTATGACAGCGGTGAGTTGGGGGGCTGAGGGCTTGCTTTGCGGGTTGAGAAGCCAGAGAGCTAACATTACTTAGCGCAAGCAGGAACTGGAGTGGTAGCTTCTTATCACTCCTGAACTCCTTCTTCATGTCGCCTAACTTATGTTTTTTCTATCTCTATCACTTTGTTTCACGCCTCCTACTCATCTTTCTCGTAGCTATATTGGGGAGGTGGGCACTAGAGTGTGGATACCTGACAGGAGCCGGATGGGTCCTGTCAGAAACATACGTACTGTTTCTGACAGGACCCAGTTTTAAAAATAAATAATAGAGGGCCGGCCAGGTTTGATCACCAGTCTCTCAAACTGGGGCCTTGTAAAGAAAAATATTTAGGAATGATATTGAAGATATATTAGTGAAAACCAAGTGTAACAAGAACTCTATGTATGTCTAGGTAATTTTTCTGAATCAGGGGTGTTCTTTATGTTTCAGCACAATGAGCCCCTGAACACAACATATGCTATGTGTTACATTTCAAACGTTGAATCAATGTAGTTTATGTAAATTGTTTTAGTAGCCGAGCTTAAACCATGAGGACATCTAGCAAAACTTCCCTCTGAGAAAGTTTAAATTTATGCAAGGAGTAGACAGTTTGGAGGATTTTTTGATAAAACTAGGTATAACCTTGGAGGACGTTCGCTCAACTTCTTTGACTGGAGTATTTGCCAGTTCTGTTTTCAGGCTTTAAGAATAAAAAATGCAATTGACTGCTTGATAAGCAAGAAGGAAGGTTGCCAACATGTGTTACAGCAACTACAGCATCTCAGTTTTTCTCGGTGTATCTAACATTCGTATGGATAGCTTATAGGTTCTGCCTGTGCATTAAGATTGTTGCATTAGTTAGTCGTAGGACATACATGTTCCTTCAAGTGTGGGCATAAAGCATGTCAACTGTTTAGCTATTACATTATAACCACTGACCAGTGACATCTTGATGTGCGTGGGGAACAAAGACAAGCCCATATTGTCTGATCCGACAGAGGGGTAACTGTAGCACAAACTGCTGAATATTGATGCTAGTTCTGATAGAGGTGTCAGAACACACTGTGCTGTTTTAGCAGCCAGAAGATAACCTACAAAATACTAGGCAGGTGGTCATTATATTATTATATTATCAGTGTATATGATGAGTGTGATATGAATTACCATTTTGAGCTGATACTATTGTTGTCCTAGACTTGGTCAAAAAAATTATACTGAATGATAGAGGGTACGGCTGGGCGATAAATTGTTAGAAAATAAAAACTAATTTTGTATGGCGATTCTCCTCCTATTTAATTTATAGCATAAGCTTCAGCAAAAACTTGCTAGCTTAGCTGCAGCAGATTTTATGGTGAGCTAGGCTTGGCCCTTTAAGAGTGTTGCCTTATCGGTATTGTGTATGTGTGCTGTGTGGGGGATTATAGGAGTTCTTAAGTGCTAACTTAGCTTTGACCTGCCATAACTGACCGCTAACTTATGCTTACTAAGAGGTCTACTGAATATCCAGAGAGACAAAATTTCAGAATTATTTTTTGGGTTCCATACAGACGCCGTCATGTCAGGGCCAGCCAAAGTCAGGTTTGGTCACAATCGCCAATTTAACAACGAGCTTTCGTCATAATGTTTGTGTTTGATGTGTTGAAAAAAAACAGATTTAAGGGAATGGAGCCAAAAACAGACCCTTTATAATCATTTACTCAGCCAACAGGAGTGTTCAGAGTAAACAGATGAGCAGTATTCATGGTAACCACAACTGTGTGACAGCTTTGAAACTGTGGTGCGGCTCAGATGTAAAATAAGTTAAAAAAAAGAAAACAAACTTCTGCTGGGTTTGGGCCGGACCGCTCAGTAGCCTCCCGCAGTCGGTAGGCTCGGACATAGATATGCGCATAGGCCCCGCCCTAGCGCGAAGTAGAACTGCGGGAGCAAAGTAATCCTTTAGTGGCCTAATACATATATCTGGGTTACACAAGGACAGCGCACAGCGCTTTTTAATCTCTCATGTTCATAACAAAGTGCAATATGACATAATAGTAAAATTATGGTGAGAATAGCAATCTCAATTCTCAGCAAAAAAAAGAAAATCGGCTATTCTCATTTTAGTCCAAGTGGAACGAATAGAGAGACAATGAAGTAAAAATGAACGTAAGAGCCAAGTTAGAAAAATATCTGAAAATTCAGGAAATCTGTTTTACGTGTCAATAGAAGAACCTCCAAAAACCAATGGTAAATTGGCTGTACTTATTAGTCATTCTGCTCAACCACTTAAAGCACTTCACAACAGAAGCCGCCATTCAGCTTGTCGCACAAATACATACAGTGGTACTAGGCAACAAAGAAAAGATCAACCAGCTCACCAAGAACGCCCTTTCACACAATCATTCATATCTGGTTCAAGGTCAATTTAATGGTCTGAACTGTATAGTGATATCTGGGTATTGCGTTGCATTGGCTGTCAGCCTTAGTCTAGCAAAGAGGTACATTTAAAATCATGGTCTTAAAAACTGATAAATACAATATTCAGTTTTAATTCGTTTGTGACACGTAAATTAAAATTTTCAGTCTCCTAAATCGAGTGGAAGTGACCCTCTCAACACAGCCACAAAGATGTTGCACAACTCAAACACCAGGCAGAACAAATGAGTTGCATTTTTAAGGACTGTTTTACAGGAAAAGTCTAACTTTAAAACCTGTTTGTCTTCCAACATGTGTATTTAGCTTAATTTAGCTAACTTTTGTGGAGTCTACTAGGATGCCTCTTCACTTCTCCTGTCCATGCTAGAGCCATAATAATAATAATACTACTAATAACAATAATAATAGAAGAAGGAGGACCATTTTGTTTTGTTGGAAAGAAAATTATGAACATTTAGAAATGATGGCAATAATGATTAATTGGGCATGAATAACATGCTGAATGCAATGTGGTTATATTCGCTGTATTTTTATATATGTATATAAATTATAATGATATCGTAACAAGTTTGTTTTTAATGTTTGTTCTGATTCTTCACCGTCTGTGTTTCAAAATTAAATAAAATGACAAATTGCTTTGGGGAGCCTCAGATGCTTTTTCATTACAATCATTTTTCCTTCAAGTCAATAAAGCAACTGGAGCGCAGGGAACTGAGGGATTTAGACTGATTCATTTGTTTTATTTTGTTTCATTTCATTTATTTACGTTTGTTTCTTGTTGTTTATCTGCTTGCTGGCTGATGGATAAGGCAGATCCCTCGCTGCATTCCATTAAAACAACATGATCTTATGCAGGAGGCCGCAAAATCTATCTACTAACTTTTTTATTCTTCATTATTTTCCATGACTGCTGAGAATAAAAGCCGACGTAAAGAAAACAAACAATGGAGGTGAATGGAATACAAATACAGGATTTAATGAAAATTCATCTCCTAGGGTTGAGCCTAGCTCTGTAAAATAAACCCTATTTAAACATAAATATCTGCTTCCTTTAGACTATCCATAATGGAATAACACAGAGAACTACAACTATAACATAAAGAGGCAAGAAATACACAAACACACACACACACAAACACACAAAGCCAGCGGGTCTTTGGCCGTGCGCTGAGCAAACCGTTGACTGTATGAATATTAATAGAGAATGTTCAGGGCCATTTGCAAGGGGAAGATCAGAAAGGCAGATATTGTAGAGTTCCTGTCTACCCACAGCATATCAGCAGAAGCAGACTTCAAGAATCTTCACCACATTACTTACCCTCCATTCCACCAAAACATCAACTCCAGCCACAAACACGCCAGCGGAGCCTTTGTTTTCTTTTAAACAGAATTATCGTTGGCAATGACAAAGTAAAAGGGAGATTTTTGCCCCTGCTCAATCAGGAGTCTAGACACAGCAGGCTTACCAGCCGCTAGATGTCTTTCTGAGAGAAGATTGACTGGTGGGGGCCCGTGGCCTCCTTTGTTTTTCTTGATTGGCTACTGACTGTTAGTGACATCAGACGGACGCAATTCTACACCGCCGCTGTCATGCTCTCTCGCTAGTAACCCAGCAAAATAAGTGCAAGGGAGGGGGGTCTGTAGCTACCAGTCCAGCCAATCAATAACATGGATTTTAATGAAAGGGGGCTGGAGCAGGTGCTTCTCAGCCTCCTCCTGCAGAGGTAACCATGACAACCCTCAGATGACCCAACAGCAGAATGGATGAAAGAGCCTCCATGGTGCTGATTTGAAGATAGCCAAGGACCAGTCCTTCAGCCCTACGGAAATATTTGATATATAAATATTAGTATTAATAACGGAAAGTCTTTTGAAGACTCCATTCCAATGTTAGAAAACAACTGGTTTAAAAATTCCACAAATCTACCCAAAGCATTGGTCCAATTTCACTCCAGTCTGCCAAATTGTTACTGACCAGATTAATTTGAATTATTAGGGAAAGGCCAAAGTGCCCTACTCAAGAACCCTCCGTAAGGGGAAGATAAAACACCTCCAATGACACAGAAATGTCCAAAAGATCCATTTATGAGATCCAGTGAAATTCCGCTCATGGGTACTATCTTTCCTTCTCTCCTTCCTTCAATCAGTCTGAGATACTAGAGGAGGAGGAGGGGAGCCGACTGAAATTAAATGGCTGACAAGGTTAGCTGCAGCTCTACGTTAGTGTTTCTAGATGATGAAGACAAATGCAGTGCTTTCCTCTACGGGATCCCACTGAGCCGATTCAATTATCACTGTATTTCCTTTAATATCAACCATGAAGAATTATCATGCAGCACTATTCACGGTCAGCCTTATAATGAACCCTTTTCCAAATAAAAGGGACACGCAACAATACAATTAACTGGGACTGAAGGTATGACAGCCATGAAAAGGATACAAATTTAAATTGTATTCTCAATTTTACAACATGATCGAATAAATGTGGATGAGATATATTTTTGGAGGACATGGCTCCCTTACAGCCAGAAATTGCTAGTAATTAGGATTGGGCAATTTGTCGTAACAAGATTGCAATCTTGATTCAGACATATATGCAATCTCATTTCTGGTGTATGACTATTCTGCAGCAAGCGGCAGCTTTGATGATATCTTAGACGAAGAATCAGTCC
This sequence comes from Lophius americanus, assembly GCA_037951165.1. Lineage (NCBI taxonomy): Eukaryota > Metazoa > Chordata > Actinopteri > Lophiiformes > Lophiidae > Lophius > Lophius americanus. Next base: position 9,494 of record JBBDHG010000005.1, on the reverse strand, counting down.
AACCATTAATAAGAAAATAATAGATCTACTGTATGTGTTGGCCTAAGCCATTTTTCGGCACTGGTTTTTACGCGACAGTATAGGATATTTGTAACATTTCAAGACGCAAATTCTCATGTGCTTGTAGTAGCTGACTTTAATCCATGGAGAACGTTTAGCAAAACTTAACTTTGGTAAGTTTAAAAGTACCGAAAACCAGCTGCTTCAGATAGTATTTACTCTGTCAGACTCTGGCCTGGTTCGGACTTAATAAACCCCCGGAATGTCTGCCTGGTCCAGGCCAGACTCAGCCATTAGTCACTTGGATTTTGTCAGGCTCGGACAGAAAAATGCGGGCTGGGAGGGCGCTCTCCTGCGCAGTAGAGCTGTCTGGAGTTAGCCCTTTAGTGCCCTCGAACATCTATCTGTGTTAAACACGTTCAGTTCAATGCTCTTATTAATTTCTCTTGTTCAGAACAAAGTTTAACATGATGTACGCTGAATGGTAAAATCGCGATGCCGATTCTAAGCAAAACAAATCAGCAATTCTTATTTTAGCCAGAATCAGGTCAGCATGGTCACATGATAACATGATAGTGATGATAGTTAATGACATGCTTTCCATCAGCTCTGCTGAACTTGAAAGTTTATGGAGCCTAGGTGTGCAGTGTCATCAAGAAAAGCTCACAATGCAAGACTAAAGAATGTATATGATGATGCATGTGAGCTCTTAACTTGTTTATTAACAAATGATGAGAAATTAGCTCCGACTACACATTCATGTACAGGAAAAGAACTTTCAACTGAATTTCATGTGAAGGTCATCCGCCATTACATACTCAACTGGAAAATTCAGACTTCTGTTCCTTAGACCTAAGCAATGCCAGGGCAATATACTGTGGGAAACATGTTTTCCACCACCCCTTTGGCACTGGGGGCCAAAATGGAAAAGTGAAAGCATGTGAGGGTGGAAGGATAGTTGAAGAACACAAAAAAACAAATTACCACTGCTTATACCCTCCTAAAACTGTCAAGGGTAGTAATGAATAAAAAAACCTAATCTTACTCAGAGGATATGGAACACAAAGATTGACATTGCGATGACAAAGCAAAACAATCTCCATTAGTTTGGTATTGGAAGTACAAAATGTCTCCCTTTCGGCAGAAATGTAACATCATGCTCATCCAACAATTTGAACTCCTGTCCATAGATTCTGCAGATTTCTGGGCTCTACGTTTAGATGATTTGCGTTTTTTTTTTTAATTCCGACTTAACACACATTTGTACCATCACTATGACCTCATTTGTGAGAAGTTACAAAATGTCGTAGGAGTTAGATGATAATAAATGAAGTAATTAAAACCAAAATGATGGAGAATTGCTAACCAAGTCCACTGGGCAGTTACGGCAACCATTACATCGAAGGAAAGAAATGTAATTAGTTTTGATTTTCTCCACGATGATTTTAGATTAATTCGTCTAAAGGGGTGCCAAAAGCAGCTTGGGTGCCTTATGTAGGGAGAACCTTCATATCAAGTGGGCTTAGTGTGCCGACATTGAATTAAAGAGCAACAGAATGACCTCACCTCCCCTGGTTCCGGCCAACTCTATGATCATTAAAACTCGAGAGTTGCAGCTCTGTTGCTGTTGGCACGGGCCGTCGACGGCTGGAGTTATGGATGGCAGCGGTAAATGGCCTTGGATCTGGTCCTGCTTGCTGAATAGTTTCACTGCCAGTCTTAGATCCATATATGGAAAAATTTGCCGGCAGCAAAATGACTAGAGATGATGTAAAAATGTTTGCAGGCCTTTTCTATTAAATGGCTGAGAAAGCTAGAAATGACCAAAGAAAAAGACCATTGTTGAACTTTACTCGGATGAAAGAACGTATAAAACCGTATTCCTTTGAAAAGCACACGGCCATTGGTGCTGCTCTGCTCACAGTGACAAACTGATGGTTTATCTATTTTTGAAGACCAACATTTTGAGCGAGGTAGCAAAACCTTGCGAGAGAAGAACTAGGGTCAGGGGTTATGATTCACGGGAATACACGAGTGTGTCTTTGATGGGATATTAGATTATGTCCTAATTGAAGCTTCTTTCTCTAAATTGAGCCTTCTGTTCGGCTTTCTCAACTTCCAGCCACTATAGGAGCTCAAGGGACAAAAATAGCAGAAGTCAGCAGTTACCACAGAAACCCGATCACTCTGCCGTTTTTGCTTTTCTTACAGGGAGTTGCCACAGCAACAGAGACAACTAGTTGCCTCCAGAGTACTGTTTGGCTTTCATCAAAGGGCTATTTTCAGTGAGCACCTAATTCTCCTCATGGGCACATACAGTGCATCAAAAGCATAACACAGAAACTCAAGCAAACTCATCAAGACAGTTCAAAGCCCATTAGTGGCTTACAATGTAGTGAAAAATGCTGTGACGAGACCACCAGCAGGAATATTGGAGGATTATGGGTTCAACTGGTTATCATTACGGGCATTTTGTTGTGCCCCAAATTGTCTACAGAAGACAATTTGGGGCACAACAAGGTTTTTCTAATATGGGTCATTAATGACATGGCAAAGACACAAGAAAACTTTGGTACCAACTTTGGTCCATGACGAAATTCTGAAAATTTGGGTGCTTGTTTTACTCTAGTACCATAAGTACCTGTCATACAATTCTTCTGAACTAGGCAGGGGACGTATACAACAATCAGGTCTAGTCAGAAGACTAAAACCATTGAAAGTCTTCACCTTCTCCATTCATCCATGCATCTTCTTTTGACACTGCTTGAAGTTCCTCAGGCATACGTGTGAATTACAGTAAACTCAAGGGTAGTGAAATCAACACAGGAGAGAAATCAGGTCCTCGTTTTCATTCCAACAACTACGTGCCATCACAGAAAAAGGGCTACAAAAACCTCGCGGGACCCCCCACCTAAGAGTATAATAACTTATGGAACCTTGAGTTCAGCAGCACAAACTGTCTGTGCTGTAATTAAAATCGAGTCTTGCTTTCTTACGTTATAAATGAAAATAGTGCAGAATCCTTGTACTTCAGAAAAGACATCGCGTATATGTCATCAACCCATCAAGACCACAATCTTTTTACAATTTATCACCCAGATCCTAGTTCACATCATGAATATGATTACAAATGGGTCACTCCAACCAATCTGATATTAGATTATCGACAGCCGATACTTATTTAATCTTTAACCAAGAAATTTCTGTCTGGAGGATTTTCTTGTGAGTGATTTGCTCCAGAACTCTCTTACAATTACAGTTAGTGTTGTGTGTCAAAAAATGTTTTTAAGTGACTTAAAAAGGGAAGAAATAAAAAAAATTGGAACGTCACTTGTTTCCAACTTTACAGATGCATACAAAACTTATAATACAGAGGAAACTGAAAGTGCTGACGTCTATTTTGATGAAGTGTAGACATCTTGTACAGTTACTGAATCATTCAGTTCTTCCTCATTGGATCCTCTGACACACAGGTCAAAGGAGCGAATGCACGGGAAGAACACAGCGACCGTTTACCCACAGCTGTGCTTGATTGGCTACGAGGATGATAGGGGCATGGAGGTCAGATGACGTCAAATGTATTGAAAAGAGCTGGGACGGTTTGAGATGAAGTAATTGCATTTTACTCTTAAGTGTTTACAGAGGATGGTGTTTGCACTCACACTGGTGTCAGTGCTGTGAGTTTATAAGTGCTGCTGACCGTCGAAAATAGAGGTAATGGCTCGTTAGGAAACACTTTCGAACATTTATCCTGATAATATCTTGGAAGACATACAGTAGTTTCCAAAAGGTCATGATAGACGCCGGGGTTTAAATAACCCAACTTGTCTAAAAGGCTAAAAAGGTACAGCTATGGTATTTCATTTTGTTCAAATGGCACTAAAACAGGAAGGGGTGTGTTTGACTGACTGTTAACAATATATATGTTTGGGTAATTATAATGTAAATTTATCTGGCCTATTTGTAAGACATCAAAGATATCTTCAGAGTCAATTCTGGGACTGGAATTGTTCTGCTTGTCACTGAACTTGAGGTGTGCGGATCTGAAAGATCATCCAAGTTCCACACAACCTCATTGCCTTGCAGATGTGCTCTCCATGAACATACCAACAGCCTGATGGAGAGTGATGCAGGAACTAGATGTCTAGGCTGGCTGGGGAAATTACCCCACAAGGGTTTGCAAATAAAATGACGTGGATTAAGTCTGGCCGCATTGTAAATCGAGCAGCTGGTGCGAAGTTAAAAAACAAACAAAACAAAAAATTGAATAAAACTACTTTCTTAATTGCATGAATGAAAAAAATCAAAGGCAGTTAAAAGTGGGAGAAAAGAAGAAAAAAAGTTTGCACCTTAGTAGATCATAACTGACATGAAATACTTATACTGCCAGATCTTCCTACGGTGAAGAAAATAAAATGATTAGTCAAGTGATTTTATAATCTCCTCAATTATTTTACCATCTGCCGTTATGAGAAAGAGGAAATAGTAGTCCCTTTTTGATGCCAGAAAACAACTTAGCACATTTCACACCAAGCCTCACAGTGACCCACAGTGTCAAATCCAGCCCGGAGGTTAATAGAGGCTCTCATTCTTCCCATGTGGTTGTTTGGCAACAGACCATTCACAGCGATTGTGCTAATGTCTCAAAAGTACCTCTGGTTAGGGCCGCCACGGTTATGAAGTTTTAGCTGACAATTAATTACCACTCACATGATTGCCATGTGCCTATGCATGCCATGTGCACTATTCCTCACCATTTAAAAACCATATAATGTAAACTTGATGAACCATTTAATTGTCTCTTTTTTTTAAGTCCCACAATTATAGTATAGGTCCAATCAAATTTCAATACCACATTCCCTTCATAGTACAACTTGGTGTTCCGGATGTTCGATCTGGTAATCCGTATTATTGCTCAATCTTCATAAAATTATCTTTTTTTCCCAATCCTACTGAATGGTAGCATTTGTTTGGCCATATACCTCGTCATTCTATCCATTAATGTACGCTATCTGATGCTGCCACGTCTCTGTATGACGACCACATACACATGCTGTCATGTGTATGTGGTCGTCTGAACGCTTCAGTAATCCCCGATGGCTTCAATGTGCCCGCTGCTGCCACTGTCCATCCAAGTTCTCCGAACTGGGAGGGGTGGTCGGTCCGTACATGTTGATTTACATATGTGGTATTATTGGATTTGACTGCTGCCTGTTTTGTGCAAATTCAATCATTAACACTCAAATGTTTAGATAGCTTTACTATCTGGGACGGCTGAGTGTCTCCAGACACAAATGAAAGATCTGGGTATAATTGAGACACAGGTCGGCTTATTAAATTCACAAAACTGCAACCAATTGAGGTCGATGAAACAGTCCGCTGTGGTCAACTTTGTAACGGTCCAATGACGGTAGAGAGTCTGCATCAAAGCCAGACGTCTAGAAGACCTGCTTAACCAAGGGTATCATTTTGTGAACTACGAAGAATATAAGTCGTAAAGAAAATTGTATCATTCCATGAAGTCAGCAGCATGTACAGAAAGAATTAACATGGGCTCCGTTTCCAGGAATATTATACTGTCGCAAACATCTAACTTCCAAACTGTGTCCAGGCTTATTTCCGGCTGCTGTGGTGGCTGCTTGGAAATGAACTTGGCAACAAACCTTTTTCCGATAAAGAACAATTTCAATGTAATAGCCTATAAAAGGTGCTCTACTTATTTGTGAGCTTTTCCACAAATGCAGACGAGTTTATTGCCTGAACCTTAAGACTTTAATTAGCGATATGTTTTTTTCCACAGCAGAGACATCTGAAAGGTGTAGGAAGGAAGTTGCACAAAGAAGATTGAGGGGAAGAAACTGCTAAAATCCCTCTAAAGTTCAATATCAGGTGTGTAAATATGGAGGCAGGACCGGTTGGTAATAACCATTTTTAATAATTGAATTTGGTTTTATTATGTATTTAATTATAGAAGGTGAAATCCTCATTGATATAAAATTGTATTTCCCATGAAGGTCATGGCCAATTTCCATCAACACATCTTCCTTGCGTTTAGTATTTGAATGATCAATTTAATTTTACAGAGACAGCATGCCCGTCATATGTATGCGTACGAAAAAAAAATCTATGTTATGATGTGAATATTCTTAATTTCCTCCTGATTTCCAGCGATTGACAGTCTCGAGGTTGAAGGCAGCACAAACCATCTCCAAACTGTTTTCAAGATAGATACAGCTTTACTGTATCTAACCATCATTCCCAGCAGACACTTCTCATAAATGTTCAATCCAGGCTTCTACCAACACTTCTGCCTCTGGATTACGGACTTTGGCACAAACAGGCCGCAATCATGGAGGATGGGCCACCAACGCTCTTCCACTTAGTCACTCAGAACTGGAGCTCCGCAAGGCTGTGCATGGAGTCCCTTCCTCTATGACTGCATACCGGCCCACAACACCAAAACCATCATTCATTTTGCAGACGACACAACAGTGGTGGAGGCTCGTCACCAAGGGCGATGAGTCTGCTTACAGAAAGGAGGGACAGAGTGATGCACGAACATCATCTTAGCACTCAACACCCAAAGAACGAAAGAAAGATCATTGGTTTCAGGAGGAAGGTGGGGGGCGGTCGTCTGCACTTTACACATGGAGAGAGAGAGTAGAGAGAGTCTCTACCTTCAAGTTCAGATGACCTGGGGAAAAAGGCCCAACAGTACCTCCTGAGAGCACTTAGGGAAGTGGAACTGTCACAACAGCTGCTGGAGTCCTTATAACGGTGCTCCATCGAGAGTTCTGACCCACGGGATCCTGGTGTGGTGTAGCAGCCATTCTGTGGCTGACGGGATGGTTCTGCAGAGAGTCATCAAATCAGCCAAGAATATTACTAACACACACCTGCTTACCTTAGAAGATCACTACACTTCATGTGTATGCAGAAAACAATCTGCATCTAAAGGACCCAACACCAGGCGCACTACTTAGATCCTATCCAAGTAAGAGGCCCTTAAGTTCATTGTGTATGAGAAAATTATTTTAAAAAATGTTAGTTACTCAATACTACAAATGTATTCATCTTTGTATTCACATTTTCACTGCAGCTTTTTAGCAGTAAATGTTTAGTGTTTGAAACCTGAATTATTAATTACTATCATACCAGTATCAAACTGCACATTTAGCAACGCACATACAGCCGTCTGCCAAAATGAAAGAGCGGGCTTCCAAACTGGGAAAGAATAATATCAATAATGTAACAATTAACTCCTAGATATCAAATATACAACCATCAGCTATGACATTAAAACAACCTGCCTACTAGAATTTAGGACTGCCTTTTAGAACCAAAACAACTAAATATATGGATGAGTAGTTTTCCCTCCTCAGTCCAATTCAGTGGGTATGAACCACTGCAAACCAGGAACAGCCAACAACGAAAGCGGAAGATTTAGAGATAATCTGACCCTGTCATCTAGCATCACGATTTGGTTCGAGTCAAAGTTTCTCAGATCCTTGCACTTGACCATTTTTCCATAAACAGTCAGTGTTGTGACAAAAGAAGGATATCCTCTCCTCTGGTTTCTGCTGTCACGTGTGTCGAAGCTTCTATTGAAACGATTTAAAACTTTCACCAACTAAATAAGTTACACTCAAGTTACATTCAATTCATTCCTATATATATTTTACTTCTTAATGTGTGTTTTTTTTAAATCTATTAGTTAAACTAATAACAAGTTAATAATGATGCATAATAAAATGAATATTATAAATAGTAATTACATTATGCATTTCTTATCTCATTTTCTGTGCATGTAATGTCGAAATCTGAAGTTTGCTATATATTGACATAGGTATCGAAATATACTGAAAAATATAAGCAACATATCGGCATACGAACATACACTGCAATAACCGATTATTAATCGTTCGATGCTTTAGGGACATAATCATATTTATCAATGCAGCTAGTGTGGAGCGTAGACAGCGGACATTCCTTCTTCAACTTATCTAGCATTTTAGCAAACTAAAATAAAAAATATCAGCATGAGCAGATGTTGTGGAGAGTTCATTCAACACACTGTCCACATTTTCTTCATTAACTCTTTCGTTTGTTGGGTTAAAGAAGAAAACTTTCAGCCCAAAATGTTTTCAAAAATTCCAAATCTAATTTAAAAATGATTACATATGTATAAAACGGACTCAATGTATTGAATAACATCGAGGTTAAGAGGACTGTGTAGAAGCCCGAAGTTTGACCCTCAAATGACCTCAAGCGTTCAGAATCTCAGGGCAAAAGTACAAGATACTCTCAGTTAGTCTGGGGAATTAAGACGTAGTCTGTGCCAGGCGGTACTTCCACAACATTCCACAGCATCCTCCCAAAAGCTTTACATTTCAGAGACAAAAGATTACAGCTAAGAGCACGAGTGGCGCATGACAGCCTTCCATCACACCAACAGCGAGGATGCAATCACACCACCGTCTCTGCTGCTGCCTGCATGCATGTTAGCTCTGATCCAACAATAACGAATAAGTTACTCCTGGCAGCGGCCGTGTCACCATGAAAGAATCAGATACATCAGCTCAGACTACCTCTATTCACCGAGCGGGTGGCGAGGTAAAGTGCCCACAATATTGATCACAGCGAAAGGTTTCTTCTGAGACTGATAGTTGAAGTGGAGAAAGGGATTTGTCTGGAAATGCCAACACTCCCAACAGATCAACAAGACACTGCCGAAGGAGATTAGGAGCAGCCACACACACACACACACGCACATGTGTACACACACCTGCTCAAGCTTTAGTAGCACCAAACTTTGGAAATTATATACTCGCACTGTACAGCAATCTGACCGACCTGGAGAGACAACCCAAGCAGGCTGAAGCCCCTTGACTCGACACACCTCCAATGAAAGCATCCATCTTCTGGAATGCTCAGTCACACACACGCAAAAATATCAAAAAGACACGCTGAAACAGCGTTCAACCAGCGCGCCATTACCCCGTAAGAAGAGTGCGTTACATATATTGCATGTATCGCAGAGACACGGGGTAAGGCTGAGAGTGAGAGAATCCATGGCGGGCTGTATGCTCAGCGAGACAAGCTAGCTTGTACTGCCGACCCTCTGTACTAAAATGGTAGATCCCAGATTCTCCCCATGCAGTCAGCTACCAGCAACCATGGAGGCAAAACAGGAAGAAGAGAGGATAAGAGAGAATGGATGCAGGAAAAGAGGAGACCTGGTCGTTTCCTTTTGCCTCTCCTTCTGAGAAAGCACACATGTGAACATTAAAAAGGTGCATTAAATGTGGAAAAAACGCGGAGGAGGCGGGAGGATGCTGCTTGTACTTACATGAGGACTCTGTGCCGAACATGGCTTGGCCGGGAGCTGTGATGGAGAGGAGGAGAAGAAGGAGGAAAGAGAGGAGAGAGGAAGGGGAGGGGGATGAGGAGCAAGAGAGAAAGAGAGAGAGAGAAGAGAGGGGAGGTTGATGAGC